>CM062934.1:10190000-10702500 GCA_031878705.1 Tapirus indicus | reverse complement strand
TCAACAGCTATGCACTCCCTTTATCTCCACCTGCTCCCCACTCCCTTGCCTGGAGCATCCTTGCCTGTCCTGCAGATTTGTGTCTTATTCAAGTCTTTCCTATACCAGTCTTTCACACTTGCCCTCACAGCCTGAGCTCTCAGATGACACAAGCCAGGAAAGGATTGCCTTCTCTGCATTCTGCTTTTGGCAACCACTGAAGTAAAGAATGTGCAACAGTACAGTTGGCCCAACAGAGGAGAAGTTATGAAGTCAGGGTGGGAAGGGGAGATGAGAGTGAAATATTGGGAAGAAACAAATGGTTGAATATTTTAAGTACTTTATCAGGCTACACATATCATGTCCCCCGGCATTGTCAAGTGTCTGTGTGAATCCCCCAGTGCATAATGAACTCACCACCTCCTTAGACACTGGATTCCAGTTTAGAAATAACTTTTATTACCTTAAACATCCCCTTTAGTGTTTGTAAAAATTGAAGTACACACACACACACACACACACACACACACACACACAGAGGTGGGGAGATTCCCAAGCCCAAGCCCTCCTCTTAACCACTATTCCCTCCCCTTCCAGAAGCAGAGAACACATTTTGTCTTGAGGTAATTTCCATTCACAGGCTCTAGGGTAACGTGGGATCATATGGAACAAATCTTATTTCCACCAAATGGCGGGAAGGCTCCCAAACCTGAATCACTTATCCAGTTATCAGAGCCAGTTTACCTCCCCTTTGTCTCCTCTAAACTTCTCTCCTCACCCCACACAAACACACAGATTTAGGTTTCTTTCTCTCTCTCTCTGTCTCTGTCTCTCCCCCATCTTTACCTTCTCTCTGTTTTAGCATAAACTTTACCAATCCTTCAACCCTTAAATAATAATTTAGTATAATTTGTTAATACATTAATGTTATATATAGCATATATATACTAATATATTAATTATTATAAAGCCAACTAATATTGGCTATTAATATAACAGTCTACCGCTATAAGAAAAGTAATAACAAAAGCTAACGCTTACATAGCATTTATCATATACACCCATTATTCTAAAGACTTAATATACATTAATCCATTTTCATGGAACAATTCATGGTACACATTATAAGCTCTCTCTGTGATCCTGTGGGAGAGGTATATGTGATTTGACAGGAAGGACAGTCACTTCCATGGAGCCTGTGTCCTCAGGCTCTTCAGAAGCCCATGTGTCTTCGGTGGTTATAACTTTCCTCCTTACCAAGAAAGAACCAGGTCACACCAACTCCTGGTGTTCTTTCCAACATGGACATTCATCATGGAAATTTTGCTTTACGTGTAGCCTTTTTTTATAACAACTTATTTAATGCATAGCTAAGAAATTAATTGTGCTAAAAGTGTCTATTGAGTTATTTTAGCATTCAGTTTCCTAAACTGGGGCTGGGTTGGGGGGTGGGAAAGCGAACGCGGGCAGCAAATGTCAGAGAGACACATGTGGGAAGAAACTGCAAGTGGAGTTGTGCTGAGCCGGCACCCCTCTGAAAATGGCCCCAGGAGACAAGAACTCCAGGAGCAGGAAAGCTCCCTTGGCCCCAGGATTGCCCCCCGGTAGAGCAACTTAATGGAGGCTGTGTTAATGCACCAAGGGAGCAGGGGCTTTACCTCCTAATCTGCACTTTGCACTCAGCAGCAAGCGCATAGGCCTCCCTTCATGAGGTAAACAGGAAAATGTATTTCTCCCTACACGGTGGAGTTGGTGCTGGATGGCAGAGAAGCATGTTGGGGAGGAGCAGAGTTAAAGGTCTCTCGTAGGGGTGGCAGAGGAAATCTAGATTTGTCCTCATAACACACTGTGGACAGGATTTGTAAGAAATGCTCAGTTTTGTTTTGTTTTGTTTTATTTTACATTTTTGGTGAAGAAGACTCACCCCAGGCTAACATCTGTTGCAAATCTTTCTCTTTTTTTGCCTGAGGAAGATTAGCTTAGCCCCGAGCTGACAGCTATGCCAATCTCCCTCTATTTTGTATGCGGGTCACCACCTTAGCATGGCTGATAAGTGACATAGGTCTACGGCTGGGATCCGATTCTGTGAACCGGGGCCGCCAAAGTGGAGCCCACCAAACTTAACTGCTACAACACAGAGCTGGCCCCAGAAAAGCCCAGTTTTTAGAAGTTGCTACAAATACACAAAAGTTCTGCCTGAAGAAATGAGTACTGGAAATCTGTTCAGGATAAGATCATGGAGTGTTTCATTCACTCATTGATTTAAATATATTCACTGAGACCCTAACAATACAATAATCTGGTCACTGTCTCATTTAGAAGGAGTTTTTACTCATTTGATCTTAAGCTGCACAGAACTATAAGTGGGGAAAATGTGACCACACGTCTAGTTTCTCCAGGACTATCATGGTTTCTGTCTGTTGCTCTGGGGTAATTATTAAAAGCATCTCTGACACTCTTGAAGAGAATTCTAGTTTGGACAATAAGTAAAATGGCCACTCTAGGGTGACAGGGATTTAACCATGTGCCAGAAGTCATTCTGTCAAAGTTAAACTGTGCTTTAATACTTAAAAGTCTGCTCAAGTAGCAACGTTTAGACTTGGAAATGCATCATCACCATCCATTCCCTGGTTCTTTTTGTTCCTTCTTTCTCTGATACCTAATTTCCCTTCTGCTTCTCAACTACGTTGATCACCAGACTTTGGTGTTCTGCTCGCATCTTCTCACCCCTTCACCCAAATCTTCACTGCTCCTTCTAAAACGGATCCATATCCTGACTCCACAGCCTCACTCAAGCTGGTTCTGAGCATCTGGGAAGGTTAACTGTTGTAACAACCGCAGAGTTTCAGTGGGTTACATTGAAATAAGCATGCATTTCTCACTCATACAATAGTTCTACATGAGAATTCTTGTTTGGGTCGTTCTTCTGGGCAATTATTTTCCAAATGATGACTCAGAGACTCCTCTCACCTTATGGTTCCACAGTCCCCTAGGGCCAGAGAGTCCTACGCCTTCAGCCTCTAAGAGAGGACAAAAGAGAAGCCTAGAGGTGGTACGTACCACTTCTTCCCACATTCTATTGGCCATAATTTAGAAAGATGACATACCACTGCTTTAGTTTTATGCACCAAAAGAAAAGGAAACAGAGTTAGTTCCAAAGTTGGCTAAAGTTGGCCCTTCTGGTTACCAAATTACCCACTTCGTTTTTTCTCTCACACATAGAAACATCCCTCCCGATGGGAGATAACTTGAAGTCACATCCAGTTTCTTCCTTCAGCTCAAAGTCCAGGGCTTCTGAGGGATAAGCAGTCCTTGCTATTAGGTTCAGATGTGCACCCTCTGATCTAGAGACACGTGAACTAGATAGATAAATTATCCGTACCCCCACCACAATACCCAATATGCAAAGGAGAAGCATGGCTAGGATAGCCATGGCAACTCATTTGGATAAAGGAAGAATGGGAAATGCAGCAGTCACTGGTCCATAGCAATTCTGAAATCCTGTTGGATGGGCTGTACGAAGAGCTTCTACTCTGGTAGAAGGGATGTTCCTTCAGTAGACTCTCATTCTTTCCTCTGGGGGAAACTTCCTTGCCCATTGTTCCTTGTGACCTCTGACTCTACCCTCAAGGAGCCTCAGCCTTGAGGCCATTATTTTCTGTGGCCACATCTGAAGAGGATGTCAGGATAGATGTTCTCCTCGGGGAATGAGCACCTTTCTCAGCCTGTTTCTTTGCTAGTTTTCTGATCTATTTGCTTCTAGTCCATTCATTGTGTCCAGTCATACCCAAAGTTCTTTCCTACATATAATTTTCAAGCACGCTTTATATCTCTGTTTTCTAGTCCCTGTGCCTGTTTCTCCCTCCCTCTCTCCTCCTTCAGTCTCTCTCTCTCAATTTAATGTTGGCTGCCTTGAGGTGATCTGAAAGAAAAGTCATGTAGAAATTAATTAATCTGTTATTTGCCACAAAGAAGAGTAGTAATAGGCTTCTGTCTCTCAAGACCACTGTTGTATGCATTGTTCTTTGAGGTCTAGAAACAGGCAGGTTTTCCTATACTATAAAGCCCCAGATTTCTGAGCTCCTTCTCTTCCCTTTCATTGTTGCCTGCAAACTTACCAATTCCTTTCTGAGCTCAACTCGTTCTTGTGGTATTTTGCTAAAGGCAGTCAATAAACCAACACATTTGAACACAGTTTCTTCTCAACCACCTCTACTAGAAACAAGCTCATTAGGGAGATCTGCCTTCCAAATTATTGCAGGCACAGTTCACCAAATATTTTACTGTTGCATAACATGGAGTACTAGCTTCTCAGCTTCTGATAGCTCCTTCCTCATTGCCTACTGCTGACCACTAAACCAATGCCACATATTTTAGGTTATTGTTATGGTAGCACCCAACTTCAAGATACCATTTCCAAATTAGTCGAAAAAGAAGACCAGTTATTGTTATGAACAACTGCAAAATTTCAGTGGTGGAGCAACATAAAAATTTGTTTTCAACTTGTGGAACAGCTTCATAACCAATGATCTTGATCAGGTGACTCTCATGGGGTCTCCCCTCAAAGAGATGACTCAGGGATCCAGGATATTTCCACTTTATGGAACTGTCATCCCCTGAGGATTTAGAATCTTTTGTTTCTAATTTTGTGGGTGGGTGTTTTAGGGACAAAGTTGGCTTGTATGGGCAAGATCTGGAAGTGGAACACATCACTTCTACCTACAACCCATTGGCCAGAATTTATTTCAATCACTCCACTTAACTGCAAGGGGAGCTGATAAATGTAGTCAAGTTGTATGCACAAGAAGAAAAGGAAACTGAGTGCACCAGTTACAGTTGACTGCCTCTCACCTCCATATTGACACTTTAGCACCTGCTCTGCAGTCTTGGAGTAGACTCCTTAAATATTTCTTCCGCAGTGAACTCAACGTGGAGCTTTGTCAATAGATGTTGCTGAAGGGGGAAGGGGGCTTCTCTTCTTGCTCTAGTATGATGAGGCTTGCTTTTTCTTGCTTCTGCTGCACAGTCCCTTGGTGCTGGGTGTGGTGACATCCAGCAGTGTTGTGTCCCAGCTGCATGCCTAGAGCATACAGTCCTTCAACAACCTTGCAGCTCCAGCACGGGACTGGCGACCCTCAGCATCCCTCCTGGCATGGACACCACACACTGCAGACCTCACACTGGCAGCAACATCCAACTCTCTGTGAACACCTGTCCATCAGCCTCAGGTCATCTACACCCTGGAGTGCTGTTTCCTGTTTGCCTGTGACTGTGGACCAGCTCTGATCCTGGCAAGCCAGTGAATTTCTCCGCCATCCAGTTGACTGCAACCATGCCTCTCTGCTGAGGTCTGAAACCCAGGCTTGGAGTTTCAAGTTCATCCTTCCTTGGACAGACTCCCTCAGCCCTAGGGTGTCTGTTAGGTAGAATTCTCTCTACATCCTGTAGTTACTTCTCCATCATAATTTAATAATTCTATACAATAAACTTCCTCTGTTCAAATTATTGCGTGGCTTTTGTCTTCTGGTTGGCCCCAGGCTGTTACATACACTGGGTGTGGTGAGCACATAGCACTGTCCTAGCCTGAGTCACACACATGAGCGCCAGACTGTTTCTGTCAAGTTTTATAGCACAAGGAATATTTCATGGAGAAGAAAACTGCAAATCAGGTCTTCTGATTCTAAATTACCATGAGAGATAGGAAATCATATAGGAAATGGCAAGTGAAGTTTTCCCTAGAAAAAAATTAAGTACGACAACAGTATTATTTCCAAAAGATAATGGTTCCTCACCAAAGGTATTTAGGAATGATAAAACAATTTATGCAATGTTAAACATAAAATAAATCATTATGTTTAAAAGATCAAAAATACATTTTCTTGACACTGCCAGATTTAGCAGGCCTCAAGTTAAATGAATGATTTTTTTCTTAGCCGTTTCTTTCTGTAATTTTTTTTATTGAGATATAATTCAGATACCATAAAACTGACTCTTTTGAAGTGTATAATTCAGGGGCTTTTAGTATATTCACTAAATGTGCTACTATCATCACTGTCTAATTCCAGATCCTTTTTATTCTCCTAAAATGAAACCCTGTACCTATTAACAGTCAATCTCCTTTCCCTCCTGCCCCCAACCCCTGGCAACCGCTGTCTACTTTCTGTCTCTATGGATTTACCTATTCTGGAAATTTCATATAAATGGAATAACACAATATGTGGCCTTTCATGTCTGGCTTCTTCAGCTAGTCTAATACCTTCGAGGTTCACCCGTGATGTCGCATGTGATTTTTAATGTTTGATTTTTATAATCATTGAAAATATATCACCTTCTTCTCTGTCACCTATAAAACCTATGCTAATAATGCTAGGACAGCCATCTAACTTTTGCTTGTAAAGAAAAGGGAATACTTACGAGGGGGGAAAGTAAAAATCTTATGTTTTCACAAAATTCTAAATGGGAGCAAAAAAGAAAGTGAAAAATACCTCCAATCCTGCCTTTTAAATTCTCTCTCATGGTGTACTGCTACTAATAATCAACACTTACATAACACTTCAGAATTTCAACACCTTTTCATATTGAATGCCAAAGGTAACACCTACTGCGGGAATTATATGCTGTGCTTTAATTCCAGGAGAGTGTACGAGTAGTGTAAATAGCACTACTATTTTTTTTTAGTTGTTATTATCACACATCCTAAATATAAGTTAATAAAACCTCTAGTATTTCTGTAAAATGCTTCTGTGAACAGAGATTGGCAAAAACCCACATAGGACTTTGCTTTTTGTTTTTTTCAGTGAAAATCTTGAAGTTGAGTTAATCGTGAGCAGTCTTCAAAAGAGCAGCACGATCTAATTCTACAGAAAGTCCTTCCGTAATATAGGAAGGGAGATGATATGTGATATACAATGCCATCATCACAGTCACACCTATAGCTAATATTTTTTCTTCACCCCTATCTTCTGAGGTGCTACAAGCTATTCTCAAGCAGTAATAAAATTCCAGCAATACTCCTCTGAGAAATGAAGTAGGAATATTATTACAGCTGGAGAAAGAGATGATGGTAAGTTAAGTGACTTGTCCAAGAAGACACAATAAATCAGATGTAGGCCTTGGGAATGAACCTTGATTTCCCTTTAAGACTTTTCTCTGTGATACCATATGGCCTTTCTGACCACTGGAAGTTTCCTCATTAACCCTGCAGTTAATTTTCTTGTTTTATAAGGCCTTTTCCAGATACATAAATATAACCTTTAATACAATTTCTCAGGCGATGTAAATTTAAGAAATCCACTCCTAATAAAGACCAGAGAGAATCTACCTTATTCATAAGATATAGGAAACCCAATAACTTAGAGTAATGACTTCCATCTGCCCCTAGTAACTGATACAAGGTTATCACATGGCCTAGCTTATTACCCTTATTATTGGGGACTGATATATAAATATGTTGGGACTACTGGCTATAGTTTTTCAATAATAGGAGCAATATGTGGAATATAATATGGACTCCAAAGATTTCTTAGTGAAGTGTAAGTCAAGAACAATGATTCTTATTCCCAATAAAGATGCCTTTTCCAAAAATCATGTTTTTCATGCCTCTGTGTAGCGAATTGGATATCTGTAAACTGGATTCAGACACAGGGGCGACTATACTTCATCAGATGCTGCACATCACAAGGTATCTGCTCCCCAGATACTGTCAGCTCTGCTGGGTGGTTCTTTCATCAGCCTCATTGTGTCCTTCTGCCTCATAAGAATGGGAGCATCTCAGCCTGATCCGTAGTGTTTCCATTATCCTTCCTCACTTGGATTTACCATCTGTGCTACATAGAACAAATGTATATATTGCTCTTCCTTAAGAATATTGATCCTTTCGTGACAGTTGGTTCTTTACAGCGTCCTATCTTAGCACCCAGGTTGCAGAGGTCTGCTTTTCACTTTCAGATGGGAGTCCTCTTCTTAGGTTCTGAGCCCAGAGAAGAGGCCAAAAGTTAGTTTACATTATAACACTATCTGCAAAGATACTTCTGGCCACAAAGAAAACAACCTTTTACATCGTTAAAACAGAACAATTAATACCTCAGTATGAAGCAACCACATTTAGGAAGCTTCTCTAGAAAATCCTAACAGCTCCATCCAGGAAATATGTGTAGGTACTTGTCCTACGTTGTACGACTGAAGGAGTTGACAAAAGTGGGCCTTCCAGGAATAAAAGGAGATTCTGTCCTGAGCATAAATTCTAGCTTCAGAGGCATCAAGAAATAAAAAACAAAAGGACCTAATCTCAGGATGCCCTACTACACTCATACATATTAAATATATGGAGAAATGTGTCCCATTGTATCAGTCAGAAAAACAGAAACAATAGGAGATTTTAGATAGATAGATAGATATAGATATACACATATACCCAAGATATATATTGTTGGTGCTGTTGAATCCATTCCGACTCCTAGTGACCCTATGTACAGCAGAGTAGAACCCTGCAGAGCCTTTTTGCACCACCCTCTCACCTTCCGTGCTATATCAGACAATGCTCTGTTGCTATTCATAGGGTTTTCATGGCCAATTTCTGGATGTGAGTGGCTTGGTTCTTCTTCCTAGTCTGTCTTCATCTGGAAGCTCCACTTAAACCTGTCCACCATGGGTGACCCTGCTGGTATTTAAAATATCGACGGCATAGCTTTCAGCATCACGGCAACACACAGCCAGCCACAGTATGACAACTGACAGATGGGTGGTGTGGTTCCCTGACCAGGAAGTGAACCCGGTCTGTGGCAGTGAGAGCACCGAATCTTAACCATTAGACCACCAGAAGACATACACACACACACAGATACTAATTTTAAGAGAGTAGGTCATGAGGAGCCCAAAGTGGCCACGTGGCAGGTAGTGGAATCATTGCTGTGTCTCGCAGTGGAAACACAACGAAGGTCTGTAGACCAGCAGGGCATAAGATCGTGAAGACAAGAAGCAAAACTTTTGCTAGTGAATCACTAGAGGTTACAGTGAGTGGTGGCACTCCCGTTTCCACCTCTTGCTTCCTGGCCTGTAAATACTAGTTGTGGACACTGATCTGGACATATACAGCTTTCGGCAGAACTTTGCCCCAGTCTTGCAAGGTATTGTCGCCTAACTAGTGGTACAACTGGGTCTTCAGAACGCTATTCCACTGTTTTATCAAGCCAGCTGGCTCAAAATGATTGGATACATGATTGTTGTTCTTACATGCTGTCAAGTCGGCTTCGACTCCTGGCGATGCTTTGAGTGCGTGATGTCCACAACGTCCTGTCCTCAACAGCTCTACTCACCTTCTGTAGACTCATGCCTATGGCTTCCTTTATGGAGTCAATCCATCTCAGATTTAGCCATCCTCTTTTCCTGCTGCCTTTTACTTTTCCCAGCATTATTGTCTTTTTCAAAGAATCCTACCTTCTCACGATGTGCCCAAGGTAGGACAGCCTCAGTTTTATCATTTTTGCCTCCAGCGACAGTTCAGGTTTAATTTGCTCCAGGACCCACTTGTTCGTCTTTCTGGCAGTCCAGGGTGTCCACAGAGCTCTCCTTCAACACTGTATTTCAAATGAACCAATTTTTTTTTTCCTGCCAGCCTTCTTTGCTGTCGAGCTTTCACACCCGGACATAGTACTGGGAATACGAGGGTGTGGACAATCTTGGCCTTAGTCCCTAATGACGCTTCCTTTCACTTGTCTGTCTTTCCTAATTCTCTCATTGCTGCCCTTCCAAGTCTCAGTCTTCTCTTGATTTCTTGACTATAGTATCCATTTAAACTGATGACTGAGCCAAGGTAAACAAAATCTTTAACAATTTCTGTGTCTTCATTGTCCACGTTAAAGTTGTGTGGCTCTTCCATAGTCAGCATCTTCGTCTTCTTGAGGTTCAAATGCAGTCCTGCTTTGGCACTTTCTTCTTTCACTTTCGTCAGAAGTTGTTTCAAGTCACTGCTGCTTTCTGCCACTAAGATGGTGTCATCTGCATATCTTAGATTGTTGATATTTCTTCCACCAATTTTCACTCCTTCTTCATCTGAGTCTAGCCCAGCTTTTCATATGATGTGTTCTGCATTCAGATTAAACAGATAGGGAGAGAAAATGCACCCTGTTTGACACCGTTGTCTACGGGAAACCTCTCTCTCCATATTCTGTCCTGACAGTGGCTTCTTGTCCACAATACAGGTTGTGCATCAGGACAATAAAGTGCTAGGGCACACCCATTTCTTTCAGAGTAGCTTTTCACGGTCCATGTAGTCAAAGGCTTTACTGTAGTCTATAAAACATACACTAACCTTCTTCTGAAATGCACTGGAGCACTCCACTAGCCAATGAGTAATCACAATTAGATCTCGTATGCCTCTCCCATTTCAGTTCCAGCTTGGCCGTCAGGCATTTCTTGCGCCATCTGAGGTCAAACCCTTTGCTGCAGCACCTTGAGCAACACTTTACTTGCATGGGAAAGGGGAGCAATGGTCCTGTGGTTACTGCACTCCTTGGCATCTCCTTTCTTGGGGATTGGGATGTATATTGAGCATTTCCAGTCTGTAGGCCATCGTTTTGTTTTCCATCTTTGTTGGCATATTTGTTTTAGAATTTCGACAGATTCAGTCTCTGTGGTTGAAATAATTCTATCCAGATCCCATCTGCCCCTGGTGATGTATTTCTTCCCAATACTTTCAGGGCAGCTTTGCTTCACTTCCTAGAATTACAGATTCTTCCTCATAGGAATCTTCCTCAAAGGAATCTCATCCTTTGTCTCTTCTGTATAGATCTTCAGTGTACTGTTTTCACCTTCCCTTTATTCCCTCCTGATCAGATAGTGCCCTTCCTTATTGGTCATTCAGCTTTCCTCATCTAGGTTTAAATTTCCCTTTGATTTCTTGAATCTTCTGGAAGGTACCTCTTGTTCTTCCTTTTTTATCATTTTCTTTGCTCTCTTTGCATTGGCCATGATAGTAGTTGGGGGTGCCTACATTTTGTAGGCATTTGGTGATTACAATACTGTGGACCTGAGCATATGTCATTTGGACCCACACACCATACAGCAGTGCTGTACTTTCTTTTTTTTTCCTGTTCTCTTTCTTTTAAACTTTTTTTTACCTTGAAAGGGAATGCATGATTAGATCAGTGAGTTCCTGAGCATAAGCCCATTGCCACACTTTTTTTTTTGCTGTGAAGTGAGTTCGTTGATCAAAGGCAATGCTGTGTGGAATACCATGATGGTGGGTAAGGCATTCTGTCAGTCCATGGATGGTAGTTTTGGCAGAAGCATTATATGCAGGGAAGGCAAATCCATACCCAGAGAAAGTGTCTATTCCAGGAAACTAATACACCCACCATATACACACAGTCATCCTCCATCCTAGGGATAACAAGCTAACCTATATGGTGAAATCATATCGGCCACTGAGGGCAGATGGAGAGCTATTTCTACATGATGGGCAGCATAGACTGTGGAAACTTTGAATGAGCAGATTCCCTTTGATCTATAGTAGAAACTTATTTCTGTAATGTACATTGCTGAGAAAAGTACGTACATACAAAAGAATTATTGTTTTGTAGCTAGAAACTATATACTCTTACCTTAAAATTAACTGCAGAGTCAAATAGAAATTTCCCAGTGCCTAAGAAAGATCAGACTCAGAAAAATGTGTTAATGAAAATAAGGGTTTATGCCCAGGCCTTCTCTAATTTCAGTGTATACTTGGACAAATTGCTTTTATCGAAACATTTCTGTAACACTTCAATCCTCCTTGGAAAATAGGGATAATAGTTATTTTGTATGTGTTTTACCCCCTCTTGGTGAGGATTTAGCAGAAAAATATATTTAAAGACAGCGTGGAGCAAGGAAATAGAATTATAGCTTAAGAAATTAAAACTAAAAAGATATAAATACTCATCTGATTTCGCAACAATCCTATACAGTAGTTTATAATTAGTCCTCTTGTACAGATGAGGAGACTGAGGCTAAAAGAGATGAAATACCTTGCTGAAAGTCACAAAAACTGATTTCAAACAGATGTGCCATGATTCACATCCAGGTTTTCCTCCTTAAAATAATGTTTATCATGGATTGAGTGTGTGTGTGCACATGTGTGATTTCAAAATAAATACTGATTTCAAATTAAAAAACATAGATTGTAGAATAGATTCTACAAAAAATTGTAGAAAAATTTTAAAACACAAAGAAGAAAAGTACTACCCATTATCCTTATATTTCTCATATATAATTACATATAAATATAGATAATACTATTAATAATCATGATAATCGTAGCTAAACTTTATTGAGTCCTTTTATGAACCAGGGCTTTTTCTAAGTATTTCCCATGGATTGAACCGCTTGGCCTTGACAAATGCTGTGGAGGGTAAGTACTGTTCTTATCTCCATTTACCAATTATCCAGCTTTCCCAAAGTCACCAACCTCAGTGGTGGAGGTGACTCATCTCTGGGCCAGCTGACAGTAGAGCCACTACTCTTAGTCACCAGAGTGGTAACCCTAATACAGGCATATTTTCTTACATTGGAATCAGACCACACACTTCTTTATAAGTCAACCTCTCACTAAAACATATAATGTTAATATTTCTTCAAGTCATTAAATATGCTTCTGCATGATGATATTTGTTGGCAACTTAGTATTACAACTTAGAAAGTGCACTATTATTCATTCAGTCAATACTATATTGTTGGATACTTTTGCTGTTGTTGCTGTAACACTTTGGGTATCGTTACACTCAAAGAATACCTTTGCATACACATTGTTGTGTATATGACTGAATGTTTTCAGTGGACAAATTTTTAGAGTGGAATAGCTGGATAGTTTTTAAAATTTTTTGTAATAGATTGCCAACTAACATTTCAGAAAATGTTACCAATTATTTCTCTCTCTGGCAGGGAAAGAGTGTGCTCTGAATCCAGGTCTTCTGATTCTGACTGAGATCAAGTGCGATTCTGTGATAATTTGTTTAATCTTGCCACTTGGTGCCAGAGGACAGGTCTGAGTCCAACACCCTGAGAGCCTTCTTCTGGGACATGCCCTTTTTTATGCAAGTGTTAGCCCTTATTGAAAGCACATCTGTGTAATTACTTGTGCACATCTAAAGGAATGAAATTTTACATCTGTTGTGAGATTCAGATGGAAAATCTTTTACCACCTGATGCCAAAGGGAAACTTTCAGTCTTAAACCTAATTTCTTATGCGTGTGTTCGAACCGAAAAGGGTAAAATGCAAACTTTTGAATAGTCAGTCATAATCGATAACTCTACTATGTATTAAGTAATCTGGATTTATCATTAATCTCAAAAATGTCTTTTTTTTTCCCTCCTGCCATAAGCCTCTATCCAGAAAGAGCAAAGGCAATGCCAACTTCCTGGGACATCCACCGTACCACTCAACTCAAGGTTCCTTTCCAAGCTCTCTGCCTCTCAATTGTTAGAGATTTGTAGTCAAGAACTCTCCTCAAATGTTGTGATGCAATTAGAGATCTGTTTGATCATTTTGCTTTATGAGATATACTATCATCACAACAAATGCCTATCTCTGTGAATCAGGAATTCCCTCAAATTTCTTAAATTTAAAGTTGAAAAGCAAGGCCTCTGTTGACCAGGATAGATAATTTCATGAGTAAAAATTTGGAAACATTAGATTTTTCACTTCAGTCCTTTCTAAATATACATGCATACAGATCTACCCATTTGTTCCTGTGAAGATTTTATATCTCTTTTTGCCTCTCAATGCCAAGATCAACATAAAGACTAAGAGAGTACTTCAACCTCAAGTAATGTTTCACAAACTCTAGATGACCATTTTAAAAAGAATAAAGGGGAAAATATCAAGGAAAGGGAAGATTCCTTTAGGTGTTTTTTTTTTTTTCTTTCTATAACATAAAGGTAGATGGATTTAGGCACACCATGATCTGGGAAAGAGATTGGACTGGAATTTGGGAAGGCTTTCTTGGGAATTTTCCTTCTTGCTCTTGACTTTCCACAATCAAAGTACTTCAGGACCTTGGGGAAGATTCTCGGGACATGGAACCGTCTAGATGCCAAAATATATTTATCTTTATGTCTGGTGCTCAAGCACTCGTGCAGTGATACGCAGGAGTCTAGGTTCACTACAGCGTCTTGAAGGCCAGACACCGAGGAGTTAATGGAGGCCAGGGTACAGGGACAGCTGGAGATAATTACTTACAATCAAAGAACATGCAGGAACAGCAGGGTGAGGTGTTCTGCCTGGCTGGATTATAGGAGTCATCTGGACAGAGGCAACTGGGCTTAAATCCTAGGAAGGGAATTTTGCACTGTTTGATCTTATTTTAAGACCTAAAAAAGAGATTGGGATTGGTTTGAACCTGGTTTAAAAAGCCCAAAGGTAGACATTCCTGCCATAAACAGCTGGAACTCTCTTGTCCTGTAAATGGGGATATAGGAAAGATGTGTTAGGGCCAAGGGGGCTTTGTGTATCAAACACAAGATCAAGTTTTACTTCTAAAATTCTGAAGGATGATTTTGTGCTCCTGTTTTCCAACATGAGCAATTAGTCTAAAATCCTGGACATCTGACTTTGTTCTTTGTATTCTTTTTCCTAAGATCTAGACATAAAACATCCAACTTTCAACTTTTGTCTCAATTCACTTCTTCTGCAGTCCTAAATTATATTTCAGCAACTGCCATTTTCCCTCTTAGGGCCGAGATTCATGAGGCAAATAAATATTTCTTCAGTGAGAGACTGTATTGTAACCAGCACTATTTTAAGGAGATATCAGATCTCTGAAGTCTTTAAATTGGATTTTCTTCTCAGATACATATTTTTTTTTCCATTTAATAACATGTATAAAATAGATTCACTGCATTATATTCAGTACCTAAACCTTGACTCTTGGAGAAACCTTTCCTTGATGAACTCCAATTTCAAACTATGATCACTCTTCTTTTGATTTATCTATAATGTTAAGAAATAAGCTCTAAACTTTACAACATTGGGTACTTTATCAGGTAACCACAGAATTAAGCCTAGCAAAGAGCTTGAAAGAAAGCATGCTCACTTCAAAGCTGATGGCATTCGATGTTACAAGATAAAATGGAAAAATGCCTCGTGTACAAATGCTCAGGGCAGGATTTATACAGACAGTATAAATGACAGCCTTTTCATTTATGATGTGGAATTGGTGGGGGGCAAAGCTCCGTGGTGGAAGTCAGAAACTTTTATACACAAAAGCTCTGTCAGAACCTAAGATGTGTCTCCCTTGCTTAGAAACTGTCAATGGTTCCCCATCGCTTACAGGATCAGGTCCAAATGCCTTGGAATTCACAGCAGCACATTATGGTATGCTTCAAATCTGCCTCTGTGGTCTCGTCTTCTCTTCCCCTATCTTTGCTCCATATGCCCGTGTTCCATCCAACCTTTAAAAATGCCATTTACATTCTTACCCTTGAACTTTTGATCCTCTTATATCTTTGAATTCAAATATCCTACCCTAATTGCATAACCTGGACATTTTCTACTGAGGCTTAAAGGCCTACCTCAGAAATCTTTTCCTCCCCAGCCCACACCCTAAACCAATGAACAAGAGGTTTTGCCTTTTCTGTCCCCTCCTACCAAACAACACTTCATGCCTTACCCCCACTTGCCCTGAAGAATGAATTGATCCTGTATGGATGTATCCATAGTAATACGTATATCTCTGTATAATTCATTTGTCCAATAATTCAGGCATTAATTCATTCATGCATTTGCTTTAAAAAAGTGCTTATTGAGTATTTTCTGCATAATGATAGCCAGTCACTGCTCAAAATTTTGGGAATTCAGCAGTGAATCAGACAGATTGACCATCTCAGGGCTAATGATCTCGCCACTACCTTAAACTTCTTCACGTAATGCTGTGATTAGCCACTGACTGTTTGCTTTCCTTGAAAGAGGGACAACTTCCTAATAATCTCTAAATCCACAAGTATGGTTAATCTTTATGAACATAACAATATATCTAAATTGATGCTCCCTGTGTTCTAAGTAAAGCTTTCATGCTTTACATGAAATTTCTCGTGGAATCCTCATAACAGCCCTGTGAGTTGGACACTCATTGCACCCAGAGATGGCAGGAAATCTGTCCAAGGTCACACAGTTATTAAGGAGCAGAGTCACAAATTGAACCCAAGTATGTCTGACGTCCAGAGTAAAGTGAATGAATGAGTGAATAAATGAATGCAATGTTACAGAAAGAGGTCAGCTCTTTGCCCAGTGCTCCAGGTAAGGTGGACAGGGAGTTGTTGGTCTAAAGAAGTACAACGTAAAGAATACAAGTCTCTGTTCTTATGGAGGAGGGAGCAACTGGCTTCACGTGCTTGAAGAGTTTGAAGTTTATACTAAAAATGTGTCTCACCTACTTCACCACTAAAGCTGGATCTCTTTGGGCTATTTAAAAATGGTTGGTTAATTAATTTACTAATTTGTTACCTTCTTTATAAAAATTATTTCAGACTGCCTAAAAAAAGAGAACAAATCTAACCAAATTAAATAAACAAATTCCTGTTCTTCCCAGTCTCCATCATTCTCTCTAAAATTGCCTTTATGAAAAGTTGCTCCATTTCACATTAGTGGCCACAATTCAGTGTCTGTCCTTATGGCTTTTGTTTCAGGATTGACATTGAAACCCTTAACAGGACTGTTGGTGAGGCAGCCTCATGAAATTCTGAGAGTGACTGTCTTGGCGTTTGAAATTCCCCCAGTACCCCACCCCCTGGAGTAAGTTTCCTTACACGTAGCATAATTCTCACGTCAGGTCATAACAAATATACTCTCTAAAGTTGGTAAAAATCTTTTCAGCCCTTTCCCTTTAATGCTGTTACAGACATGTAGAAACTGTTTATTTATACGGATAAGATTTTAAAATGTAAATAGTGATGAAGAGGAAATGTACTAACCATGCAGGCTGATAGAGTTGTTATGACTGACCATTAAAGTTGGACCTGTGTTTCCTGATAAGTTTTGTAACTCTCACCATAAAAAGGGAAATTTTACTATATATCGTTCCTCTTGGAGTCGTTATTCTTTGTTAGACGTAACTACTAACAGTAATAAGAAGAACTAGTTTTCCCCATTTTGCTTGTAAAAATGGCCACAGAAAAAGTTCTGGTCACTTCTTTGACATAGTTCACTGATTATTGACAGAATGTAGAATTCATTTACATCAGTTGCTATTTTCATTTTAGCCGCTGCCTATATTGTTTATGGAATATAACAGTCTTCAAAATTTTTTGTGAAAAATAATTGTCACAGGGGGCTAAGGGCGGCCTCCTTTGCCCTTGGCTTTGTGTTTCTCTATGGCAAAGCATCATTAATGTAATAGTCCAGGCCTCTCTCCGCACCCTCATGACTCCTCCTGAAGGATGAAGGAACTTCTCCGGCTGGTGAATCTGGAACAACTAGGCATACCCATCTCCATGTTTCCTTTTCCCCTTCTCGTTAGGATGTGCGCATCTGACGATAGCAAGACTGTGGTCTGTGTGAGTGTGAAAAGCTTCTCATCGAGTCCGAAGTTCCCAGTCTGTCCAACCAGACACAGTGACTCTGGATTCAGAAGTTGGACAGACAGAGGGGTGCCATTTTTTGGACCCATTCCAAACCTCAGCATTCGTTCGGAACAACTAAAAGAATATGCTTTGTGAGGCAGAAAAGTTTCCTGAAATGTAATCTAAGAAAGAGTTCTGAACAAAATGTGAATAGTTGTAACTTTAGGTTCTAGTTCGAAAGTCCAATGACATTAGGTCCCTCAATTATAAACTCACTTCCTGCTTCACCATCTGTAAATTTTGTATTGGAATATCTGCCACATCCTTATCTAAAAAACATGAAGGTAAACAGTGCAATTGTATGAGAGCCCTGAGTTCTGAGGTGTTACCTAACTATCTTTGAGATGAGATTACTGTTGGTATTCCAGATTCAAAATGAGAGACTACTTGATCCGAACATAAAATTTGCTCTACTTACACTTGAATTCTGGGAAGAAAGAGTTTTACATCTGATTTTGTTTTTCTCTAATCTGGCAATGTGAGGAATGGTTAAGGCAAGGGTTTACATGTGGCAGAGGAGGGTCGTGATTTGTGGTATGTTCCCAGTCAAGCATTCTTTCTTCCCTTCTTTTTTCCCAAGGGAAATAAATTGTCAGACTTTGAGAAGGTGGGGTTCTAATAAATTCCTCCTGCATTTCATCTGTTGCTGCTTCTGGTAAAACACACAAACCACACACACACACACACACGCAGACACACACATTTAGCAAAGGCTAGGATTTCTGGAGATTACTTTCAGAGTTCCTGTCTCACCCAAAGCACATATTCAAAAATTCTTCTGGAAAGGTTATCAGACGCAGTAAAGGATGTGGAGACATCTCTATGTAGGAGTAATGGGGCATAAAACCAAATATTTATTCTACCCACTGAGCACCAGCTATAACTATAGTTTAGGAAAGAACGCCTCTGTACCTGCCTCTAATGGTGAATGTACCTTCCAGATTTATCAGATGTGCCTGGTTTGAAGATTACTTCCCAGTAGGAGATTCCTTAAACTGAAGAGCACTTTGAAAAAGGCTTATTTGATCCTCATCTCATCTTTACTTAAGTATGGTTAGGAAGTAAGGTATTGTATTTTAAGTAGAGGCTTCATTCATTTTAAAGAGATAAAATGCCTATGGTGGTCTTATAATGTTGGAAAGATATTTATTTACAGTTCTGTAGTCTTTCTCATTGAAAAAAGAATATTTTATACTAAGATGTAATCAGTTCCTACAAAGAAGTTACTTGTTGTAATGTCAGCGCCATAGTAGGTATTAATTCTTTCACTTTTATTTCTAGATGACCCGGTTAAAACTTATGTCTCTTCACTTCTGTAGATTATTACTTTTTCTGCTTCTTGAGGGTTGGAAATGCATGATATCTCTTTAAGATTGAATCTGCTAAACATATCTACTTTTTATTCATTACAATAATAAGAAACTGATTAAAATTACAAAGTAAAAATTATTTAGTCATTAAAATCACATCATTCAACTATATTTAAAATATAAAAAAATTAAGTGGTGTAGAACATGAATACACAATTTATGCAAGTCCTTATGATTTTCTTTATTAACAAACATGTATATGTGTTGTATGTATAAACAACATTAGGAAGACAGGCACAAAATGATAAAATGTATTTCCTGATAGAGTATGTGTGATTTTTCTTTTAAATGTTTTGATATTCTATTTTTGCTATTTAAAATCTGTTGAATAACTATTACTTTTGCAATCAAAATTTTCATTTTTGAAAGTCTGAACTAAAGAAAAGTTTTCTGGGGGATTAAAAAGGCAGCTTTCTTCCCGAGGTCTTACAAACTATATATATTTTGTCTCATAATGTTTGCTTTAGCCGTGCAGCTACATAAAATAACATTAATAGGTCCCTAGAATATTATTTTAAGTATTAAAATTTTCATTTAAGTGTGTACCACACATTGCCTTTTCCACTGACTGTTTACTTAAGGTATTTTTCAATAAAAAAGAGTAAAATAAAAGTAGAATTGGAAAAGAGGACACACGTCTGCCAACCATAAAAGCCAAAATAATTGCTGTGTTTCTGCTCAAAGTTGCCACTAAGGCTTTTTTCTTTGTGTTTACAAGAAGGAACACGTCCTTAGGGGAAATATGTTTTTCCTAGCAGTGTATATTGAAAGAAATATCTCAGGTGGGAATCTAACATTCTATAGTCATTGTTTAAATCAATGTTATCAACAATATGTGCAATTTGCTATTGCATTTAGCAAAGCTTTACCTTTATTTAAAGAAAAGGATGTAATATTTATTAAAATGAATCTTAATGAAGGCAAGTTTTTTGTTGGCTAACCTGACGAGATGTCATATATAATTTTCTGGTTTTCTAACCTGATCCAAGGATGGAATTTGGAGTGGGTGGAAAGCACATTGCTTATAAAAGCTTCTAAAATATCAGTTCTTGAAGTTCAGCTTTGGATTGTAGTTTTATGGCTAGAAGGCTACTATTCTGTATCTGTTGACTAAGGGGATATTGATAAACTTTAGAAACAATGAAAAATGGCAGGGTTACAAGATAGAACATTCTCAATTTTCTCATTTACAAATGAGGAAAGTGAAATATAGAACTGTAAAGCATGATAAGAAACAACACCTCGTCCATCCATCCATCCACCCACTCATTCCTTCATTTAACAAATGTATCAGTTAAGATGCTTTCATCTACAGAAAACATAATCTGCATGTAACAGTGGCTTAAAAGTTCATTGTTTTATATAACAAGAAGTCTAGTGGTAGGGAAGTTCTTGGCTGGTTAATTCAGTAACTATAATTACATCAAAAGCCTATGTTTTTTCCATCTTCCTGCTACGCCATCCTTAGCAGCTTTCCTTTCTTCCTGATGACCCCTTGTTCCATGACTGCATGGTTTCAAGATGCTGCCATACTGCCAGGCACCACGTCCTCACACAATCTCATCAAGACTCAGAAAAATGGCATTTTCTCCTTGCACGTCTCTTTGTCTGGCAGGAAAACTTTCACTAGAAAGTCTGTGGTGGACTTCTCATACTTGGAAGTAGAACATGCCCATTCTTAAATGCTATTGGGTAGGGGGTAATATTACCAGGATTGTCTTAGACTAATTAGAATTCCTCTCCAGGGGATAGAGAGGAATTCCTTGAATGTCACACAAAAGGAAAAGTGAATAAAATTGAGATTTTGCTAGTGGTAAAGAATATGATAATTGTTAGGAAGATTTAACATCAGTGTCAACCACAAAACTACTTCTTGGGCCTCTACTCTAGTGGGGCATAGTCTGGACACAGAGAATATAGGAGGAAAAGTACAGGCTCAGGACACTTGTCATAAACACACAGTCTAGTGGAGAAAGAACATGTCATTATGAAGAAAGTATAATCTTATTTTTGGAGACGGACAACAAATAAGAAATCTCCAGTATTGTGCACACGTACATACGGAGTGCTTGGGTATGGCACTTTACAACAATGACCTTTCAGGCCACTTTAAATATGTAAAACAACCGTTTAATGAAAACTTTAAAATTGTATTTGCTTCCATTTTCATCCTTTGTTCTGCTTTGTATTTTACATTTACACTTAACACTTACATGTACAAATAATCGTTCTCCTTTAAATTTTACATTTGTAATTAATACTCAAATGTACAAACAATTTAAAGAGTATGATAGGCTAACATGTGTGGTAGGGATGTCCGTGTCCTAATCCCTGGAACCTGTGAATATGTTGCCTTATGTGTTGGAAGGGAATTTGTAAATGTGATTAAATTAAGGATTTTGAGGTGGGGAGATTAGCCTGGATTATCTGAGTGGGCCCAATGTAATCACAAGGATCCTTATAAGACGGAGGCAGGAGGATCAGTCGGCAGTAGAAGATGCGATGACAGAATCAACAGGATGGAGTGGTGTGAGGAAGGGGCCATGAGCCAAGGAATGTGAGTGGCCTTTAGAAGCTGGAAAAGGCAAGTAAAAGGATTCTTGCCTAGAACCTCCAGAAAGGAATGCAGTCCTGTCAGACCTTGATTTTAGCCCAATTGACACCGTGTCTAACTTCTGACCTCCAGAAGTATAAGAGAATAATTTGTGGTGTTTTAAATCACTAAGTTTGTGGTAAATTTTACAGCAGCAATAGAAAACTAGTAGAACATGCTACCATCTTCGATCCTAATATCAGGTTTTACAGGTTTCTCTAGCTGATTATGAACTTTATGACTCATTTGTATATATAGTTAATAAGTAGTTGAAATACATGTATATAATACATATTATATATCCCTCTAAGAATTTATTTTAAAATGATTTAAATTTTATTAAAAAATTAAAAGTTGGAGAAATGCTCATAGTTGAGCACCAGAGATCTTTATTTCAGTATTACATTTCTTTTGCATCAAATCCCCAAAACTTAATATACTAGAGACAGTTATGGCTAAAGGCTAAGAGCAAGTCTTCCTTAAGGAAAGAGTTAAATGAGGAAGAATAAGTGAAATGCCACTTCTATTTGCATAAATTGGAATAAAAATGACTTACATCGTATTGTGTTTATCATTGAACAATTAACTCTGTTCCTTACCACAACCCTGTGAAGTGGAGAAAGCATTGGTCCAAGTTGATATAGGGAAGAATTACACCATAAAGCTGCCTCTCCTGCTTGTATTGAGCACTTGCGATGTGACAGACATCATGATAGGTGCTAAGGAAATAATGATAATAATGCCAATAATGGCAATAATTGTGGTGATTTTATTTATCATCTATTGACCACTTACTCTGTAAAAGTACAGCTCAAGATATTATTCCTATATTAACTCATTAATCTGTACAACAAACCTAGATGATAGAGTAGACATAGATTTTGTCCTGAAAGAGAGCACAATCAATTAAGGAAGAAGTGATAGACATACCATCAGATACTTTTTATTGGAGGGCAAGCACCATAATAGAATTAAAATCACAATTTGGGAATCACAGGGAAGATGCAGGTAACCCAGTCTTAATAGGGGTAGAGAAGGTTTTCTGAATTAGTGATTCCAGAATGTAAACTTGAAGGCAAAATCTGACCATCTCCGCAGGATAGGCAGTATAGCAATACCAACTAAACACAAAAATCTCATGGCCTACTGCAGCAAAGGCTTATTTCTTAATTACTCCATGGGCCAAGGTAGATTAGACATCTTTTCATGGTGCCTCTCCTGCAACAGTGAGTCAGAGATCATACCTTCCAACTTGCAACTTGCAACTCTACATCTCTGAGCTCTCTCGCGTGGCTGGGAGCAAGAGGTGGAGAAGGTATACACCAACACTTATCTGCCTTGACTTATAAATGATACACCTCGTCTCCACTCCAGATTATTGATCAGAACTAGTCACATATCCCAACTCAAGTGCAAGGGCAAAGGAAGACTTTGAACACTTGGTGGACGTTACTTTCTATCACGGTTTGACAAGGAAGCTTGAAAAAGCTCCTGAGTTTTATCCTATAGAAGAGACAGAGCCATTGAAAAATTTTAAATAGATTTGAACTCTGGGGATTGTGGTGCCTGAATTTGAGACGGACAAGGCTGAAGGCAGGAATACCAGTTGAGGTAATCAAATTAGTTAGGAGTCTATGAGGATACCCATCAAAACCTGGGCGATATAATAGAAATGAAAGAAAAAGAGAGAGGTGAAATACGTTAGAGGAAAAACTGGCAAGAATCTAAAAAGGGATTAACTATGGAGCACTAGGAAGAAGAAGTGATGAATAACTTCCAGATTTCTACTTTGGATAACTGGTACTATCAATTTAGACAGAGATCATTGGAAAAAACTATTTGAAGAGGAAGATGAAGAGGTATATTTTGGACTTTATAAGGTTGAGTGGCCAGTGGGAAATCCAGGCAAAATCAACCAGCAGGAGTTTGGATGAAGATCTAAAGCCGGGTCCAAGCTTGAGATGAAGATTTGGGAATCATAAAAGTTTGGATGAAAGATGAAACCGTAAGAGTCGATGGCTCACAAACTGTGAAAATGAGATGAGTGGTGGGCTTCGAACTCGACTATGGGGAAAAGCAACACATAAAGGGTAGGAAGAAGAAAGCATCCCATGATGATGAAAGAGAAGGTACTGCCAAGGGTATAACGAGAATACGAAGCTAAGGGAAGGCAGAGTTTCAAGGAGAGAGTGATCAATCATCTTAAGTGATATAAAGAAAACCAGCAGGATAAGTGCTAAAATTTTTCATCGAATTTGGTGATTGGAAGAGCCCAGAGACAGCCTTAGTAGTAAAGAAATTGGTAAGAAGGAGAGAGAGCAGTGGACTGGGAATTGCTGCATGGTGGATAAAGTAGAAACAGGGTAGCCACTTCCCCCTTGAGAAATGGAGAGACTTGCTCAGCACCACACAGCCAGAGTTTGAGTCCAAGGTGGGCAGAACTGAAACCTGGGGCCTAGTCATGCAGTTGCTTATTGGCAGGGCAGGACCCAGATCTCTCTGCGAAGTCCAGACCTCAGTCTTTCAGATACTCGCATTCAACAAAATACTTCAAAAATAAGTGCAATCTTTCACCACATTTTCTAATTTTCATGACAGTCTAGATGAGTTGCCGAAGTGAATTTTCCAAGCATATATTAAAACACACACACAATAAGGTTCAAAGAGGTAGAATGTTAGGTGATTTACTCCAGTGGGAGCTGAGCAGAGCACAAGCTAATAATAAATAATACCCTACTAAATCCAAGTGCATTTTAGACTTTAAGGGAGCACTTAATAGGACGAAGCAGTCTTAGTAAGTAAAATTGAATGCAAGTATTTTTAAGCAGCACCCTCCATCCACATAATTCTATCAAGTAATCTTTTTCAATAAGCAAGATGCTTAGCTCATATTTCAGCCCTTGGTTAAAGAAACAAAAAACTCTTAGAGGTACGAAGTTCCCAAAGCTTCTTCTCATCGTAGCAGTCCTGAATAAAGGAAAGACCCTGGACGTTCCAGGAACACGGAAAAGCTGTATGGCTCTAGCTTGGTGGGGAGTGGAGGGAGATAAAGCTGACCACGAAGGCCGGAACCAGATAGTCAAGGGCTTTATATATCATGCTAAGGAGTCTGGACTTTATCTTGCGGGTTAGCAGAGAGCTATTAAAGACTTTTAAGTAAGGGATTATCATGATCAGATTTCTATTTTCTGGCAGCTACAGTGTGGAGGAGAACTGAAGGAGGACAAAGACTGGAGGGAAAGAGACCGGTTAGTAAGTCCTGCTTATTCTCTTTCTTTCCCCCTGCCTCGAGATTCCCGCATACCATGGCTCTGGATCTATTCTTAGTAGGACTTTTCTTTCCAGGGGCTGCCTCACCGGTCTGGGTTTTCATTCTCTAACATATTAGCCATGCATGCATGTGTGTGCTCATGTGCACATGTGCGTGCACCACCCCCCCCACACCCAGAGCATGATTTTCATTCTGATCCTTCCTAGGCAGGATCGAGACTTCCTATAGTAGCCAGGTCACGCAGAAGTCATGTGAAGGAACAACAGGATATATTATATGAATAAAGGACCCCTTGTCTGTTAGTAACACATGGAAGGTCCATGGGGTTTGGTCAAGGGATGGGGATGGGGCCGTGTGGATGTATGAAAATTATAGTCAAGCTGCTTAGACGAATTTAATGTAAAATGTTTCTATTTTCTATATATTTACAGTGTATTTCTTATGCAATGCATTGAAAGATAGGCAGAATTTGAAAAGGCAATAAGAGAAAGGAATTGAAGAAGAGAGGGAATTAAAAATGTATATAAACGCAACAGACCTTGTACAAGAAAGCTCAAGTGAAAAATCTTGTGCACTGATTGCCACCAATTAGCCACAGAAGAGATGGCTAAGGAAAATGGAACTCACCTCTCCCAGAAAGAAAGAAAAGATTAAATGTTAAATGCAATAACATATTTGCAAATGACAATTCGAAAGAAGGCAAGTTTAACGGGAGGAGTAATAGAAACCGTCTCTGTATCTGGTTCTAATTGTGCAAGTGTTTCTAGGTTAATAATCGCAGGAGGACAACTAAATTATAGACAGTTCTTGTTAATTGCTGTGAGTCTTGGAAGGTAGAGAATAATGTAGCCTAAGTGGATTGCTAAGAGATATTATACTTAAAGGAAACTTTAACCAATACCTACATAGTCTTAAATATTGGAAGTACTGTCTTTGGAACATTCTTTTTTATCCCTTGGAAAACAAAGTGATATCTGTGGCTTGTTGCCTTCCTTATATTAAAATATAGGGGAGAAGTGGAGATGATCTAATTTAAATAACAAGGTGGAAAGAAGGCAGGGCTATTTTATCTGTTATTGACTCACTAAGATATTCTTGAATATCGTAAATTTGAAATGTGGCTATTTATCACAATGGTGCAACTCTTATGTCAGAGGGAAACTATTGCATATGCTCATGCCACTTTGGATATCTGTGAGAATAATGGAGCTAGACTGAAGGAATTGGTATCAATAGCTCCCTTTGCACTCCTGGGAGAACACACAGGGTCCATTTCTTACTCTGGTGATGTCTATGCGGTAGTGAGTAGGTTGGCTGTATAAGGGAAGCATGAAATCACAAAAGAGAACATCCAACACTGAAGCTACTGGTGGGCATCGAGGTCGGCAGGCTGATGGAGACAAGATAGCAAGAGTAAACTGGATTATGTGTAGTGCTAGGATTTAAAGGTACCTCTTTCACTGCTCAAACACTGAAAGCTGGATCAGCTTCGGTTCGTGGGGTCCGAGTCTGATAGCTCTTCCCTTCACATAAGGTAGAGCACTAATCCTAATAGGGGTTGCTTCCAAATAGTTATAAACTAAGTCTTGCTTCCACCCTCTAACCTCCATAGCTGAGAGATGATGGGGATAAGCTGCTGGGTTTCAGAATGCCAGATCTTTGGGCCTGAAACATTTCTTACTTCCTTCCTTTCCTTGTAAGGCCAGGACACTTAGTCTTCCAAGTGTCTGTACTAATTAAATGCAGGTCTAGTATGCCAAAAATGTTTTGAATGTAAAAGATTAACGAGAGAGAAAACTTTTGTGGAAGGAGGGAATTGAGACAGGAGAGGCCCCTCCTAGTTGGCATGGTTTTAAGGGGGAGGTAATCTTGAGGTCTTAGGAACATGAGCAGTGCAATTTTTTTTAAGAGACGCTGGCTCCAAAGGGAAAGAATGAACAAAATATTTCAGGGACTAAGGCAGCAGCCACCCAGGAAGGCTCACCGTGATCCCGGGTGACAGATGAGCTGTAAGTGAACTGTCTGAGTAAACGAGGGCAAGATTAAGCCACCCTACATTCGCCTCTTCTGGCCATGTTACCTCTTGTTTTGTTTCAGAGCTCTCCATACGGGGAACCCACTGACCATTTTGACCTTTCCTTCCAGATTTGGCATTTGGAGGAATAAATCAGGATTAGTGCTGATATTAAGCTTCAGACATGGTGTCTTTAAGACAAAAGTAAGACCATTACCGGCAGCCTTAGCGCTTGGGACAATATTGCATTGCTAATTTGGAACAGTGAGAATTAATCAGTAGAAGAAATTTGATGTTCCTGTGGGCAAAACCAATCTCCCCAAATATTTTGACTATTCCTTGTTCCATCAGCTGGCCGGTGGGAGGTGAGGAAGGAGACAGAGATTTGTGTGTTGGTCACTTGCCAGCACTTAGATGTCGGCTAACCTTTTGAGAAGCAGAACGATTTTTTTACAAAAACATTCAGCAGTGGTCAGACTGATGAACATATTTGGAGACGCTGAAATGATGTAATAATGGCAACAATGTTATTTTTACAGCATTAGAAGAAAGGAGGACAACGACCAGCTGCCAAACTCATTGGTCACATTGATCCCTAATAAATCCTGGGTGAGCCTGCCCAATATTAGTCATAGGAGTTAAGCCTGTGAATCTGTTAGGACTTAAGATACATTACTTTTAGTTGGGAGGGTAAGAGAAAATCTTCTGGCATATGGTAAGAGGAAGGGTAATTTAGTACACTTTCTTAATGTTTTGAAAAGCGGTACTGAGGCAATATTTGTTTTTTTGGATGAATATCTCATATTCTCAAGAGAAAATGGCCATCTCTCATCAGAGAAAGATGGGGGAAGTGCACCTAAGGGGAAAAAACTTTGTAAAGTCTTTTAAGAGGTTTTTAAGAAAAGATTAAAAAAAACCAACAACATGTGATATCATTTCCAAATGCACTGAATTCACATTTACTGAAGGCTGGTAAAGGCACAACCAATGGAAGGCACCTTTCTTTTTCTGATATATTTTAAGCAATTGCCCCTCGTAATGCTAGTAGCAGTTGATACTATTAATACTCCTATTTTACAGATGAGCAAACTGTCATTTACTGTGATCCAACAACTTAATATGGCCAATGAGACCAGACAGCTGGTAAACTGTGAAACTGGGATCGTGTATCAGGCCTATTAGACTCCAGAGCCCAAGATCCTAAACGTGAGGCTAAACTATGGAGAATTTCACCTCTTCGGAGGTAGTGGACTTGGTGACCAGAGGCGCAGGGGTTGAAGTGGGACAGATCTGGGTTCTTCCACTTACCAGCCTTGTGAATTGAGTACACTCTGAGCCTCATCTATGAAATGGAGCTTGTAGTTCTTTCTTAGAGTGTTTGTCAGGATTAAATTATATAACATAGAAGCAATGCCCAATACACCAAGGGCTTAGTAAAGAGTAATTGTTTTTTGTTTTTTTGGTGAGGAAGATTGTCCCTGAACTAACATCTGTGCCAATCTCCCTCTATTTTGTACGTGGGACCCTGCCACAGCATGGCTTGATGAGCAGTGTGTAGGTCTGCACCCGGAATCCAAACTGATGAACACTGGGGCTCTAAAGCAGAGCAGGAGAACTTAACCACTACACCACCAGGCCAGCCCTGAGTAATTGTTTTTTGAATGACAATTATCGGAATATACTTGTTAGTTTTACTTACACTTTGACCAGTGATGGCCAGACTTGGGCCCTACTCTAGACCAATAGGTCATCATTTCTGGGAAGAGACTTTAAAATATGAACTCTCATCCATCATCCCTTGTGATTCTTAGGATCAGGCTAGTTTGGGACATAATACTTTTGAGTTTTCGGTTCTTTTTCTCTACCCCAAACTCACCAATTACTAAAGTAATTTGGTAAAGGCCACCCCATGCCACTGCTCTCTCTAGATCAGCCCTGCAAATTACGAACCACTCTTTATTTTCTCCTTGATCAGTAAAGATTAGTGATGCTGTACCGGAATGTCAGACCAGCTTCAGCTCTGGTTCTCTCTGGCACTGAATTATAATTGGTTTAAAGCACACACCTAGGGAAAAGATTGTCTGAGTCTTTCACAATGAAATTGCTTTTCTTAAGCAGGTGATGTGCCGAGACCCAGAAAGTAAAGCCTCCTCAGAGGCCCCCCAGTCATCTGTCAATCTTTTAAAAGTCAATTCAGAATTTACCTATTCCAGAAATTGGCACTAATTGCACTTGATTTCACTTACTTCCACATTACTCTCAGAATTTCAATTGTGAGTCTATAAAAATAATTGGCTTTTTGTTACTTATGCTTTTTGGCATAAGTTCTTAATAATGGCAGTTTAATATCTTTCTTCAACTAGACTATACAGTCCTTGCAGGCAGGGACAAGACCTATCATATATTAAATGTGGATGAAGGATACAAGAGAAAAAGAAAATATGGTCCCTGCCCTCAAGGAGCATGCGATCCAGCTGGAGATGCTGATCTGCAACTATTAAGCAACAATTTTCTATATAATTCGATGCAAATTGTAGTGCTCTGGATGTTCATGAACTCAAGAGGTGAATAAAATACTACATTCAGGATTGTCATCACCTCCTGAAGGAGGGCGAAGCAAATCACTGCAAATGTTAGGAGAAAATCTAAATGATATTTTCTTTTATTTAACATCTCTATCTAGAATGGGTTCTCAAAGTCTGTTCTTTCCTAGTACCTGAACATATTATGCTCTAGTCTAGCATTTTTCAGCTGTAGCTTGTGATTTATTACTAG
This sequence comes from Tapirus indicus, assembly GCA_031878705.1. NCBI lineage: Eukaryota > Metazoa > Chordata > Mammalia > Perissodactyla > Tapiridae > Tapirus > Tapirus indicus. The sequence goes on along the minus strand of CM062934.1, from coordinate 10,672,909 downwards.
GTCAGGAAATTTATTTAGGGGCCATGACCATCATTTTTAAAACATAAAATAGAATAGAAAATATCAGAGGCTATAGACTTAATAAAAAAATGAGTTTACGAAAATTGTTGTTTTCTGTAATGTCAAGGTCACAATGTAAAATGTATTTCGTACTATGACTTGTAGTTAAAAAGAGTTTGAGGAACAATGCATCAAGTCAGCACCCCGAAAACAGAACAGATTATCTTAGTAAGACTGTAGGAAAGCTTGACGCCTGCAACATGTTTTCCCATTGAAGAGAATTATCTCATGTTTTGGTAATATTTTCTTTGCTAAGTCCAAAATTAATCATGGAGAACAAAATATGTCATGTTGCTGACAAAACTATACTGAAGAAAATGGCCACAGTGGGCTCCCTAATGCTTCTCAGCAGAAGTGTTAGAGGTACATGCCTCCCAGTTGCATGCAGAGTTGGATAACTACACATCTCATGGGGGTCAGAGCTGCTCCAGTAAGCCTGCCTCATGACAGACTCTCTGGACCAGGGAATCCAAAAAAGAAAGAACTCAGAAGCATTCCTTCTCCCAAACTCACCAGTAAGGTCTTCTCCCTGCATCTCCAAAAGGGCAGAATAAGCGAGAGACGCCCAGATGAGTGGTCTAGACAAGGGAGGGCGATGAGGAATAGTCTAGAATGTTGTTCTAGTGGAAGACCCCTCATGGAAACATGAAGCCTTAAAGCATGAAGGCTATGGATTCCCTGATGCACACTCTTCACTCAGTAGCATTTGAGATTCACTGCTTTCCCCAACTTACCTGCCCTGGCTTAAGAGTTCTATGGTCAGCTGGGGTGTGGCAAATCCATTGGGAGAAGTAAACAATAGCTCATTAGGTAGCCCCACACACCCCTTAAGAAACTACTATGCCACATATGATCTACTTTTTCTTTGTGCACCCTTCTGGAACCTCCATGGGCAATTAAACTTTTGTATGCAGAAGACTCTGAATTGGATTAGAACATTAATTAAATTAACTCTAAGCCCCAGTTTACAGAAATTCACATTTTGAAGCATTTCCTACCTCTAAAGATGCCCGGTCACATTACACAATTAGATCATCAGAGGCTGTGCCATGAGTGCAAATGGCAAATGTAAGAGTATTGCCAATAACAGAACATTATTCTATCAAAATGCCTCAAATTTTAACATAAATACCCTTATCAATTCCCAGGAAGAAATTATCAGAATTTAAATTTCTGGCCTTTTTAAAATAAGTTAAAGATAAAATATTTTAGGTGAAGCAAAAGAAAATAAATCTGCCTTCTTAAGTTCAAGAGAAATTTATTAAATTCCAAAAAGTGTCCCTATCACCAGGTTTTCTCATTCTGGTCATTCTTAACTAAAGGCAGCTCACTCTAATACCTGAGTAGAGTTGGGGTTTTCTTCACTACCTGCATCTTGGGCTGTCTTCTGTGGGAAGAAAGTTTCTTTACGCCTTAGAATTTGAGTATTTTGACACCAATATTATCAGTCAGGATTTGATCAGAAAGCAGAAGCCACTTCAGATTAGTTCAATTAAAAAGATATTTGTTATATGGAATTAGGAGTTTATACAACCATTGGTAGAGCGTGGGAGCTAAGATCAGAAGGCCACTTTCCGGAAATCTCAAAGTGTGACTCACAGGGAAGTCACAAAAAATGATCCCAGCCTCAGCCAAGCACACAATTCTCAGAAGAGCCCGCAATAGTCATGGGACGTCACCACTGTTGTTCTGAGCTTCCTGCTTCCAATGGCTTCTGCTCCATTTCCACTTCACGTGAATGCCTCTCACTGGCCCAAATTAAGGGTCTAGAGATTACCCTGGCACGAGTCCTACACCCACTAAAGTTTGAAACACAAGCAAATTTCCAGGCCTTTGAGGCCAGTATGCGAGTAAAACATTTTTCTTAAAAACCAATATTTGGTAAAAATCTAGACCTTTTGAGAGTTACCAGAAGAAACTCAGTAGCATTCCAGGATTTAGTTGCCAATAAGTCCATACAATAAGTACAATTATATGGAATTTACGGCTTGTGAACGTGGAGTCCATTGTAAGAACTCTCCCAATCTGAGCTCCATGCAGGTATTTATCACATGGGAGGAAAAATGCACCCGTGCATCGTCTCCCCTCTCAGAGAGCAGCCGTTGTGATATTACTTTCTTGCTGCAAAATTCGAAATTTCTCAAGTCTTCTTTAGGTCGCTTTTCTTTCCTATCATATTTAATCTCATTTTGTGTTATCTTTTGATCTTGTGTTTTGACGTTACCTTTTGACTTTCTGTTACCTTTGACCATTCGGCACCCTAGTGCTGAATACGCCCTGGCTTCTGTCCAATCACACAGTCTCTAGTCTATCTTTTTAAGACTTTTTTTAAGAGCAGTTTTAGGCATGCAACAAAATTGAAGGGGAGGCACCGAGGTTCCCCATATACCCCCTGTCCTCACACATGTATAACCTCTCAATTATCAACATCACTCTCCAGAATGGTACACTTTTTACCAAGGTTGAACCTACATTGACACATCGTAACCACCCAAAGTCCCTGGTTCCTCTTAGGATTCACTCTTGGGGTTGCACATTCTATGGGTTTGGACAAAAGTATACTGATATATATCCACCGTTACAATACCAGAGAGTAGTTTCACTGCCCCATCCATTCAATTTTTTGAGCTAGCATTTCTTACTGCCACTGATACTGGAACGAAGGCCCACGAATTCTGCCTCCCAGATTTCATGTGTTTTGTTTCCCCTGGAGAATCACCTCTAGCAGACTCCTAAACAAAGCTGATGTTGGAGCTTTGAGAGTCTGTGCCCCTCAGCCTAGTCAGGCCCTATACCTTTGCCACTCATCCGTCCCCAGAGCCTGGATTTTCCTCGCTCTTTATTTCATCAGGTCTTGAATAACTCAGAAACTTTAATGTCAACAAAAATATTTTCATCTGCCATAAGTTTTTCTGGAGTACTGGAACGTGTCTTTTGGGTTCTATCCCCATATTCATTCCAGGGAGACTCAATTGTTTGCTCACGATCAAATTAAACTAGTCCCTTTCTTTTTCTACCACCTGAAAAGCTCACTCTGTTTGCTGGATCTTCTACTTTTCTTTTCAGATACTTATTTTTCTAACTTTGTCCTCTAGGTTTGGGGTTGCTTCACAACCATCAGCATACCTGTTCCATAAGAAGCATGAATTCAATGAACTTCAAGTCTGCCAAAAGTATGCACTTGTCAAACAAATGTGTCTACTTCCTCCACCCCATCTGCACATTGAATAATCCCACCCAAGAAGCATTCTCTCATCAGATGACTGTCTAATGGACAACTTCAATATAAGACAGTAAATCATAGTGCTCAAGGGTCCAGATTCTGGAGGCAAATTGCATAAGTTTGAATTCCAGCTACTTCACTTACTAGCTATATACTCTTGGGCAAATCATTTAAATTACTGTACCTCAGTTTTCCTTACAGGTAAAATGGGATTATTAACATTCCCTCCCTTGTGAGATTATTGTAAATATTAAATAAACTCATTTGTAAAATTCTGAGATTAGTGCATGATACACAGCAATAGGTATTATGTGTTCTCTTCCCTGTACCTTCTCTTATTCATACTTTCCCCAGGGCATTTCTTTCCCTCTCTAGGGAGAGAGAGAATACTACCTACAATCACTGGAGCACCTTCACATGCATCTACTAATGCCTTAAATATGATACTCTAGTCTTCTCTTCTGATATATATATGACTTTTATAAAACCAGTAGTTGACAGTTGATTCAAGTTTTAAGGGAGTGACTGTAGCTTTAAGGGTATGTCTTTCCCTGGTTTTCTGGATCCAGGCTCCTTCTGGAAGAATCATTCCAATGAGCTTCTGGATATCTTGCTGCCCTTCCTCTTGGGAAGAGGGGGCAAAGAGGGGGATTCTTTGAACCCCAATCACCCTTTCTGATCAAGTAATAACTAAAATACTCTCCTCTAATCCTATCTATAAGGACAGCTGAACCCGGGTGCATCACCTTTCCCCTTTCTTATTTGCCCAGACTGACCTCCAAGGTCTCTTTTCCTGCTCATGCAGGCCTACCCTCTTCTGTAAGAGCTTAACTTTGCTCCTAAGAAAATCTCTCTCTTCCCCTTAACCAAACTTTCTTTATTTCTCTTTCCTCCTCCCAACAATCATGTTCTGACAGTTTTTAAACCAATTCAGTTCCTCCTTGTTATCTGAACAATCTTGGTTTCTGAGGACAAAGTATTCCTGGTACAGATCTTTTTCATTTGCCTTCTTAGCTTTTGGGTTTGCATAAATTTCATTAGTTTGCTTCTCTACCTCAAAGAAAGATGGTCTATCTCTTATTTAATAAGGGCTCCTCTACTGGGGGTGTTGTTCATTGATGTGATCACTACCCCTCTGAGTCTGAATCCAGTCACCTGAAGACAATGGGTCGGGCAGAGCTCTTTTGAGACAAACCTCATGAACACAGGGTGTGAGCCTTTCACACTTCACCCCCTTGACACTGAATGCAGATCAAGAAAAGGGTTGACTCAGATTCCTACCTGTGCCTGCTATGAAGCTGTGTTGCTCCAACAAAACTTAACTGCTTCTAAAATTTAAAGTCCTAGTTTGAAGGCCTTGATGAAAAAAAATACAATGAAGTTAAAATCATTCCACTCAGCCAGTGCTTACAGAGCCTGCACAGTGATAGCTGACAAAAGGACTCTCTTTTTCTATGATCTTCTAATCCTTTTCTGGGCTTCCCCTGCAATCCTAGGCCAAACTGCCCTGTGAGATTCATGGGCAGCAGCGACATGTGCACTTAAACCTGGACAGCTAGCTTACTGGGGTCTGTCCCAGCTAATAACTAGCTGCACCACTGAAAAAACAGCCACATATATGCTGCCTCGAGATACCAAGATACAATTCTAGAAGGCCTGGATCTACAAAGTGCTAAATAAATAACTCTCTAGCTGCATCATCAGAAGCAGAGATCACCACCTGCTATTTTGGTCCCTAAATATCAGTCCTTATGACCATCTTTCAAGTTTAGTAGACTGTGCATCACTCCCTTCTTCTCTTGAAACATTCAATAAATAACACTCTGTAGCCACAGGAAGCAGATGAAAGTCAAAATATTAGCTTTCTTATTGAGGAAAAATGAGCTGGAGGATATGGCTTAGGTGTGCATTTTCCTAATTCTTCACTCCATATTTATGCTTAGCCACATGATCACAGTGAGCTGGGCTACCACAGGACACCCTTCTGGGAGCCTCCTGATGCAAGAAGCTTAGCACACAGAGAGAACAGACCAGAATATAGACTTTCCATAGGCAGGCAGCTTCAAAAAGAAAACCTGGAATTACCTCATTTTTCTTCCAACTTGCCAGTCAGAAAACCTCCTGAGAAGGTGTAAGTCAGTGAGGAAGTAGGATGGGCCACAGCCGTGAGTCTGTTAGAAGTTCCCCTCATGGGAACATGAGGTCAGGTGAACACTTTAGACTTTGCTTTTAAACAGTTACCTTAATATTAAAGGACTAAGAGGCTGAGTAAGGAATTATTCACCAAATTCCAAGGACTTTTCTAGTATTCTGCTCCAGTTAGTAAATGTAAATAATGTAGCTATAGGCAGGTTAACCATTTGATCAACATTGCAATGTTTGTAGTTTGGACAATAAATCATATTGGCCATCTAGAGTTAATGTTGACTTTTCTTCTTGCCCATCTGTAAGACTTATCTCATTTTATAAACTATAGAGTTTTAAATTCAGGTTGGAAGATAGACCCATGGGATTTCTAAGAATAGCTTTTCCAGCATATTTTAGTAAGAATTCAATTCACATGTAACATTTTTGAAATTTTTCTCAAAAGTGCTTTGAAAACTGTAAGATATGGTACAGAGGTATGATATTGTTTCCTGTAAGTTTAGAGTTTTACACGGTAGCTTTTTTCTAATAAACCATATCTATTTTTAAATATAGATGAAGAGGCACATGCAAAGTTTAGAAAAAGCAACTTTGGAGTTTCTGATCTGCATCTGCAGTTTTCACTGTCCTGGTAGGAGGTTAAACCTGAGTAGGTTGATGGGGTACACTTTTTCTTTATTGTTTGAACACAAATAGGAACCCTTGCTTTTTTAAAAAATAAGTAACAAGCATCAATAATCTCAATTACCTATCCCAATTACTATTTTCATTTTTGTGTTTTCCCTTCTAAGCTCTCCTTCTATTATGTTCTTTCTCAAGAAACCAAATTAGTCTTATGTACCTTTTCTTTAAGAGTACTTATTTCTCAGCTGCAATTGCTATAAAATCTGTATTAGAGTCGGACACTAGCTGATTCCAAAATATTTTCCACTTGCATATGGCTGGTAGGCTCACATATGACTAGGGTCTCCCTTTTTCAATGGAGAAACTTCTCTGCATTCAGGCCATCATGTGAGTCAGTTGGGCTCCTTGGGGACCTCAGATGCTAGCTGTGATTAATACCCACTCAAAGCCCTTCCCACACCATCTCTTTCATCTTCTTCATGGGAGAGAATTTGAAAAGGTACAGAAACGTCCCTACCAAGTAGGAGAGCTTCCCAACAATAGCGTCATCTAACATTGAGCTTTACAATTTATAAACTCAGGTCAAAACATCATGTTTAATTTCATGTGTGCCATACAACTTTCTTTAACAAATAAAAATAGCTTTAACCTAAAGATTTCCTTTAAATGAAATATTGGGTAAATAAAATAGATCCAAAATCTCTTAATCACCTTTATGTGCTGAGATCAGATTCCTTTTTCCCGGGGCCTTTAATATAAAACAAGTCACCAACAAGGTGACTTCCTTAAAAGGGACTGGGGTCTGCTCATAGGCTCACATAAGTTCAAAATGAGAATATCTGAAATAAACCCTCTGGGTTCCCTCTTGTTATCAAAATAATCCGGAGGTATCTGTAAACCAAATAGTAATGAGAGGGGGGAGGGTGGCAGAGAGAGAAGAACAGAGATAGTTTTCTACTTTTAAGAGATTAGCAGGTTAGAGGTCCTACTCCCTCAGGACACCAGGAAGCCCTCTTTTCCCTAGGGAAGACAGTTTGCAAAATAGGTTCTGTGTAAATTCTGCCCCTCATGTTTTAACCAGTCCCTGCATTACTCTCACCTCTCTGGGAAGTGGTTGACTGACAACTGCAAGGCTGTTCTACCTGACCCACTGTTGGAATAAATTATCATCATGGTCCTGTTAGCAGGCCCAGGACAAGATAGCACTATGACAGGTGTAATATAGGAATAATGTAGACCCAGGTGTAAATAATTAAAGTTGTAATTCAAGTACAGCTTACCCGTGGCATCATTTATCAACATCACTAGAATCCTTCAATGAAATTACAGCTTTATATGTAGAATTTAGATGTACACCATTCGTTGCAATACATGAAGGATGTTCCTATTAAACATAGGTACTAGATCCATTGGCATCAAGGGACAGCTCTTTATTCGAATATCAGAGACTTCATTCTCTTTTCTCCTTCCACCAAACTGAACCCATATATTGCTTACTTTCTAGATTCAATGACCATAACCTTAGTTTAAAAAGGTCTGTCCTCCTTTTGGAGGGCAGTTCAGAGAACAAAAAGCAAGGTTAAGAAGGCGAAGAGGCCAACAATTGGGCAAGTATGAGTTAGTGAATAGAAAAATAAAACCTGATGTCAGAGTCCCAGTATATACCAGAAGCTATCTTTTACTTACATCAGTATTTCTGTAGAGATTTACATCTCACTGGGATGGAAAAAATGCCAAAGGAGAGCTTAGTTTTCTGTTAACTGATTTTAAAAAATGAGTAAATTATAAGAATGTAATATAAATTATGCCAGAATATGGCTATTTCAAAATGGCCTTGATATCATGTATTAAGAGAAAAAAATAACAGAGGGGTTTGAAAACAAATTCTTCTAAATAGAGTTGAGAAGCAGAGATTATGATTGTCAGTTTCTACCACGGTTTATAAATCTGAGATGCCTGTCTGTAGATTGTCTCAGTAGAAATTCATCCTGGAAAAATGCAAAAGTCATCCACATGCCTTTAATCTATTTTTCTCTCTTCATTTATTCCTCTGCCTCCTGACTTCCAATAAAAGAGTACCCTGGGCATATCTCATGTAGGGATAAACAACATATGTTTAATGAGATTTTAATAAGACAACATTAAGTTAGTATGAGATATATGCTACTGTCTCAGCCTTTCTGGAGGATAATTTAATATCAAAAGCTTTAGAAATATGTATATTCTTTGCTCCTCAGAAATTCTACTTCTAGAGGTCTATCTGAAATCCATCATTTAAAAGATGCTGAGATACACCAAATGTTGGTCATTGCAGCATTCTTTATAAAAACAAAAATTGGAAGCAATGTAAATGACTGACAATAAGAAGTTGATTCTTTAGGTTATGACAAATCCACTAACTGAAAATTTTGCGTTCCTAAATGGCTGTGCCATAAATCTAGAAAAATTTCTAATGACATGAGAAAATCCTTGTAATGTACTAAGTTATGAAAAGCAGGTTAAAACAGTTTGTACAGTATAATCTTGTTTTAGTGTTTGGGCTGCTATAACAAAACACCACAGACGGGGTGACTCAAACAACAAATATTTATTTCTCACAGTTCTGTGAGGCTGGGAAGTCCAAGATGAAGGTGCTGGCAGATTTGATGTCTGGTGAGAAGCCCACTTCCCTGTCCATAGGCACTGTCTTCTCGCTGTGCCCTCATGTCAGGAGCATGAGGGAACTTTCCGGAGTCTCTTTTAAAAGGCTCCACCCTCATGACCTAATCACCTCTGAATACTATCACATTGGGGATTAAATTTCAACATATGAATTTTGGGGGGACACATACAGATTTCAATTTTGCAAAAGAAGCTGTATATATATAATATATAAAATTTTATATTCATCAAAAGGACTTGTCTTTAAGTTCAGAGATTATGAGTAATTACATAATAACAATAATAATTCATTGAACAATGTTATCCACACCAGGCACTCTTTTAAGTGCTTCATATGCACTGCTTAATTTAATTTAATTCACATAACAACCAGGAAGATAGGTAGTATTGTAACACTTGGAAAAAGAAGAAATTGAAATACACAGAAATTAAGAGGTTTGATCAAACTAACAATGGCAGATACGGAGTTGAACCTTGGCAGTCTATGCGGAAAACACATTTTTAATTACTACTCTATAACAGCATCCCAACTTTTATTCATTTATGTTTTACACCTTTGTCCAAATTTTCTACAGTAAACATGCATTATTTTATAGCCAGGAAAATTGTCTAGTAAATCTTATTTTTAAATCATATTAGATGTTGTAAGGGAAAAGAAAAAATCTCCTATGTAGTGTAGAATAATATTTCTATTTCAAGAAATAGATGTTCTGACACTAAATTGATGGATTAGAATTTCCTTAAATTTTCTTTGGGGATACAGAAAACCATGTGCCTGATGAAATAACAAATGACAACATTTCTGCCTTACTAATCACCCTTTTATTTTTTTATACAGATGGTCAGCCTACCCAAGAAACATGATATTTCCATAATATAACTGTGTCTGTGCTTGGTTCCAATCTTTCCCCTTCATTTCTCCTTTCTAAAGAAGCCTAAACATCTCATGTAGACATATGACAAGTTGTTTTCCCTATAAATAAGGAGAGAACAGAGTACAGAAAACGATACCATTGTGGAATTAAGCCTATCATCCTTCTTTCAAAAAGAATTGGTCACAATTTGCTTTGTTGGAGTAATCTGTCCCTTGTTACCGATTTATATTGCTCTGTGGGACTGTGTTAGAAAAACATTATTATTATTAGCAGTAGTAATACTTGGCACCCATTCAGCACATTTCATCAAAGACTCCAAGAGCTTAGCCATCAATCAAACTTGCCTTGGTGTGCTCCTGGGAGGAGGTGGTATTATTTCTGTTTGGAACAGAGGTTAAGTGACTTGCCCAAGGCCTTGAAGCTACTGAGATTCAGAGTTGGGAATTAAACCCTGGAGACTTGACACCCAGCAACCCGCTCTCCTTCCTGGAGCACATTCCCTCTGCCTGTCTGAAAGATGTAGGGATAAATAAAGCATCTAATAGAAAAATGTCCTGCTCCCCAGCATGTGTTCTTATGTTCAAGCTCTTCTGGCGTTAAATTGAAAAAGCACGAGTAGTTGTATTCAGAACTTGAGCTGGTACCTTTCAGTTGTGGCACTCATTCCATTCATTCCTTCCCCAAATCTTTATTTAGTGCTACCACGTGTTAGACAACAATTCAGTTGTGTACAAGACACAGCCGTGGCCTGCAGGGAGTTTTCAGTCTAGTAGAAAAGAGAGACAAACAAACAAACCATTTAATACTGAGTCATGTTGCTTAGTGTTTATTACTGTGTCATGGTCCACATTTGAAATCTATATCCTTCCACTTTAGTCATATACTATAGATTTTAATGACATAACATCTGTATAGCAACAATCTAAAGCCACAGACAGTATACCTAAAAATTAGATTCGGTCCTTTAATTTTAAGTAAAGTATAAATAGGTGATAATCATTCCATATCATTTTTTAGAAGTCAGTAGGGGATAGTTACTAAGAAAGTTTAGAGTTAGAACGTGACTCCTGAGAGGCAAAATTCTTTTTTGTTATTTACTTTGTTGTGTTGAAAGATAATTGTAAGATTTAAAAATCTGTTGTTGGGATTTGAGTTCAATACTTCCTCTCGGAAGAAGATAAACATGTAGTATTTGTGATGGCAAATCCTCACATTTTTCTTGTGGCCTCCTATGTGCTGGCACAGAGCTATGTACAGCAGTGTGCACAAGAGGCTAAAAATCAGAGCCTACCCTTTAGATGCTTCTATTTTTTAGAGGATGAGTTTATAGCTTAGGTGGAAATTTATTCAAAGGAATTCTGTTTCAGCGCATGTCACTTAAGTCCTAAATTCTCTCTATAGATATATAATTCCACTAAATGCTAAGAACGAGGAGATTCCATGTCATCATCTGCAGCAACTGTCTTGTTTCTACTACTTATAACCAGCTGGAATGTTTGAATAGTATGCAGTCGTACACTCAAGCAGAAACTCCCAAGTTGAAATTTCAAATCTTTGATGGTGTTTTATTTCATCTCTATAAGTTTTTATTTCTTTCATGGTAGAATGAATCAGGTAAAAATACCTGTTTAACCTATCTGTGAGGTTCAAAGGATCAAATCATATCTCACAGGTAAAAACTCTCTGGTAAACTCTGAAATATTACATAAAGGTAAGTAGTTATAATCTCCTTTGGAGGGATAAAATTCTTGGAATACATACAGTTCCTTTTGGGAGGACAGTTCTTGCTTGATATGTATAATAAAGGTGATGGTAATAATAATAAATGCACTTTTTACTGTTTTATCCATGTCTGAATAGAGGGAGGCAGCAGGACCTTGTCAACTCAATATTTTTTTCTTAAACCATTTTGCTTAAAAGCCAGACTATGAACAACTTATGTATAAACACAAAAGCTACATATATACTGATTTACAGCAGTTGCAAATTTCAGTCACAGTAAATATCTATTCACGATGAAGATTCTTAGCAAACTGGAAATAAGATATAACTTCCTTAATCTGAATAAGGACCTCTATGAAACATATACAGCTAACATATTTAATGCATTCTTCCTAAAATTGAGAATGAAATAAGGATGTCCCTTCTCATTATTTAGCTTAGATATTGTAGTAGAGTCTTGGCCAATGCAATAAGGCAAGAAAAAAATTCATAAAGACTGAAAAGGATAAATATAATCATCTATTTGCAGATGACATAATTGACTATGTAGAAAATCATAAGGAATCTATACACACACAAATACAGACACACACACACCCAACTACTAATATTAATCAGATTCAAGCCCAATTTATAAAAATCAATATCATTTCTATACATTAGCAACAAACAGAAATTTAAAAAAATACTATTTACAAGAGAATCAAAACCAATTAACACTCAGGAATAAATTTCAGATTTCTACACTAAAAACTGTAAAACGTTGCTGAGCAAAATTAAAGGGGATCTAAATAAATAGAAAGATATATCATGTTTATAGAACAGAAGACACAACACCATTAAGATGTCCATTCTCCCCAGATAAGACCAATAAATCCAAAACAGTCTCTATCAAAATTGCAGCAGTCCTTTTAGTAGGAATTAAGACACTGTGTCTCAAAGTTATGTGGAAACACAAAGGACCTAGAATAGTCAAAACAATTTCGACAAAAAAGGACAAAGTTCAATGACACATGTTTCTTAAATTCAAAGTTTACTTTAAAGCTACAATAATCAAGACAGTGTAACATTTGTATGAAGACAAAGACATTCATAAAACAATGAAAAAAAAGGGCCTTGAAATAGACCTACACATATATGGTCAATTAATTTTGACAAAGATGTCCACTTCAAAGGGGAAAGTAGAGATTTTTCAAAAAATGATGTTGGAAAAGTTTGTTATCCATATGGAAAAAAATGAACTTTGATCTTTGTCTCATATCTTATGCCAAAATTAATTAGAAATGGGTCATACCTAAACATAAAGGGTAAAACTTTAAAACTTACAGAAAGAAACAGGAGAAAATATCTGCAACTTTGGGCTTGGAAAAGATTTCTTGTACTAACCACAAAAGAAAAAGAAAAAAACATCATAAATTGGACTTCATTACATAAAAACTTCTACTCTTCAAAAGACACTATTGAGAAAATGAAAAGACAACATGCAGACTGGAAAAAAATGTATGCAATACATAACTGATAAAGGACTTGTAACAGGACTATACAAAGAACTCTTATGATTTAATCAAAGAAAACCATCCCCTACAAAATAAACAAAATATTTGCACAGAAATGTCACAAAGGAAGATATTCAATGGGACAATAAGCACATAAAAAGGTTCTCAACATCATTAGACATTAGGAAAATGTGAATTTAAACCACAATGAGATACTACTTTATTCCCACTAGGATGGCTAGAATTAAAAGATGAGAATACCACATGTTGATAAGGATATGGAGCAAGTGAAACACTCATAGTTTGCTGTTAGAAGAGTAGATTGGTACAACAACTTTAAAAAATGGCCTGGCAGCTTTTTATAGTGTGAATCATATGCTTACTATTAGATATGGCAATTTTACTCCTAGGTATTAACACAAGAGAAAAGAAAACATATTCACAAAATCTAACACCCAAATATTCATAGTAAGTTTATTTGTAATGACCTCAAACTGGAAACAGTCCAAATCCATCAACAGATAAATATCTAAACTGTTTCTATTCACATAGCGAGTAGAATACTACTCAGCAATGAAAAGGTGAGGGGCTGAGATTGACTTCAGATGGGCACAAGGGAACTTTATGAATCATTCTATATCTTCATTGTATGTGAATAAGACATTCTGTATCTTCATTAGGGCAATGGTTTCAAGGTTATATACATTTGTAAAACTTCATCAAATTGTATGCTTATATATATTGTTGACATGCATCATATTTTATATGAAATTTACCTTTAATAAAGTTTATTGAAAAAAATCTGTTATAAATTTAAGAATTCAGGAAATACAAATTTCTTTGAATTGGTAATTGAACCTAATTTCTCATATTAAAACAATGCTATACTGCTTCCTGACAGGATAAACTTAAATTTAAAACAATTGATAATTGACTCCTGTCCTCTGCCCTGTTTTTGATCTCAAAGAAGGAAGGAGGAGCGAGCTAGTTTTGTTTTATTTTTTAAATTTTATTGATGTCATTATATTTTATAACATTGTGAAATTTCAGTTGTACATTGTTATTTGGCAGTCACCATATATATGTGCCCCTTTACCCCTTATGCCAACGCCTCAACCCTCTTCCCCTCTGGTAATCACTAATCCCTTCTCTTTGTCCATGTTTTTGTTTATTTTCCACATATGAGTGAAATCATGCAATGTTTGTCTTTCTCTCTCTGGCTTATTTTGCTTAACATAATACCCTCAAGGTCCATCCATGTTGTTGCAAATAGGACGATTTTGTCTTTTTTTAATGAGTCAGTATCTTCTTCATCTATTTGTCAGTTATTGGGCACTTGGGTTGCTTTCACGTCTTGGCTATTGTGAATAATGCTGCAATGAACATAGGGGTGCATAAGTCTCTTTGAACTGTTGATTTCAAGTTCTTTGGATAAATATGCAGTAGTGGGATAGCGGGTCATATGGTACTTCTATTCTTAATTTTTTGAGAAATCTCTATACTTTTTTCTATAGTGGCTGCATGGGTTTCCATTCCCACCAGTGGCGTATGAGGGTATCCTTTTCTCCACATCCTTGCCAACATTTGTTGTTTTTTTCTTGGTAATTATAGCCATTCTAACAGGAGTAAGGTGATATCTCATTATAGTTTTGATTTGCATTTCCCTAATGATTAGTAATGTTGAATATCTTTTCATGTGCCTTTGGCCATCTTCTTTGGAAAAGTATCTGTTCAGGTCCTCTGCCCATTTTTTGATTGGGTTGTTTGTTTGTTGTTGAATTGTATGAGTTCTTTATATATTTTAGTGATTAACCCCTTGTCAGATATGTGATTAGCAAATATTTTCTCCCAGTTGGTGGGTTGTCTTTTTGTTTTGTTCATGGTTTCCTTTGCCGTGCAGAAGCTCTTTAGTCTGATGCAGTCCATTTGTTTATTTTTTCTTTTGATTCCCTTGCCCAAGTAGACATCATATTCAAAAAGATCCTTCTAAGAGTGATGTCAAAGAGTGTACTACCCATATTTTCTTTTAAGAGTTTTATGGTTTCACATCTTATCTTCAAGTCATTAATCTGTTTTGAGTTAATTTTTGTGTACGGGAAAAGATAATGCTCTACTTTCATTCTTTTGCATAAGGCTACTCAGTTTTCCCAACACCATTTATTGAAGAGACTTTCCTTTCTCCATTGTATGTTCTTGGCTCCTTTGTTGAAGACTAGCTGTCTGTAGATGTGAGGTTTTATTGCTGGGCTTTCAGTTCTGTTCCATTGATATGTGTGTCTGTTTTTGTACCAGTACCTCACTGTTTTGATGACTATACCTTCGTGGTATATTTTGAAATCAGGGATTGTGATGCCTCCAGCTTTGTTCTTTTTTTCTCAGGATTGTTTTAGCTTTTTGGGGTCTTTTGTGGCCCATGTGAATTTTAGGATTCTTTGATCTATTTCCATGAAGAATGTCATTGGGATTCTAATTGGGATTGCATTGAATGTGTAGATTGCTTTAGGTAGCATGGACATTTTAACTATGTTTATTCTTCCAATCCATGTGCTTGGAATATCTTTCCATTCCTTTATGCTATCATTTATTTCTTTCAATAATGTCTTATAGTTTTTGGTGTATAGGTCTTTCACCTTCTTGATTAAATTTATTCCTAGGTATTTTATTCTTTTTGTTGCAATTGTAAATGGGATTGTGTTCTTGAGTTCTCTTTCTGTTAGTTATTAGAGTATAGAAATGCAACTGATTTTTGTAAGTTGATTTTGTACCCTATAACTTTACTGTAGTTGATTATTTTTAATAGTTTTCTGATGGATTCTTTAGGGTTTTCTATATATAAAATCATGGCATCTGCAAACAGAAAGAGTTTCCCATCTTTCTTTCTTATTTGGATATCTTTCATTTCTTTTTCTTGCCTAATTGCTCTGGCCAAAACCTCCAGTACTATGTTCAATAAGAGTGGTGAGAGTGGGTACCCTTGTCTTGTTCCTGTTCTCAGAGGGATGGCTTCCAATTTTTCCCCATTGAGTATGATGTTGGCTGTGGGTTTGTCATATATGGCCTCTATTATGTTGAGGTACTTTCCTCCTATACTTTCTCTTCTCCCTCTGGATACCTATAATTCTTATGTTGCATTTCCCAATTGGGTCAGATATTTCTTGGCGAATTTCTTCATTTCTTTTTAGTCTTAGTTCTCTGTCCTCCTCCATCTGAAGCATTTCTATATCTGTCCTCCATAATATCAGCTCTGTTATTTAATGATTCCAGATTTTTCTTTATCTCATCCCTTTTATTTTTCATCTCCACATTTCTGATTGGTTTTTTTTTATAGTTTCAATCTCTTTTGTAAAGAATTCCCTCTGCCCATTAATTTTATTCCTGATTTCATTGAACTATCTTTCTTAGTTTTCTTGTAACTTGTTGAGTTTCTTTATGATAACTATTTTGAATTCTCTGTCATTTAGACTGTAAATTTCTATGACTTCAGGATTTGTTTCTGGGTACTTTTCATTTTCCTTCTGGAGTTTTGATATACCTTTTCATGGTATTTGATGAGGGGTGCCACTGGAGGTGGCAGGAACTGCATATTCTGAGCCCACCATGATCCCTGGCAGATGTGCCTGTCCTTTGGGAGCTGTGCTGGCTGGGGCCCACCTGTGTTTGCCCACTGGCCACTGATGGTTTACCTATGTAGGTGTACAGACACTGTGGCAGGGATCCTCTGCTTTGGCCCTCTGGCCGAGCTGGTGCACCAGGCAGGGGGGGAGGGGCGCTTTGTTTCACGTGTGATACTAGGGGTGCTCCTGCTCTGCACTTGCTGTCTGTCTGCCTTCCTGGGCTGCTTAGCTTCATGAAGACATGCCTGTGACTGCCCAGCTTTCTCAGTGTGGAGTGCTCCCATGGGCTGGGAGGCAGCTCTGAGAGCAGAGGTGGTCCCATGGAGGGCTGTCCTCTCCCCCCTCTCCTCTCAGAATCATGTGCTAGCTTCCACATGCCACATGCTAGATTGCTGCCATTTGGGGAGTGAGAGGAGATCCCCTTACCTCCTTCCACTGTCTCCCAGGGAGTCCAGCATCTCCAGCTTCAGATGTATGGCTGTGTGGATCTCTCAGATATCTATTGTGCTGTGTGAATATTCCCTGTTGGTTTATGAATGTCCTTTTCATTGTATCTTAGGGGGGAAGGAGTAAGGGAAGAGCTCACTCTGACATGATGCTGATGTCACCCCCAGTTTTATATTTTTTATATTCTTTTTTGAGGATGGGTCTGAGAGATAGGAAAAAAAACTCTCTTGATGACATATGGGACTTTTCAGTTCAGCATACTGGTTTACACTATAATTTTCATTACCTTTATTCTTTTTTAAAAAAATCAATTCATTTAAACTAAAAAAAACCCAAAATAGTTCATCCATTTCTCCCATCCCCCACCTCTAGCAACCACAAATCTGTATCTGTATCTAGGAGCTTAGAGTGTGAAAAATTTTTTTATTATTCTTTAGATTCCACATCCAAGAGAGATTATACAGTATTTATCTTTCTCTGTCTGACTTATTTCACTTAGCATAATGCCCTCAAGTTCCACCCATGTTGTTGCAGATAGCAAGATTTCATTCCTTTTTATGGCTGAATAATACTCCATTGTGTGTGTGTGTGTGTGTGTGTGTGTATATCTCACAATTTCTTTGCCCATTTATCCATTGATGGACACTTTGTTTCTATATTTGGCTATTGTAAATAATGCTGTAATAATCATGGGGGTGCATATGTCTTTTTGAATTAGTGTTTTTGTTTTCATTAGATAAATACCCAGCAGTGGATTTGCTGGATCATTTGGTAGCTTTATTTTTATTTTTTAAGAAAATTTCTTGCTA
This sequence comes from Tapirus indicus, assembly GCA_031878705.1. Lineage (NCBI taxonomy): Eukaryota > Metazoa > Chordata > Mammalia > Perissodactyla > Tapiridae > Tapirus > Tapirus indicus. The sequence continues at coordinate 10,655,233 of CM062934.1, read as the reverse complement.
TTTTCCATAGTGGTCACACCAGTTTACATTCCCACCAACAGCGTAAAAATGTTCCCTTTTCTCCACATCCTCACCAAATTCTTGTTATTTATTGTCTTTTTGATAATAGCCATTCTAATAGGTGTGTGTTGTATGTGTTCTTTATATATTTTGGATATTAGCCCCTTACCAGATATGTGATTTGCAAATATATTCTCACATTTAGTAGGTTGCCTTTTCATTTTGTTGATGGTTTCCTTTCCTGTGTAGAAGCTTTTTAGTTTCATATAGTGCCACATATTTATTTTTGCTTTTGGAATCAGATTCAAAAAATCATTGCCAAGACCTATGTCAAGGAGCTTACTGCCTATGTTTTCTTCTAGGAGTTTTATGATTTCAGGTCTTAAGTTCAAGTCTTTAATCCACTTTGAGTTAATTTTTGTGTATGATGTATGACAGTGGTCCAGTTTCATTCTTTTGCATGTGGCTGTCCAATTTTCCCAACACCACTTATTGAAGAGAATGCCCTTTCCCCACTGTATATTTTTGAATATCTTTCCATTTATTTGTGGCTTCTTCAATTTCTTTCATTAATGTCTTGTAGTTTTCAATATACAAATCTTTTACCTCCTTGGTTGAGTTTATTCCTAGGTATTTTGTTCTTTCTGATACAATTGTAAATGAGATTGTTTTTCTAATTTCTCTTTCAGATAATTCATTTTAAGTCTATAGAAATGCAACAGATTTTTGTGTATAGATTTTATATCCTGCAAATTTACTGAATTTGTTTATTAGTTCTAACAGCTTTTGGGCAGAGTCTTTAGGGTAGATATAATATTATGTCATCTGCAAATAATGACAGTTTTATTCTTCCTTTCCAATTTGGATGCCTCATTTCTTTTTCTTGCCTAATTGCTCTGACTAGGACTTCCAATCCTACGCTGAATAAAAGTGACTAGAGTGGGAATCCTTGTCTTGTTCCTGATTGTGGAGGAAAAGTTTTAGCTTTTCATTGTTGAGTATGATGTTGGCTATGGGCTTGTCATATATGGCCTTTATTATGTTGAGGTACATTCCTCCTATATTTGCTTCATTGAGAGTTTTTATCATAAATGAATGTTAAATTTTGTCAAATGCTTTTTCTGCATCTATTGAGATAATCATATGATTTTTAACCTTCATTTTGTTATTTTTAACCTTCATTTTGTTAATGTGGTGTATCACATTAACTGGTTTGTGGATATTGAATCATCCTTGCATCCCTGGAATAAGTCTCACTTCACAATGGTGTATGATCCTTTTAATGTATTGTTCAATTTGGTTAACTAATATTTTGTCAAGGATTTTTGCATCTATGTTCATCAAGGATATTTACCTGTAATTTTTGTTTCTTGTGACATCCTTGTCTGGTTTTGGTATCAGGGTAATGCTGGTCTCATAAAATGAGTTTGGAAACATTCCTTCTGCTTCTACTTTTTTGGAAGAGTTGGAGAAAGATTGGTATTCATTCTTCTTTGAATCTTTGGTAGCACTCACCAGTGAAGCCATCTGGTTCGAACTTTTGTTGTTTGGGAGGTTTTTGGTTACTGATTCAACCTCCTTGTTAGTCTGCTCAGATTCTCTTTCATCTTGATTCAATCTTGATAGGTTGTATGTTTACAAGTATTTATTCATTTCTTCTAGGTTGTCCAATTTGTCAGCGTGCAATTGTTTATAGTAGTCTCTTATGATTGTTTGTACTTCTGTGGTGTCAATTGTAACATCTCTTTCATTTTTAATTTTATTTATTTGAGTCCTCTCTCTTTTCTTCTTGGTGAGTCTAGCTAAAGGTTTGTCAATTTTGTTTATGTTTTCAAAAAATCAACCCCTAATTTCATTGATCTTAATAAGCCACCTTTATTCTTGTGCTTCATTTTTCAACATAACAGAGGAACCCAAAACTATTTTCATTAACCTTTGTTTAATGTAGCTCCTTCTTTTACATGATTGCATTTTATGTACCACCTTAATTATTTAAGTATTTTACTATACTCTCCTTCATCACTCTGAAGTAAAATTAATCTTAGTCAATTTGGGGTTTTCTTTTTCCCTAGTGTTGTGAATCCTAAATTCTGGGAAGCTTATTTATATATGGCCAGAGCATGGAGAAAGGGCAAATGCTGGCTCTCAATGAGATGTCCTCATTCCTGCTATCTTTAGTTGTTCTTGCTCTCACAGGTCATTGCTGCATTGTCCCTTATTTCTGACTGGAAGACTCCTTCAGCTATTACTCCCAGCTGTAGCCCCTCATTCTTCCCCTGGCATAAGAAACTCAGCAGGACTACCTATAGACTCTACCATCTCCAAGATATTCTTTTGTCCTATTGGAATTATTCTACTGCCCTTACATAATGGTTAAGGTCTGGTAAATTATATGAGACTATTTTGAGGTCATATGCCTAGACCTATGCTGCAAATCAAATACCTGTAGTAACTTGATGGTTAAACAGACAGCTGAGATAGGTGGGCAGTGGGGACGGTAATGACCTGGAGAAAGACTGGCCCTGTTGGAAGAGGGGAAGCCATTATTCAGCTCTAGTGGACTGCTTCTATGTGCAAATGGGGACCAATGTTCACAGATCTTCTGGTTTTTAAGAAAGTGGAAATAAAGTTTCATGTGAAATTTCCCAGCAACAAGCCATATCTAGACTGTGGACAGCTATTATTTTTTCTATTGCTATTGGAACAAATTATCACAAACTCAGTGGCATAAACAATACAAATTTATTATATTACAATTCAGTAGGTCATGAATCTGACATGGATCTCACTGGGCTAAACTCAATGTATTGACAGGTTGTCTTCCTTTCTGAAGAGTCTTGTGAGATTCTGTTTTCTTGCTTTTTCCAGCTTCTAGAGGTCACTCATATACCTTGGCTCATGGCCCCCTTCAAAACCAGCAATGTCATCTCTCTCTGGCCCTTTTTCTGTTGTCACAGCTCTCTCTGACCATAGCTGCAAAAGGTTATCCATTTTTAAGGACTCCTGTGATTAGATCAGACCCACGTGGATAATCCAGGATAATCTCCCTATCTGAAGGCTCTTAACATTAATCGCATCTGTAAATTCCATTTTGCCATGTGAGTTAACATAATTACAGATTCTAAGGATTAGGATTGTGACATCTTTGGGGGATCATTATTCTGCCTACCACCAGTGCCTATTATGACCTCTGACCTAGATATTCTATGAAGTCATCTCTACTCTGGGATTCTTTCTACTCTCTAGAAAAGGACTATGGGCCTCTTCTGCTTTCTGTTCTTCTGAGCTTACCAAGACGCTGTCACCCTTGCCCCAGTGAAGGTTTGTGTAGCGGGATTGCAAAAGCGCCAGACCTTCTCAGGGACCTGCAGGTGCTCAGGGAGCCCCTTTGCTTCCTTGCTGACTCTCTCCTATACCAGGAGAGGATCTGGTCTCAGGGAACAGGGGAAAAGTCTTACTCTGGCTTCATCTGAGTGTTTTAAATCCTTAGTAACCTCAGGGCTAGGTTTTTGAAAGTTTGTTTCAAAGTCACAGTTTATTTTTGCCTTGAGGTTGTGGGTGCCGTACGTCAGCATGGTTTGCTGCCCTAATGAAAGGAAGACCATCAGACAACAGGAAACACTGAGGGGAGGGATTAATGAAAATTCGATTATTTTGTGAAAAATTTTATTTTGCCTCTATTTTTTTAAGTGAGAGATTTGTGCCTGTGTGCTCTATAATAAGTAGACTACACAGCTATTGAACATGAAGAAGAACAATCAGCAAATATGTGCTTTAAAGTGCCTTTGTTTTCATTGCAAAAGCTGTAGTTTACATTCAATTTTCAGTTCTTCCTTGAATAAAATGCTTAATGATCGTGAGTCAATAATAAGTGAGATTTATTTTCCCATAACTTATGCTGTTATGTTAAGCTTGAAGTCTTACATAGATTCATAAACTAATCACCTTCCCTCCTTCTTAGGATGGGATGATTTTAAATAAATTAATAATATTATTTTCTTATTTCCTTTTAAAATCAGAAGACTTATCTGCAATATTTTCCAATTTCCAAATTGCTAAAAGTCAATCTTATTGTTACTACTACTTTTAAGATGGTTAGTGATTACAAAAAAAAGATTCGTTATTTTATTTCAAGTGCAGTTACTTATGAGAATATGAAAGAGCATTCAACCTCGTTAATAATTAGAAGAAGGACATATCATTGTTCACTTTGATAAAGAATTTTCAAAAGATAATAACATCCTGATTGTCAATTGCGTAAAATAAAATAAATTAGGAAATAATTATTTATTTTGAATGTCATTATGGCCATAAATATGGTAAAAGGTTTAAAACATATATATTGATTGGAGTATCAGTAGATCACAAAACACATAACAGCTCAAATGCTGTGGAGGTTTATTTCTTGTGCATGTTACAGTGCTGGATCAGTGAACTAGTGAGTAGAGACCTTCTCTACACAGCCATTTGGGCACCCAGGCTGCCAGGTCTGCCCATGTTAAATATATGGCTTCCAACCTAGTCCTCGGGATCATCGTCATTCAAAACAACTGAAAAGGGAAAAGGGTATGAAGAAGTAGGCTTAGGAGGCTTATATGGGTCATTATTTCACCAGCAACCATTGGTTGGAACTCAGTCTTGTGGTCCCCTTTACGTGCAATGAAGGCAGGGAAATGTCTGGTCGTGTCCAGGAGGAAGAGACCATGGATTTTGGTGGGCAGGTCAAATTCTTTGCTACAATATGTATAATATTTGATTGAGAATTTCTACATTTATCCTAAGAAAATGTAAAGTTTATACTCAAAGATTGAACTACAAAGTTTTTTATTAAAGCAATGTTTATAATGGAGAACCACTGGATACTATTTGAAAGTTCAGCAATAAGCAGTGTACTGATTAAAAATACATGATGATATATATACACCATCAGAATGGACTATTGTACAAGAACTACAGCAACAAACAGTGCTACAGATAAATGTTTAACTATTCACACAGAAAGATATGTGTGGTATATTATTAATTTGAAAAACCAAATTAGGAATAGTACAGAGTTTGAACTAGTTTTTATAACAACATACATTGATGGGTGAAAAGTATCCTGGAATGATATTGACCAAGGCTGTCATAGCAGTTATCTCCAGATTGTGGGACAATACATGTTTTTATTTCCTTTGCTTTGTGTATTTGTTTCTTTTTTGTTTGTTTTTTGATTTCTCTAAAATTACCCTATATTCATTTGGTGTTCTTTTAAATTAAAAATTAAAGTGGGCTCAGGGCCAGCCCCATGGCCTAGGGGTTAAGTTAGGTGCCCTCCGCTTTGGCAGCCCAGGTTCGGTTCCTGGGGGCAGACCTACACCACTCATTGGCGGCCATGCTGTGGTGGCAACCCACGTACAAAACAGAGGAAGATTAGCAACAGATGTTAGCTCAGGGTGAGCATTCCTTAGCCAAAAAAGAAAAATAAAAAATAAAGTCCGCTGTACTGCGAAAACATCTAGGCACATCTTACAATAAAAAGGTTATCTCTTTCTCTGGGTTATTTTCATCATCACTTTGATTTCCTTGCATAGGTTACACAGATGACTTAATCTGCGAATTGTGTCTATAGCTGATACCTGTTCTGGGTGACTCTGCTTGTCAGCACTACCTTGAACTATGCAGGCAACACTTCCACATGACAAGGGCTATCTCTCCACGATTTTCTTCTTGTTCAGTGCATTCAAGTACTTAACAACTGTTCTTGCTCACTTGATCAAAAGCAGAGGGTGTCTGCTGTATGTAGCTGAAATGATTAGAAATATCTTAGATTATGGAGAGAGCACTGTCCTTCGTTTTTCAGTGCAATATTGTGCAACACAGTATGCCAAGAACCAAGGACGAACGGGGAATGTTGGTTATCATGAAAGAACAAGACAGCTCACTGCGACCTTCTGCTTGCACCTAGGTATTTGCAAGACTTCCTAAATATAGAACATAACTAATTTTATAGTAAATTCTCAATTAAGTGTTCCTTGGTTCATTATTGAAATGTCCTAGCATTTAATTTTGACTGTGTATTGGCACAGTGGTTTGTCAGGAAGTCTCATTTGGTAGAGAATTCTCGGAAGAGAATTCTTATTTAGTGTTTTTCCATTACTTCCTCGGAAAAACTGCTCTAGAGAACAAATATATATTTATAACTGAAAACATTAGGAATTTAAAGATCATAAGCTTAGGATAGCAATAGGTAAAATAGCTTACAAAGCCGTTGAGGATCTATTAACATTAAATCATTGTCCTATCTGCAAGGAACAATTCTCTGCTGAGTTATAAATATCAGCGACTGGGGCTTTGGGGAGGTGGTGTTCTATGGTAAATCTCCCTGAGGCATTGTGGGGTCTCCAGATTGCACACACAAGGACTCAAGGGTAAGGTGCTGTGTCAGGGCTGGAATCTGACTTTCCTCCCTTTGCCAAGCTACGCACCCTTGTGTGAGGCTGCATCTGTCTAGGCCCTTGAAGGAGAACGATCCTTACTTAGCACAAAGGTTCTGTTTGGTGTTTGCTGTCCCAGGTGTTGTTTAAGTCTGAAGCTGTAATACACCTTATTAAGCTTCTTTCATGGTTAGAATAAAAAGATTTTTCAGTACAATATTGAAGCTTAAGATTAACACGAACCACTTATTGACTTAGCCAGGGTGTTCATTCATTCATTCATTCATTCATCCATTCATTCAACACATACATACTGGTTTCTTATTGTATGCCAGTCATTATACTAAGCTCCAGAGTTGGAGAAATGAACATAGGGGACCCTGCCTTCAAGGAATTTACAATCTGGTGGTGGTATCATTTGGAAAATGACAATGAACTGGTACTGGAAGTGTGGACAAGGCATGTTCATGAGAAATTGTAATGGGCTCAGCTTGCTTCACAATGTCTAGATGGTAGGGAAAGTTCTCTAGGTCGAGCACAGGGCATGGTCCTAACTGAGTTCTAAGGTCTCTGGAGCACAGTTGTGAGTAAGAAAACCCTCAGGTTTAAACATTCTCCAAATCATGTCCCTGGCCCCTTCTCAACCCTTCACCCCCAACATCCTCACCTCTGTTTTATTTAGCTTGAAACTCAGCCAGTCAGCTTTCATGTGAATCCTTAGCTCAGCCAGGCACTGAGTAAGCTCTAAAGCTACACTGCCAGAATACATGAAAAGAAGATGTAGTGCAGGGTATCATTAGCGTTCTGATGATATTCCAATATTTGCATTAAGAGACCATAAATATTTTTAATCAGAATTCAGAAATTCCTTGTGCCCAGCCTGATTTTCATAGGAATACACAAAGAAATTTGGTAGTGGTTTTTTTTTTACAGAGTCAGTGGGAGAAGATGGATTGATCTTGGCTGGAAAAAAAGAGTTGAAATAAAAACTATGCGCTCACATAGGTCCCGTATTTCTGGGGCAATTTTTTGTGGGTGTATATAATTCTATAAAATTGAATTGGACTAACTCTTTTTAAAGTGACTTCTAAGAAATGATATTCTTTCTTGTGCAAAATAGAAAGTATCCTTTTTTTCTCCCTTAGACAGGAATATAACAAGTAAAACAGAATGTCAAAATATTCTAGTTAAAATGCACGATGTCAGAGATTCAGCTTCATTGCTATTATGTGAGAGCAGCATGGGACCTAAGAACAATAGGACTGGAATGAACTCTTCCCGGCCCAGACTGCTGTATTTAAGCACAGCACTTTTCTTAGCACTAATTTCCCTGATTGACAGCAATATTGGCAGTGAGAAAGAGTTTATGGGTGTCATTAATGACAAGCAGTGGAAGCTTTTAGGCATTTTTTTATAAGAAACATTAGCCTTTTAAACTAATATGGTATGAGGATCTTTACTAAGATGAGATTCATAGAACTTAAAAGGGAAATCTAGCATGTGCCATTATGCCTGTATGCAGAGGCAGCCTTACAACTTTTCCGAAGCTGGGTGGGTGGCAGCTTATCAACTGGAAGCGTGACAAGGATGAGAGGCCATCATGAGGAATTTTTGCTCCCTCCTTTATCTCTGATTGGTTGCTCAGCCAAAGCTCTCTTTGATTGGTGGTGCTGGGTCTGTATTAAACACTGCACTCAATCTGATGCTTGGCAAATGATATTGCTGTTAGCAACTAGACAGAAATGATGTGTTTAAATCCAGGAGATTACATTAATGTTACCATAAATGGAAAATCAAATTGTCATTGTCTTAGAGGAGTAGAGAAGGGAAAAAAAGATCTATTTATGCCAGACACATCATAAAATTAAGTTACTTCACATAAAATATGAATTACTTGATTCCCGAGAGAAAATCGTTAAATATAGGCATATACAAGGCCAGTTTTGACTATAACAGAAATGAAATAAACTCAGGATCTGATTGGGCCACTATACAAGGGTAGAGTCACTAAATAGACCCCCTATAATGGAAGGACAGCCCATTTCTGAGACACCAAGGACTTTTCACTGCAGAAAATTGAATGATAAAGGGAAAGAATAAGGGGATGGTAGAGAAGGTTCCGGTAACACCTTTGCTAGCGTTTTCCATCGCCAAAGTCCAATTCTGATTACTTCTGCCATTTTAGAAGACTCAAAGCCTGAGAATTTGACAAGGAAATAGACTGAAAAATTGAACCTGTATGTAAACTATTTACAGGTTTGCTAGCCCAGGGAAATAGGATGGGAAACAAAACAGCAGCAGCAGCAAATTCAAAATTGGCTATAAATCTCAAATAGGAAGTATAAGATTCACATTGGGCATGGTATACCAGGATCAGCTGTAGAACTAAGGGTTATTGTATATATAATAATATAAATATATATATATATATATATATATATATATATATATATATAAAAGAACATCTTTCATTAGTTCTATCAGCTTGTTGAAGAAAAATTGCAGCAGAGAATTCACACCCATGGAAAAGGCCTATTACTGGGGAAAAGCATTGCTTATATCTTCTGCTTTATTACTGTAAGTGCTTAAACTATTAGCAGCTTTACTGGAGTAAAGAGGGTTATGTTTCAAGCACACAAGTGGGGCCTGAGCCTGTGGATCTCAAATGTGGGCTTTTTCTTTAGCTTCGGGCAGATCCTTTTGCCTTTATGGCTCAATTTCATCTTTCTCCAAAGCTCTGTAGAAAACTACACAACCTCTCTCAACAGAATTGCTAATAGCCTAGGGATACTCAGGCCATCCCCAGGAGTCATCTGATACCGGGGGACAAAGCAAGAGCCTGTACACTGCCAAGAGTGATCAGGCAGTGCTTCAGGTGCTAGTCTAACCCTGGGGGCATTGTCTTATCGGCTCTGCGCATTTTGCACTTTATATTCTTGTGTGCTTGCAGAGGCGTGATTTGAAATGGTATAGAAGTTTCTTACTGAGTTATTATCAAATGTTGGAAGTTATTTCTACCTGTAAATATGTCTTGAGATTCAGCTGAGCCAGTTGCATTTTATTCGTATTTTCACTCATTGAAACAAACTTCGAGAACAAACACCATGGTGGACAGTGTGCTTGATAATGGGATTAAAAAGAAAATGAATTGCCCAATCTTCAAGGAGGCAACAGTCTAATGGAGGAAGCAGATGTAGAAACAATCGTTATCACGTAAAGTGGTCAGAGCTACAAGGGGTCATATGAAGTACTCTCAGGGTACCAAGGATGGGAGTAACTGGCTTGATCTCAGGAAGTTGGGGGAAGCTGAACAGAGGAAGCTGCACTGATATTTGAACCAAGTTTTGAAGAATGAGGTAGAATTCACTATATGGCAGCTATGTGAGGGATGTTCTCACATGAGGTTAAGGGCAGAGCAAAGGCCCAGAGAAATGGAAAATGTGGTGTGTTTAGAATAATTAGAGATTTTTAATGTGTGAAATGAGTGATAAAAGATAAGATTGGAGAGGTAGGTTGGGTCCTGAGCTTAAATGGGCTTTGGATGCATTTCTAATGTAGAGTCTCATCCTATTAGCTCCGCACGGAATCAACTCAGTGGCTTGCCTTCCCAAGACTTCACTCTTGCATTTACATCATTTCCTCTGAAACATAATTTTCTACCTTTCTTCTGGATCATCTATCAACATATATACATGTACTAACATTTACTCTCTTTAAATAAAAATTCTTTCTTAATGCTAGATTCTTTAACCTACCTCATCCCTCTGAGCTCCTGTCTATATCTGTCTATAGCTAAACTTGTCTTCACAGATATTTCTTAAAATTACTTCATTAATAAATACATCAGTCTTTACCAGCTATGATGGTTAATTTTATGCATCAATTTGACTAGGCCACAGGGTGTCCAGATATTTGGTCAAACATTATTCTGGGTGTGTCCATGAGGCTTTCTGAGCGAGAGATTAACATTTAAATTGATAGACTGAGTGAAGCAGATTGCCCTCCCCAATGTGAGTGCGCCTCATCCAATCAGTTGAAGGCCTGAATAGAACAAAAAGGCTCACTCTCCTACAAGTAAGAGAAAATTCTTCTTGTCTGACTGCCTTTGAGCTGGGACATAGCCTTTTCCTGCTTTCAGATTCTGACTGAAACATCAGTTCTTCTGGGTTCTCAAACCTGCTGACTTTAGACTGGAAATACTCTCCTGGGTCTCCAGCATGACAACTCACACTGAAGATCTTGGGACTTGTCAACCTCCATAATCGTGTGAACCAATTCCTTAAAATAAATCTCTTTATGTATATTATATAAATATAAACATATATAAATGTAGCACCTAGATCTTAAGTTAGCATGAAGGAAGACTCAAGATTCTGTATGATTTTAAGATGGCTGTTTAGGACACTAGTCCACCATCTTCCAATTGTGCTAGCCAATCGTACAAACTTTCATTTCTCAACCACCGACTTGTTTGCAATTGATTGGCACTGGATTGTGGCAAGCGGAACGAGCCCCTTTTGCTTGGTTACATAAATACAAGGATTAAATATAAATATTAATATATATCTCCTATTGGTTCTGTTTCTCTGTACAGCGCTGACCAATACACCAGCTAACACTCTCTGAGTCCCCGTTTCTTCATCTTTATAATGGAGATAATAGTAGTATCTACCAGTGGCGTACTCTAAGGAAATGATCCTAATATATCTATGTGTGTAATATATGTGTTTACAGTGCTAAGAGTCTGGTGAAAATAAACATTACATAATTGTAAGCTATTATTATTTTTTTAATTTTCTGTTTGGACAGAACTAATTTTTTAATGATTTAAATTTTTTTTTTAAATTTTAAATTAGTTTTAAAAAATTTTCTGTTTGGGCTTCTCTGTCTACACTCTACCATCGTGATATCAGATGACTCTTGGGGTGTGCCTCACGTCTTTTTGGATCACCTTTCTTTTTCCAGTTATTTTTGGGCAAAGAGTTTAGCACCTGTGCAACACAGCAGCACCTTGCCTTACTTGTACCAAGTATCTCTCTCTTTTTATTAGCTTTATTGAGATATAATTGACACACAATAAACTGAACATGTGTAAAGTACATGATTTGGTAAGTTTTGACACATGAATTCATCTGTAAAATCACAAGTATAACCAAAATAATGAACATACCCATCACCCCTGAAATTTTTCTCACTCCTCTTCAATCCCCCTGTCCTGCATCTCCTTTCCCCTCCATCTCCCAGGCAATGACTGATCTGCTTTCTTCCACTCAGATTAATTGGAATTTTCTAGAATTTTATACCAACGAGATCATACACTACATAGTGTTTGTGTCTTTCTTCTTCCCTGTTTCTGAGGTTCATCTGTGTTGTCATGGGTGTCAGTGGTACATTCCTTTCTATTGATGAGTGGTATTTCATTGAATGGATATATGACAATCTGTTTATCTTTTCATCTACTGATGATCATTTGGATTCTTCCCCGTTTGGAGCTATTAAAGCTGCTATGAATATTCATGTACAAGTCTTTTATGGAAATACACTTTTATTTGTCTTGGATAAATACCTTGGAGTGAAGTGGCTGTATCATACAGTAGGTATAGGATTAACTTTTTAAGACCTTATCAAACTGTTTTTGACCAAGAGTGAATGAGAGTTCCAGTTGCTCCACAAACCTGACAACACTTGGTATGGCGAGTCATTTTAACTTTAGGCATGCCAATATGTGTACGGTAGTAGCTCATCAAGATCTTAATTTACACTTCTCTAATTACTCATGATGTTGAGCATCTTTTCATATGCTCATTTGCCATCCATATAATTTCTTTGGTGATGAGTATGTTCAAATCTTTTGCCCATTTTCTAATTGTATCTTTTTATTTTCTTATTGAATTTGAACAGTTCTTTATATATTATGGACAAGTCCTTTATCAGATAAATGATTTGCAAATATTATCTCCCAGTCTATGGCTTATTTTTTCATTCTCTTAACAATGTCTTTTGAAGAGCAAAATGATTTGATTTTGCTGAAGTCATTTGTTCACTTTTTATTTTTATAAGTCGTCTTTCTGGTGTCATAGCTAGGAAATTATTGCCTAACCCCAAATCACTTACAAATCATTTAAGTTTTCTTCTAGAACTTTTATAGATTTTGAATTTACATTTGAGAATATTAGCATTTTGAGTTAATTTTTGTATATAGTGTGAGGTATGAATTGAAGATCTTTTTTCTTGTTTTCTTTTCCTTTTTTAAAATACATTTATTGTTCCAGCATGCAATGGATTGAATGTTTGTACCCCCACCCCCCCAAATTCATATGTTGAAACCTAACCCCTATTGTGATAGTATTTGAAGGTGGGGCCTAATCCAAATTAGGTTTGGATGATGTTGTGGAGATGGAGCCCCCATGATGGGATGGGACTGGTGTTCTTATAAGGAGACGAAAAGGACACTCTTTCTGCCATGTGAGGACACAACAAGAAGTTAGCTGTCTGCAACCCAGGAGAGGGCTCTCACCAGAACCAGACCATGCTGGTACCATGATCCTGGACTTCCAGCCTCCAGAACTGTGAGAAATGTGGATCTGGGAATCAAAGAGTAGAATTGCGGAATATGCATTCCCCCCCATAATTTTTGGTTCTGTAGGATTCAAAGTCCTGGATTTCAGGTTAGGAAGGGATGCTTCCACAGGGAACACAGTAAGGATTCTACCCAATATGAAGAGACTGCTACCAGCTGCTTAGTTCAGCCTTGCTGAGTGAGTGAGTCAGCAGGCAAAGGAAGGCATTACTACATTGGTGGAAGTAGTTGGTTATCATTAGAATATAGGATTGCTACCACACAATGGGGACAGAAAGGAATATGTGTAGAACTCAAGAGACTCACTGGAGTATTTCTTATTACTTCCATGCTCAGTAATAACTCTAAATGAGTAAATCCAGCAAACACAGCCAAATAAATGCAAAGTAACTAAAGGCTCAAACCTTTCAGAGAAGTAAGTCTGGGTCATCACTAAGGCAAACAACCTAGACCTGGTGAAAGGCCAGTGAAAGGTAAGGGGAATCTAGAATAAGTAGTAGAGAAGGGTATTGATGAAGCACTGGGGGATATAGCTTGCTCAACTAATCCTTCAGTATTTCTTTTGTAGAAATTAAGGTCATCCATTATCTTGAAGGTCCTGTGATAGACTAAGCAGAGCTGAGTGGTGCAAGGAATGGATACTATCAGAAATTCTTATTCCCAATCTTACATCTTTTATGCTTATCCTCAATTCCAAATATTGCTGTAGCAACCAGCATTCTGCAGGTATAATCTGGCAATACCTCTTCTCAACTGTACCTCATAGCTCTATCTTACTATCCTGATGCTTCTTCGATTCAACAGAGGACAGCATCTCTCAACGGTGAGTTTGTAAAAGCCTGGAAGTATGAAGAAGTTAACGCTTCATGAATGACCCTTGAACAGTGGGGGATAGGAGCATATAGATAAATTTTTTCTCTTCTATCCCGTAGGCAGTCAATTCTAAGGCGTGTTCTTAGAGCTTTGCAGAGGATTCCAAGATGACTGAGTGTACAATGCTGATAAGCTTAATGCACGCTTGGACTGACTATCCCTCCTTCCTTGTTTCACACTTCCCAGTCCTCCATTCCTAGTTCCTGGGATCATGTCCCAAAATAAACTACCTCCACTGTAGCCTTTGTTTCAGACTCTGTTTCTAGTGGGTTATACAAGCAGGAACAGTCACCATTAGCACCCACGTTCCAGTGATCATTTCTCTGTCTTCATCTTATTCAACCTGTCAGAAACATTAGACCACAGTTGATCACTTTTTTGTGTGTGACACATGTTACTCTCTTGGTTTCTATAATGCACACTCACCTGTTTTTTCTCCTACTTTAGTGGTTTCTTCTTCTTAGTCTACCTCATTGGTGTTAAATCTTATGTTCCACCTATAAATGTCAGAGTGTTTCAGGGTTTGATCCTTTGACCTTTTTCAGTTCATATTCCTTCCTTAAGACATCTTATTTAGTCCCTTGGCTGTCACTGAAATGTCAACGACTCCTAAATTTGTGTCTCTAATGATAATCTCTACACTGATTTCCAGACTCCGATAAATATGCAACTATATATTTGATTTATTCCCTTGAATATCTAATGGGTTTCTCAAAATTATCTTGTGCAAAGCTGATCCCTAAGACTGTTTCTGATCCAGCTTTCTCAATCAGCCATATTGCTCAAGACTAAGAATCACTCATCTCTTTCATTATATTCCAAGTCCAATCCATAAACAAGTCCCATCAGTTCTACCTTCAATATATATCACATATCTATCCACTCCTGTCCATCTTCGCTGCCTAGTCTAGGTTACTATCATATCTCACCTGAACTATTGTCATAGCCTTCTACTTGGTCTTCCAACTTCTACTCTTGCTAGAATTCAATCTCTGTACAGTAGAGAGAATGAACTCTTAAATCCATTAATCAGAACATGTCATTCCCAGGCTTAAAACCCTGCAAAAGGCTTTCTGCTGCACTTAGAATAGATGTAATGACTTACCATCACCTTCAAGACTCTACACGCACCAGCTGCTGCCTTTCTGTCTGACCTCAGTGTCTACTATGCTCCATCTCTCACATTATGCTACAGTCACACTGGCCTTGTGTCTGATCTATGAATTTACCAAGTGTATTCTTGTCTTAGGGCATTTTCACTCTCTGTTCCCTCTGCCTGAGACAAGCTGCCCTCACATCTTTACAGAGCTTGATCCTTCTTGTCGTTTGTCTTAACTCAAACATGACCTCCTTAGAGAGGCCTTCAAGTCTATCCAAATACCCATCCTCGTGCCCACTCACTTTATATCATATTTCCCTATTTTATTTTTTATATACTTATCACTACCCTAAAGGACCACACTCATTTATTTGGTTAATTGCTTATTGTCTCTTTCTTCCTGAGGAATGCAAGCTCCATCAGAGCACTCACATTGCCTAACACTCTTCCTGATACCTACGTGGAGTTTAATAAACCCATATTCAATGACTGAAAAAAAGATTTCACTTCAAAATAAGGTTCGACTTAAGAAAAGTTTCTAAACTATGGATCTTACTTTTACTGTTAAATATTTACTCTTTGCAATCCTGTAAATTTTACCTAATCTTACCTTCAGCTTTTGTTTACCAATTCTTCAGTAATTTCTAAATCATAGGAATTTATTGCAGTGATTAAAAGGAGTATATGCACATAGCTATTCCTTTCTTGTTGTCCTCATTCATGGACATTGTTCTCCTGACCCATTATGTGTAGGAAATAAACTGAAATGTGACAATGTATTCATAAAAATGCCAAATTAAAGTTGGAAGTTCAACCTTTTAGTAAATTAGTTCATTCATTTGTAATACAGTTATAAAATGTTCTGCCTCTATATCAACTAAAGTCTCCAAAGGAATAAAACAATGAAGGAAAGTATCCCCACCTTTCAAAAAATTATTTGACCCCTCTATGCAGGATTTGCAAAGGTCCAGCTCAAAACCCAGTTTTCTGGTCTTCAGTCCACTCACTCAGGGAATAAAACAGCTGAGTTGGAAGATGCTGGGAGAGAGAGTGTCTTTGGAGAAAACTGTTGCAATTTGTGGTGCTTTCCTTGCCTTCCCTCTGGGAGAGGATTGGGTGTTGCCTTCCCTTCAGTTAAGCCATGAGAGAGGTGTTCTAAGTAGACCATCTAGAGAATCTGCTCCATGAACACTTGGAACTCGGGTGACATGGTTGACCAGTATCTATAAGATGCTCCTGGTGGCAGAGAGAGTGGTGGCAACACTGTGAGCAAGTTGATGGTGGGACAGAGTTGTATGTGTTTCTCATGGGCTGCAGAAAGGCCAAATGGAAGAGAAAAAGGCAAAATATTGTTCTAAAAGAAGTCTAAGAAAGCTTCCTGACAGATATGAGGTTATCTATAGCACCCAGCAGCCTGTGACACGCCATCGACCGTGGAGGCTGAGTACTGTGTTGTGTGTATCAGGCTGGAAGAGAGGCACCACTCAACGTCAAGTGAGTTGCCATGAGACATTCTCCATGGAGGTGATGCCTGCGGCACCACTGAAAGGAAGACTCAGCTTGAATTGACTATAGTTAAGATTATACTTAATATCGGAGACCGAATACTTTCCCCTAGGATTGAGAACAAGGCAAGGATGTGCGCTACACCGTGTCTATTCAGTTTTGTACTGGAAGTCCTACTCAGTGCAGTGAAGCAAGAAAAATAGAGAAAGGGTCCCTTTAATAGCCCAATCCAGTAAACAGCCCTAATACTTATTACCTTCTTAATGGATCATGAAATTTGGCATGTTCATACATTGGAACACTATTCAACAATAAAAAGAGAAGAAAAGAAGTACTGATGCATACAACATTGATGAAATCCCAAAGCCTTGTGCTAAATGAAAGGAGCCAGACACTACAGGCTAGATAATATGTGAGTCTATTTATACGACATTGGTAAAAGGCAAAACTAGAGGGAGAATAATCAGATCATTGTGGGGGTTGGGAATATAGGGAGTGATTTGACTAGGAAGGGGAAAAAGGGAACTTTTGGGGGTAATGAAACATTTCTATCTTGACTGTGGTGGTAATTATATGACTGTGTATGGTTATGAATTTTTCTCAAGAAATTCAATAAATTTGGCTTAAAAAGTTAATTATGCCAAGAGCTGTAATACAAACATGCAGAGTGGTGGGGGGGAAACATAGACAAGGGAAATATAACCTACAAGAAGATGAAAGAATGCTTTGAGATAAATACAGGGTCTGTATTTATCATCCCACGTGACGTTGAGCATCAAGTGACCAAACAAAATACCTGAGCTGCTGAGACTGAATGGGACATTGAATTATGTTCTATAAAAGTATCATCGCACCCATGTTCCTGCCCACTGGAGTAGATGCTCCCTGAAAGCAGAGTTGGTCCCATTCATCCTATTATCTCCTGTGCTTAGCACAGTGTTTGGAAATTCTTTGGCCTACCATAAATACTTCTTGATTGATGGACTGAGCATCTTGTGGGAAATCAGCTTTAAGTTCCCAGATCCCATTTGGAAGGTTATTCTTCTCAAAACTAAGGGTAGAATTTAAAACACTTTGCCTATTTGCACATCAGGGGCAGAACATGGAGACAGCAGTCAATGACTAAAGAGCGTTTGGATTGGAAAATGGAGGTAAATCTCAAGCAAACAGACAGAGTTAACAGTAATAAGTAGTGGCAGGAATTTTGCAAAGGGAATTGCAAAACAAAGCGCATCTTTACTAATCTCAGCAATAAAAAGTAATCTGAAGATTTCTAATGAAACCTGAGAAAACCTAGAGATACTAATAAGTATTCTGTACAAGGGCTTCCCAGACTTATGTGGAAGAGCAACACTGTGGGACACAAGGAAGGGTTTCAGCCAAACTAGAGAATAAAAAGAGAAGAGAAATGCCGACTGTCCAAGAGGAGATCCTTCTCTTTTTCCAACTTATCTGTATAGGCAGTTTTATTTATTGAGGAAGAATACGAAATTATTATTAGAATTAAATGTTATGTCATCATAGCTTATTTGTATACAAGTTTGACTCCTTGTCTTATATTAAATTCAACTCCCTTTTGACTCTTTCTATAAAGTCCTAATGATAAGCACCCCAAGTTCAGGTATCAATATAACAAGATATAAGGTCTTGAATCACCTCCCATTTCACTGAACCAGGTAGGCATCATGAGAGTGAGAAAAACAAGCAAGTAGCACCTCTTTGGGGCTGTGATAGTAATTAGATTTGTTTAAGACTGGGAAGAGGTATATCTCTTCAGACCGAGCGTGCTACCTGTGCTTCAGGGGTCCAGGTTGGCCTCCATGTCGATAGCTTTCTTACCAATATTCTTAACTTCCTTGCTCAATATTTCTTTCACAAATGTAATTCAGATCTGGATTAATTTAGCTATCTGCTTTTATTCTAGAAGTATCCCCAAAGAGAAGTTATTTATTCTCTTTCTTTCTTTCACTGCTCCACAGATCCTTAAGGTCCAGCTATGTCAAAATGTTTACTGTTCCACAATTACGTTCATACAGTTTCCCCTGAAGGCAGATCCACACACCTCCTCCTGGAAGTATGCTGGTCTTCTAGGCCTGGATGAATGCTCATCAGGTGTGTCTTTCCTCATATATATTACATTATACAATATTACATTGTATAAGCACATCTTTATCTTCCCCTCTACCTAGACTGTAAGGTTATGTGGCCAAGATCCAAGTCTGTATTATTCATCTGTGTAACCCAGAACTGAATACCAAGCCTTGATCATATTGAATACTCTATAAATACACACTGAAAAGAAATGAATACTCACAAACTTCAAATTTCCTCATATTAATGAGTTCGTGAAAGGGCTGAAAAAAACAGTTAGAATCCTAGTAGAGCTAAACAACTTCTATCCTGATTAAGAGTTTTCTTAATCAGCACCCACTAGGGTCTGAACTTATTTTTGTTTTTGTAGCAGTTGAGTACAAAGTTAAGTAAGGAATAAGGGCGGACAGAGAATACAATATATTCTCATGGATTTCTTTTAACCTCCCACTAGGAAACTAATAAGCTGGGTCAGGGGCAGTGGTAGTAAGGAAAGAATAAAATATCCTCTGAACAATGGCTCTACTTAAATATTTCCTTAATAAAGGCCACAGCATTTGGGAATTCATTAAAGGGAAGAACACTCTTTTCTATATGTTAACTGCAGCTTCAGCAATAGGAAAGATAATTAAGAGATTCTTTGAACAGAGCCCAACTTTCTCAGCAGCAGAGTAATAGCTATGATTTTCCTAAAAAGGACTTTCCTAATAACCTACAAGCTTTCCTAATCCCTGGTTCAGGCCTGTTTTCTGTCTATGAATAAAAATAGAGTAGTTTTAGAGCTCAACCCTAAAATGCTTAAAATTTAGAATCTCTTTTAAAAAACGAAGACAGAATGGCTAATAAGTATCTTCATTTGTTGAATATTTTCCTTCCTGTCCCCTATTTCTCACCCATACAGGGGCCCAAATTGAGACAAATTCCTAGCAATATGCACTCATAATGTTTACCTTTAAATTGGGAAGCATTAAAGAAGTTAGATAATTTAGTTGAAACAAATCATTCGTAACTGGTATTTGAAAAAAGAACAGATTTCAGACCAATCAATTGATTCAGATCAATCAATACTCAGAATCAATTTCAGAGTAGATTTTAGAAAGTAAAAATGTAATATCTGAAATAGTTTAGATCCCAGACTTATGAGGTCTTCTCAATATTGGGAAAATATTATGAATATATTTGGTTACAACCTTATTAGCATCATGTGACTCTACAGACTGTCCCAGGTATAGAAAATGAAACACAGAGAGGTTAAATAATTGTTTGGATACAAGGGGTGAAGCACTCCATGATTAATTCACATTTCTCACAGATAATTTATTTTAAGATAAAATTTTAATTCTTATATACTAATTTAATAAAAACACAGCGAAGGAGGAAACTGAAATTGTGTGAATGAGCTGACTCACACAAAATTTCCACATATAACGTCTAAATTATCGGGCAAAAGTATTTATTTGTTCTTGGGTTGCCTGATAATTCCCTTAGGTCTTCATTTCGTGCAATTACGTCTATTGTCCCCAATACTATCAATACTAATGGACAATGGGTGTTAGAAATTTACAGAACAGCATCAAGAAACCATACGCTACAGCATAGTAACCTAAGAAATATATACAGATACCTCCTTTCAAAAATTAAAAATTGATCAGTGTTCAATTAAATAAAATAAAGTGATAAATAATAAAGAGATTCAATCAATCACAAAATCATCTATGGGGCAGAATGCTTTCCCTTTTTCCCCTAGGACACTAGTTTTCAACCCTGGCTGCTCATGAGAATTATCTGGGAGTTTCTAAAAGTGTGACGCTTCGACCACGCTAATTAAATCAGAATTTCCAGAGATAGAACTTGGTTGGTTTACAAGTTCTTTAGGTGACTCCAGTGTGTGCACGATTCCAATGTGAGACCCACTGACCTAGGATAAGTAAGGGATAACGAGACAGAATTTCACTAATTCAGCAGGTGGAATCAATATAAGTGGAAGGAACAGTTGAATGATCTTTTCCTCGTGACCTAGACACTCAACATGCATTCTCTGAAAGTAGTCAGTCCTTGAAAAGCCTTTGCATGACCTTGAGCAAGTCACTTAAACTCTGTGATTCAGTTTCCTCATCTGTGAAATGGGGATTATCATATAAGGACTGAATGAATTATTATGTGCAAAGCATTTAGACAAGGGTCTGGCAAAATACAACATAAATACTATGTGGGTCTTCATTCACTTTTTTAAATACAAGCAGTTTATGCATGGTGGGGGAAGAAAACAAAGTACAGGTATGTAGAGAAGAAAAATTTATACAATCTTATCACCGGAGATAATTGTTATTTATATTTAGGGCATATTATTCATCATAATAGTCATATTTACATATAAAATCATAGTGTCTGGAGTCAGACAGACCTGTTTGAATCCTGGCTCTGTCCCTTTCTAGTTTCGTCACCTTTGGCAAGTCATGTAAACTGTCAGTGATTTTCTTTGGTATTATTTCATCTGACTTTTTTTTTTTTTTTGTGAGGAAGACCAGCCCTGAGCTAACATCCGTTGCCAATCCTCCTCTTTTTTTTTTTTTGCTGAGGAAGACTGGCCCTGGGCTAACATCCGTGCCCATCTTCCTCTACTTTATATGGGACGCCGCCACAGCGTGGCTGACAGGCAGTGCGTCAGCGGGCGCCCGGGATCCGAACTGGTGAACCCCGAGCTGCCAAGCACGAACTAAACCGCTAAGCCACCGGGCAGCCCCTGACTTTGTTTTTTATGTGTTAGCATGTTTGTTCTTGGTTTCCCCACTCGAGAATGTTAAAGCCCCATAGGGGCAGGAAGAACATTGTCTTGTTCACCCACACTTAGTCCTCAGTGCCTGGAAAGGTGTGCCAAGCCCTGCCTGGGTACATATGGAAGTTGTCTGACAAATATTTGTTGAATGAATGAATGCTTAAGTTAGATAGGCCTTTCTCACTCTCAAGACTATATAATTCTTTACCTATAACTCTTTTCATTTAAAATCCATCATAAATTTTTTTCCTCAATAGCAAGCTGGTTGTTCCAACATCAATTATTGAATATAACTGTGGCTATTCCATTTGAATTACCACCTTTATCATATTCTATATTGTTACATATATTTGGGTCTGTTTCAGGGCTTTCTATTCTATTGTGCTGACCTGTTTGACTGTGACTTAATTCACTATACTGTACAGTATTGCCTTTTCATTCAGACAGAGCATATCCCCCTTATTGTTCTTCTTCAGAAAATGACTGCCTATGCTGGCATGCTTCTTGTTTCAGATGACCTTTAGTCAAGTTCAAATACAAATTGTTTTGGTATTTTTGGAAAAAATTAAGACTTGACCCTTACTTTACACCCTACACAAATATTAATTCAAAAATGGATCATAGAGCTACACATGAGAGCTAAAAACCATGTGCTAGGAGAGAATATAAGAAAAAGTCTTTAGTCAGGATACCCACATCATGAGTCATAGAAGAAAAAAATGATAAATCAGGCTTATCAAAATCTGATTTTTGAGCATCAAAAGATAAAGTTCAGGAAATGAATGAGAAGACAAGCCACAGATTGAGGGAAAATATTTGCAAAACACATATCTGGCCAACGAGTTGTATACAGAATACCTAAAGAACTCTCACAATTTGATTATAAGATGAACGAAAGGACAAAAATATATGAGCACTTGAAAAAGAAGATATACAAATAATCAGGAAGCACATGAACAGATGTTCAACATCTTTGACCATTAGGGAAATGTAAATTAAATCTATAATAAAATAATATAGCACATCCACTAGAAAGGTTAAATTTAAAAGACTGTCGGTAAGGATGGGAGCAAATGGAAATCTCATATATTGCTGGCAGAAATTCACAATCATAGAGTCACTTTGGAAAACAGTTGAGTAGTTTCTTATAAAAGTTAAACATATAAATGTCCATATAAGGACTTATCTATTAATGTTCATAACATCATTATTCATGATAGCCAAAAAATAAAAACAATCCAAATGTCTGTCAACTAGTAAATGAATAAGCAAACTATGGTCTATTCATACAATGGAATACCAGTTAACAATGAAAGAAATGAACTATGGATAAATGCAACAACACGGATGAATCCCAGAATCATCATGCTAAGCAAAAGGAGCTAGACACCAAAGACCACATTTTACATCATTCTATTCATATGAAATTCTAGAAAAGGTGAAACTGTAGCAAGAGAAAGAAGCTCTGGAGAGAGGGAGGGGTTGATTGCAAGGGGGCATGAGGGGACTTTTGAAAGTAATGGAACTGTCCCAAAATTTGACTGTGGTGGTGGTTGCACTACTCTGCTTATTTACCAAAAATCATCAAAATGATGACTGAAACTGGTGAATTTTGTTTTATTAGATTATATTTTAGTTATAGCTCACTAAACTGTGAAAGAATTATTTTGATATTTTGCTATAATTTATGTACGTTGATGAGCTGAAATCTAGGATTATATTACCCAGAAGATGTAGATAGATAGATAGATAGATAGATGATAAGTAGATAAATGACAGATGGATAAACATTTTATTGTTTTCTCCATAGAAGTTTATTCCTGGGTATCTTATATTTTTCTTGTTATTTGATTTGGATTTTATTTTCTATCATATTCTAACTTATTAGAAACTGAATTTTAATGGTGAAGAAAGACATTTTTCTTTTTGTCAAGGAACTGAGATTGTAGTGATTGTTATAGGTACTGTATAGAAGAAAGCCATGAGTTTATTACATAATCTATTTAATGAAATCTCTTGTTAATTCTGATGGTTTTTCAGGTGATTCTCTTGAGTTTTTTTCCAAGTGGATAAATCACATCATTTGAAGATTTCAAAAATGGCTCCTGTTTCCAGTATTGTAAGACCTCATTTTATTTTCTGATTGCATTAAAGCATTTCCAGAAAGACGCTGAATACTAACAGTGAATTGAGCATCCTTGCCTTATTCTTAACTCTGAATGGAATTACTTTCTATTTCAACATTAAGCATGGTGACAGCTATTAAGATGCCATGGATATTTATATCGAGTTAAGAAACTATTCTATTCCTTTTTTGCTAAGAGTTTTATTTTTAATATGAATAGATATTAAATTTACCAATTGCATTTAGATCTACCAAAATGATCTTTGATTTTGCTCCTTTGATCTATTAGGAGAATTAATTATACTGATTCCTAACATTAAATTATAGTTGGACTCTCTTTTTTACATACTACTGGGCTTATTTGGTATTATTTCACTTAGGATTTGCATCTATCTTCAGAAGAGAAATGGTTCTATTTTTTTGTCACTATCTTTGTTAGGTTTTTAATAATTTAGGTTAGGTTTAATAATTTAGGTTAGGTTTTAATAATTTTACCATTATATTTATTATTTATGTTAATTGAGAATTTTTACATTTTTTTCTCTATTTTATGGAACAGTTAAGAAGAATAGGGTTTACTTTTTCTTGGAAGTTTTGAACAATTTGACTATAAAATAGTGACTATAAAATCTTTTATAGGATTTAAAATTTCATGTTTATTGATCTAGTCACATGTTTTTCTTCTTGACTCAGTTTTGGAAATTTATTTCCTCCACTAATATCATATATTTCATCAAGATATTCAAAACTATTATTGCTTAATTTTATATATTACACTTCCATATACTTTAAAAATCTTCCCTGTAACTTCCCTAAATCTTCCCATATCTCTTTCTTCATGTTTTGTATCTGTTTCCTCTCAATCTCATTCACTCTCTCTCTCTCTTTCACTCATGAGTTTTGTTAGATGCTTTTCTCTTTGTCTTTAAACAAACAAACAAGCTTTTGGATTTATTAATTTTACTTTTTTGTTCTCATTTCATTTCTATATTATATCTGTAAAGGTGTATTTTACTCCAAACATGTTTCTCTGTGGACTAGGATTTGTAGCAGAGGCTGCTAATTTCCTACTCAATATTCAGGCTTACCTTTTTAACTAAATAACAGAATCCTGATATTAATTTGTGCAGTGATACGTCTTGTCCGAAAACTACGTTTTTCAGTCTCCTTTGAAGTGCGGTGTGACCACACCCCTAAACCCTGGCCAATGAAGTGTAAGGAGAAGGTGGTGGGTGGGACTTTCAGATAGGCTTATCGAGGGAGTTGACTTTGCCTCCTCTACGTTCTGCTGCTGGAATGTGGATGTGATGGCCAGAAATCCAGTAGCCACCTTGTGGGTCTGCGAATGGAATCAGTACTCAAAAGATCACAAAGCAGAGGGATAGGAGAAGGAACTTGGGTCTCTAATGTCTTATGAGACCCCCAAACCAGACCTGGGATGCTTATTTCTGGAATTTTTTCAGCAATTAGAAAGAAAGACATTTGCCACTATCATCCTGTTCTCACCGCAATCCAATCTCAACATAATAGTCACACTCTCAAAGGGAAAATCAGATCATTGTCCTAGTCACCATTATTTGTGTTGAATTCTACATTGTTGATGGTTGGCTTTTTTGGTTTGGTTGATACTTTTGTTAGTAATATCTTTGGCTGTGCCTTAATTTTTAGCCTTTTTCTGTTTGGTTTTAGGTGCAACTTGTAAATTGCTTATTATAAAATTTAACTGTTTCAATTCACTGTTTAATAAGTCACTTTTAATGAATACTTATGAGCCCTGTGCCAACCGTTGATGCATTCTTGTCTGGCTTTGGTCCTTGAAACAGTCATAGATTTTGTCATAAGTTATCAGGAATACTCATCACCGTTTAACAGATGGGGAAACTGAAGTGAAGTGATTTGCCAAGACAAAGCCTCTGGTAAAAGGTGGAGAAAAGATTTGAATTCAGGTCTCTCTGAGTCCCAAGACTTACTCTGTTGCCTCAGAGGATGCAAGACCTGTACACAAGCATTGTGGAAAGTACTATTAGTATTTATGATTATCTTATGTTATGTGATATTTTGTTCAGTATTTTTCTTATCTTTCGCTTTGTTCAAGTTTTCCTTTAATCGCTACAATAAGATTCATCTCCTGAGAGCCTGGACGGATAGAGATAGTCAGAGATTCTTTGGAAGAGCAGAATTAGTCCTTTCTAGGCCAGAACAGCTGGGAATAATAACATTGCTGTCAAGATGTTTACTATTTCATGTAGGAAAAACCAATGAGCCATTCAAGTCTTAGAAAGTGAAATATAAGCAAAATATGAGTGGAAGTCTCTATTGTCTAATTTGTGAGCCAGTGATTTAAGGCAATTTTCACTAACTGTTAAAATCTCTGTCTTTTTCCTTCAGTATCTGTGCCACAGAAAATGAAACTAGTGTAGCTGTTGATTTTTCCCTTTTTAAAAACTTGTAATTAAATGATATTCTCATACTCACACAGCCAAAACATTAAAATGTATGAGCCATGAGTTTCCTGGCCTGCGTTTAGCGACCTGAAAATATGAGATGGGATAAAGAACAGATAGAACAGATTCTGGGAGATTGAATTTTTAAAATCCTATTGTTTTTGCAAATAGGCACTTACTCACTAGACATAGGTGATTATCAATTTCTGCCAGAAATGTAGAAATAAATGCTGACCTCATTTGTCAATGATCTGCTTTGGGGACAGAGAACTTAACCTTGAAAGTGAACACACATAATTTATGTTCTTACATAAATCTGATCAAGAATTACCAAGGAGAAGAAAAGTTTTAGCCCAACTGAAAAAATATATAGTTGCTCTCAGTCTTTGGCATCAACAGAATATTTGCCAAGTATTACTCACGTCATTCTGCTTTAGAGATTTCAATTAGGCATCTCTTTTTGCATATAATTTTGCTATTGGAGGAAGGAGTCAGAAAAAAGTAGAATTAGAAATAGAGAAGAAAACATATTAAGATCAGCGTTTTAAAATCGTGAAAGGAGATTAAGGTGATGAGAATATTTTAAGCAGACATTATTAATTTCAAAGTATATTTTTCTAGATTTAGCCTGACATGCAGGTAGTGACCCTGCAGTTAGAAAATTCCTATTTATCTGAAAAAATGACATAATGGAAGGTGTACAAACTAACCTGTTTAAGCTTAAACCCATTTTGCTATTGAAAATGTTAAAAAACAATCACCTTTCAGAGTTATTTTGGAATGGAGCTGACCTAGAATGAAGTTTATGACTTCTGGAAAGTTAATCTTATTAGATTTTCTTTATGTTTTTAGTTTATGATAGTTTCAAATTTTGGTGACAGCCACATTAAAAATCAGTACAGAAGACTGCTTTTTGTTCATGAATGAAACAAAAAGAAAGATATTACTATGACCTTATCTTCATTCTCTTATGAATGGATGAAAAGTATAACTTTTCTTTTGGAAGTAATTATCCTAAACCAGAGCCTAAGAAGTTATGAATTAAGTTTAAAAATCTTAAATGAACACAAATGATTCCAGATTTAAGAGACAATGTTTTTCCACAGGAAGGAAATAATGGCTGTCAAAAAGTCACCAACATTCAATTCAAGCATTATATCGTAAATACAGTATCCCTAGACACTGAAGGACTATAAATATAAGTAAGAAATACTCTCTATCTTCAAAGAACTTTCAGCGGGGGAGGCATACAGAGCATAAATAGGTATAAATCAAAGCAGAAAAAATTCCCAGAATCCTATGCAGGTGCACCCCCCCCTCCATGCCAGCCCACTCTCCTGCACACAAACTCACACCTTAAAGACCCAAGGATGGGTCCTTGGCTCTTATCCCCTCTAATGCAGACCAATGAGTCTCAAATTGACATCAATTGCAGACTTCTCCTTTGATGTTAAGTGTCCCTCAAACAGAAGTTTCCCTAAACTGAAAGGATCTTCCGCAGACTTGATCTTCTTCCATCTTCTCTGTCTCAGTGGACGGCACCACCACTCATTATGCGCAATCGTGACACATTGACATCTCCCTCTCTTTCTCCCTCCCTATCAAACCATCACTAAATCTATATGATTTCATGATCTAAGTATTTCTCAAATACATACACTTCTCTTTATCACCACGGATACCACCATAACCTAAGTCACTAATTTGCACCAGAACTACTGTAATGGTCTTATAACTGGTTAATCTGCATCCACTTTTATTATCCGCAGATAATTTCCCATCTTACAACCAGAAAGTTCTTTACAAAACTGTGTCACTTCCCCTGCTTAAAACTCATCAGAGGTTTTCCATTTCTCTTAGAATAAAGACAAATCTGGATACTCTCTATCACAAGAGTTGCTCTCACATAATTCAACCCTTCCTTACCGTACTCCGGCCTCTCTGGCTTTATTTCAGTTCCTTACAAGCCAAGGTCACTCCAACCAGGAATCTTGTGCATTCTCAGTCTCCTCTACCTCGGATGCCTTTTCTCTCCTCTTCATCTAGTTAACTCCTACTAGGCCTTCAGATCTCAGTTTGCCTGTCAATTCCTCAGAGAAGTTCATCCCAATATCTCGGGAAAAGGTAGTTAAACTTTCTCAGAAAACAATTTCCTTTCTTACAGAGCTCGTTTCTTAGTTCATGTCAGTTTATCCTTATGTCTTAGCATCATTATTTGATTAATATCTGTCTTCCCCACTAATTTAAGCTCCATGAGAGCAGAGACTCTCACAGGACAGAGCAGAATGCCTGGTTCATAGCAGGTTATCAATAAACATTTGTTGAATGAATGGATGGATGGAGGAATGGAGGAAAAGACAGAGGAATGATAGAGGAATTATCAAGACAAATTAAAAGTAGAGGGAGAATTGATTTACTTTTGAAAGTAGATTCAAGACAGTTTTCTTGGGGTGATGGCTTTTGACCTGAACCTAATAGATTGCGAATCAGGGGAAAGTTCTGGCTTAAGGGGAGAAAAGTTTTAAAAAGTAAGAAAGTATAAGTTTTTAAATGTTGTTGGTATGATGAATAGTTAGTGTGGCTGGAGTAGGAATCTGTGAGACATTACATAAAGGGCATATAATGACATACTGAGAATTTTATGTGATAAGCAGTGAGAAACCAATGAAGATTTAGAGAAGGGATGTGTCATTATATGACCTGTTGAAAGATGAGTTGAATTTGAAGGATAGACTAGAGAGTCAGGAGATGGGAAAGAGAATAACGGGTTGGGGGGTTACTCATGAAAGGGAATGGATGTTTCAGCGAGGGCAGTGGAAGTGGAGTTGGAAAAAAGAAAAGGGCTAAATACATATCAGAGAATGAAGCAATAGTGCTGGGTGGCCATCGAATGAGGGGTCTCCCTGTGAACGAGGGGAGAAGAAATGCAATGAGATTGAAGATAACTTTAATTATTTTCTGACCTGTGAGCCTAGGTAGATGGGATATATACATAGGACCATAGAGGGAGGACCAAGATCAGGAAGAATAATCATGGTGAGATAAGTTCAGATTGAAAAAAATGAAAATTGGATAAACCAGTATAACATTCTTATGGAAACGATTGGCAAGTAATAATTACAGTCCTGCGTTAGACCCTGGCAAAGGAACCTTGCCCTGGAACCCACAATTTAGAGGGCTTTACCCTGGCTCTGGTCTGGATATGCTTCCTCTTAGGTTAAGAAACCACAGGTCCTAGAGAGATGTGCCCTGGAGTCCACTGTCCATTCATAGATCAACTCTGGGTTCCTGAGACCCTGGATACCATGACCAAGGGGCCTCAAGTCCACTTCTGGGATAGGACTTGGTACAGGCCTCCTCGCTGGGTTCATCCTCCGATGTGCCTCCCTTTGGCCCAAGATATGATAGAAGGACAGCTGTTTGCAAGGGTATGGACACAGCCTGCACCTGAGGTGTGGGGGTCCCCATGCCTACACGTGGGGCCCCATGTGGTGTTAGACAGAACCAGGAAGTGAAAGAGAAAAGGGGAAGGGACAGGTCTGAAATGGTTCTCCCCTTCTGTTATGTTCTGGGGAGGAATTCCCAGAAATCAAAGAAGTTTAAATTTAAACTTGGCCTTCCAGATTGTTAGAGAAGCATATTTTTCAGAATAGAAGAATCAGCTATATTTTTTTAGCAGTTTGTTAGCTTGATTTATAATTTAAAAATATTCAGAAAGATGGTGTGCCAGCTTTCATTTGAACTCTTGAACTCAACTCTGCAAAGGATGAGAGAAGGCTTGTTTCAAGACTCAATATGGGGCATCTGTTAAAGTATCAGAACTGGAGGTACAGACTCGAGAATAATCAGCATAGAGGTGTTCACTGACACCACAGATATGGAGGAAGTCTCCTCTGGACCAAGCCCAGATTGAAAAGACATTACGAAGAATTGGATGCAGGATAGGCAGAAAGAAAGGAGTCAGTGAATGAAACTTAGCTGGAGAAGTCATAAATGTAGAATGCTGCTAGATGAGCAGTCAGAAAGGTAGAACACTGTCATGGAGGCCAAGAGAGAGTTTCAAAAATAGCAGGATTATTAATAGTATCTTTTTATAGAGAGGTCAAGCTGGATGAGAACTGAGAAGTGACCAATAGATTCTAAATGACCTTTTAAATAATTGTTGCAATGATATTTTATGGGCAGTCATAAGACTGCAAAGGATTAAGAAGGAAATGAGATATGAGAATTAAAGTTTGTAAGGAATGAATATTTTCCTGAAAAATTTAGTAGTGAAAGGAGTAAAAGAAATGAATGGGAAAGTTTTTATTAGGATAGGAGACAATCAGACTTGCAGCCAATGATGTAGAAGACATGGAAGATGAAGGAGAGGGTAGATAATTGATGGAGCAAGAATCAAGATGCTTAGGAAGTAGCAGTGTCCGTAAAGTCGGTTGAAGTGGATGTCAAAGTCAGCCTAAAAAGTAGGGGCTGTCATTATAAGTAAGTTTGGAAGGGAATAAATGATGGAAATTGAGAGAGTTTGCAACTGGTGATCTTCATTTTTTCTGTGATTTATAGAACAGGTTGTTAGCAGGGATATGTAGGTGATTTAAGAAAAACAGAAAAATTTTGAACTAATCATTGTAAAAAAAAAAAAAAGGAGAAGTAAGATAACTAATTAAATGAATTAGTGAGCAGTATTGGCCTAGCAAAGGCTGATATATGTTCTGGTCATCAAATACATCAGGTTTTGTCATGTCTCTCCTTGATAGCATCGTTCAGAAAGTTGGGGAATTCAAAAAGAAAAGTGGATTTTAGGGTTTGCTTATGTTTATTTATTCAACCGTCTAATATTTATTGTTTCACTTAATTAAATGATTTCAACAAGCATAGAACCTATATTTGGGAACTGATTGTCCAGTGAAATTAGTACACAGTCAAGTAGTTAAGAAAGTTTTGAATACTTGTGAATGAATAGGTGAAACTTTTCGTAGGAATCTGACTGGGTAGGAGGAAAGGGAGACCAGACCGTACACTCAGTGAGGTCAGGAACAACAAGAGTGTTTCTCTGTAAAATCCACATTGACTAGCACAATGTCTAACAGAGAATGGGTTTTAAATAAATACTTGATTGATAAGTTAATGAATGAAGTTGATCTGATAAAAATTAGTGAACCTGATATAAATGGATGATCAGAGTAGAGGGAAGTCGGACCTGCAAGACTGGATGAAATTAAAGAGTAGATTTAGTGGTCATGCAGGACTGACAGTGGAAAGCTCAACAGTAAGGGTCAGAGAGGAGGAATTTAGAATTCAATATTTAAAGACTAAAGAATTCTAAATAATGCAGGTAGTAAGGTGTGGCTCAGTTAAAACTGAATGGGGGTAAAATGTGTTGGATTTTTCCTGAGTATTGGGTGGGGTGGTCTACAGGAATGATGGAAGGTGGGTCTAAAGGAAATCTGGTGGTGTGGGTTCCTAGAACTCCAAACATGAAGGGGAACATCCTGGAGTTAAGTAAAATCATGAGAGTAAGAAGAGGAACAGAATCATATAGGCAAAAAAGAGGGAAGAAAAATTAAATGATGGTGGGCAAGCAAAGACTAAGAAGTGGCAGCGAGAAAGGGATGGAGGTGGATCTTCACTGTATCTTCTGGTTCTGAATTATTATAGATTTTGGCAATGAACCATCATGATTTGAAAGTCACTGGGAAAGCTGGATCATCTGAAGGAATCTAGTTTTCCTTGACAGTGGAGGAGCTGTGGTAGGCAGAATAATGGCCCCCCAAAGATGTCCACATCCTAATCTCCAGAACCTGTGAATATATTACCTTACAAGGCAGAAAGAACTTTGCGGATGTGATTAAGCTTAAGGATCTTAAAATAGGGAAATTATCTGGGATTACCTCAGTGGACCCAATCTAATCACAGGGGGCCTTAAAAACTGAGAACACTTTCTGGAAGTGGCCAGAGAGAGACGGCAGAGTGAGAAGGATCCAACACTCCACTGGTCGTTCTGGGACCTAAAGGGCCATGTGCAAGGACTGGAGAGAGGTCTTCTCTGGGAGCTATGGGGGCCCCCAGCTGACAGTCAGCACTGAAACAGAGATCTCAGTCCTACAAACTGCGTCGTACTGAATTCATCCATACCCGAATGAGCAAGACACAGATTCTCCCTGGAGTCTCGGATAGGACCACAGTCTGCCAGCACATTGATTTTGCCCTGATAAGACCCTTACTGGACTTATGACCTACAGAACCAAGAGACAATAAACTTATGTTGTTTAAGACCACTAAGGTTGTGGTAATTTGTTACAGCAGCAATAAAAAACGAATACAGGGGCCATGATAAAAATAAATTGAGACTTTAAAGTAATTTGCTGACAAAAGAAAGGAGATTTTAGGGAAAATATTGGAAATATTTAAAAGGATATTTACATGGAGGTAAAAGATATCAAACTGTATGCATTATATCACAAAAAACCCACCACAAACCATCACTTGTTGTAATTAAAGAAAAACATTTTTTGAAAATAAAATGCAGTTAATTTCCATTGTCATAGGAAATTAACAAGATAAAAAATAATTGGCCTCTTGGCTTCCAGTCTACTATTTAAATCTGGAAATGGTGTAGAAAAGAGTTAGTCTTATCCCAGAGTATAGTCCAGCTCATATGGCAGTCTTGAAAATTGCTCAAGAAAAAGAAAGAAAAAAACCCCTGCGTCTTTGCACCTTTAGTGATTTCATAGCAAAGATGAGTTTCAATCCATTCCGTTTCCATTCTAGTCCTACATGCCCCTCCTGTCTGGGAAAATTGCTCCTGACAGAGGGATGAAAACAAACGAGAACTTGCCTGCATTTCGCTGATGTGCAGGAACGATCTTTCCCAGAATTTCCTTTTGGCAAAAGCAGATCCTTCAATTTACATAAAAGTGACTGTGTTTTTCCTTTTACTCGTACCCTTTTGATTTACATTCTTCCTTATTGACTCACTTCTTCCTGGCGTGTTAAAAATCACTCCTCAAATTCTAGAATGACTAAGAGTCTTTTCTGGTTCTTCTTCAGGCCACGCTTCTTCGTGACCACACTCTCGTTCTAATCCCAGCTGTTTCACCCCCATGACTCGCCTGAAGAATGGGGCTCATTCTGGGGTGGTCCCCGTGGACCTATTCTCTCTGCATGTGGGGGAAGTAAAAACATATTTGTGGCACAAGACCCTGTATGGTATTTTAGTGCCTAAAATATTTTAAAATAGCATTATTCCTGTTAAAGAAATCAAATGTACTAAAGATTCAGCATACTATAGTAAGCATACATAGCATACATAGTGAAAGGCCAATTTTTAAGAATAATGAATAAGGATGGTTTGAGGAAGACTTACAAACAAATAAATTCAGTAAATTTTTATACAATTAAACTGATAAAGGAAAGCAGAACATAATAAAAGGACCACAGGTTTTGGGACTGGATAGAACTACCTTTTTGGTGTGAACCAAATTCTATAATATATTTGCTCTGTGACCTTGGACCTTATACCTAACCTTTCTGAGACTCAGGTTTATTTTTGCTGTTGTCCCCATCTGTAAATGGGGATGGTGACATCTATCTTACAGGGCAGTTGTAAGGATTAAAACACAAAAATTCGCGACACATTGAACTACTATTTGCCATCCTATGTGCCTGTTGAGGGTGACAACTGTCTTCTCACTTGTTTTTCCCATGCTGAACACAGCAGCCATCTCATAGACACACAGAAGATGTACTTGAATGACTGAACAGGGCAACAGTGTGAATAATCTAGACTAACAGATAATTGGAGGAATGTATTCCTAGTGGGGGAAGCTTACATGTGGCTTTCCATGGAATGAGATTTACATGATTCATGGTTAGCCAATATTTGCAATTAGATTGCATTCCATGAGAACACACAGGTTGAGCAGAAAGCCACCCAAGACCTTGCTGAACAATTACGGGGCAACTGGCCTGGGGCTAACAACCCTTATAAAAATAAATAGAAGCCAAAAACAATGCCAGTCCCTTTATATTCATGCATTCTTTTTTTTTTTTTTTTAACACTAGAATCAATGAATCTAGGCTGTCGTCCATTTAATATTATACTGCATTAGGAGCTTTTCTTGAACCATGAGACTCTTCTTTTGGCGTATCCAAATACTGTGAGTATATTTGGTAGGGCAGCTGGGCAATTTGGGGATTTTGATTTTTTTTCTCCATGAAACCCTTGATCCCAGAATCTGGAAAAACTAAAAGCTAGAATTGAGCAAAGATTAATTGGAATGGTGGTTACAATTTATACTGTCTAGTTCCCATGGTGCTTACAACAGGCTATTAACTTACTTGGAACCCTGTGGTGAGAATATCTTTGAGCTAAAACTTGGAGATCTTTTAATAAATATAGAAGGTAACTCAAAGAGTAAGACAAACAACATTACCAGTGATCAGGAAAAGACTTATCTTGAAAATAATATTATGGGTTATTACTAGAATTATTTTTAATGTACTTTTTACAGCTAATGTGGCTTGCTGTGGGTTGCATTCAACCAAAAAGGACTCATGAATGTTTGAAGGCCATATGTTTTGAGGACAGTCAATCAAGTTTAAATAAAGCACTTGTTTTAAAGTGGCATATTTAAGCCTTCAGCTCCAAGGGCTTCTTTTAGCCTTAGAATGGCATCATGCTTTCTTTAGTGACGCCAATTAAATCAGGGAATGAATATGAATCAGCCTTGATTTTATTAATTTATTTATATTGCTGTTCATTGTCTGAATCATCAAAATATGATGATCAGGCTTTTAAGGAGCCTGATGCTTTGCTCTTCTCTGTGTTGCAATACTTTAAGAAATCCCTGTCATATATTACTTGTGAGTGACTACTATGAGTAGTAATTAAAGACTTTTGATGGCAAACATCTGTACCTGATAACATAAACCCAGTGGATTTAAGCAATTTAACAAAGGACTTAGCTTGTTATTTTGTAGCAATGAATATGATGAGGAAGAGAATCAGAATATAGTTTTTAAAAGAAAACAGAACAAACTTGTTTATACCTAATTAAATTGATTCATTAGCTATGTTATAATAATTAGCACACTAAGGAAAGTATTGTTAAATAAGTAAATATAGAGGCACTCAATATTACAATATTGCATTGTTTTAATCAAGGTGTCAGCTCCAATAATGTAGTTGACGATGAGTTAAGGACTTGGGACAAACAAAGCTGAAGGGATTCAAGGACCAGAGACAGTGAAAAAACAAAATAAATAATGAAGAGATGATTCCATGGTGAAGCCTGAGCTGGTGTTCTGGAACCAAGTCCAAAAGATTGGCAAGATATGGGGAAAGGGAAGAGAGAAAGTTTATAACCTAATATTAAAAGAAAATGTGCCTTGGAGATTGACATACATTGGTTCAAATCTTAGTTTGACTGATTACATACAGCATGACCTCAGAGTCATATCAGAGCCTGCTTTCTCATTTGCAAAATGGATATAACCATGCTTGCCTCTTGTTTCTTGTGTGCCCACCATTAGGCCTTATCTTTGCACCGATCTCTCCTCTGCAGGAACTTACATTCTTGTAGATGAGAGAACGTGTACACAAATAATGAGAACAGAATGTGATGTATGCTGTGTGTATGCAAGGTCCTCTAATGATAGAAAGATAGGAGTAATGTACTCAGCTTGGAAAGGTGAGGGGAACCTGCACAGAGAAGGAAACAATTAACACTTACGCACCATTATTGATTATCCAAGCTAGGCACCTGTCTTAGTCTGCTAGGGCTGCCATAACAAAATACCATAGACTAGGTGGCTTAAACTACAGAAATTTATTTTCTTACAGTTCTGGAGGCTAGGAGTCAGAGATCAGGGTGCCAGCATGGTCAGGTTCTGGTGAGAGCCTTCTTCCTGGCTAGCAGACTGCTGCCTTCTCCTTGAGTGTTCATGTGGCATTTCCTCAGCGTGTGTGTGCTGAGAGAGAGAACCCTGGTGTCTCTTCCTTTTCTTATATGGCCACCAGTCCTATGAACTAAGGCCCTACCCTATGACCTCATTTAACCTTAATTACTTTCTAAAATCCCTATTCCCAAATACAGTCACAGTGGGGATTAGGGCTCCAACATATGAATTGGGGAGAGAGGACACAATTCAGTCCATAGCAGCATCTGGTTAAAGGCAGGCACCAAGACTATAAAGACTAAGGGCCAAGGATACAGAAGCCATAGAGAGAGGCTGAGCAAAAGGAATCAGAAGCTCAAGCAAGTAGTCTCGCCCACCTGTAATTCTTCACCAGAATTGAAATTCTTTATAATAAGGTAACTGTTTTCTCAGACTAGGAAATTTTGCATATTTCCAATTTTTTAGGGCAAAAGACAGTCTTTAAGTGTGGCTATCTGAGGCCTTGTGATGTAGCTCAAGGGGAGCACATAGCTGAAGAAATGATGCTGATACGGAAACAGACCATAGGGAAATGGGGAGAACCGCTGTCCCATTCGTCTTTGGGGCCTGATCCACTAGGAGATCTTCAATATATGTCAGTGTAATTAACTTGATGGGAAAATCCAAATACATAAAAACAAGCTTCTATTTTTGATCCAATGATGACAGAAAGTACCTTCTTTTCAGAAAAAGAAAATAAAATTGCTGCTTAATATTCCAGGAAAGGTGAGGTATTTGTTAAAATATTTAAATTACATATTCTACAGAAGCTCAAAAATGTTGAACTCTATGAAGAGTGGGTGTAAATGGAGCGCTGTATTATAAATTTCATTTCCACTTTCTCTTCTTTGTGCACAAGACAACTGCATTGTGCAACCTTTCTTCAAGTTAGATTGGAGCCACACGACCAAAAGCTGGCCCATGGGATACGGGCAGATGTGACACAAGCCTGGCCCTTATATATATCTTGTGTGGCCCTGAAACTCTCTCCTCACTGCTGAGGGGGGCCCCTTGACTTGGAGACCACACGTTGCATGTTCTGAAGTTGTAAGATAGAGGATGCTTACCTAACACAAATTGGCTTTGCACGAGCGCAAAGGAAATTTTTTATTGTGTTAGAGCCTCTTAGATAACAACTATAAATTAGCTTATCCTGACTAATACATTACCCTTTACATGTGTGAGGAAATTTGTTTTCTCTTCTGCTTAATTCTATTTTATTCTAGTTTTCAAAAATGCTAGTCCCAACCTATTAAACTGTTTTAATGACCCCTAATGGGTCCTGATCTGTAGTTTGAAGAATGCTAGCGTTCAGATAAGATAATGGGATGCTAGCCATTAAAACAGATGGATTGAATAACTTTCTTAAAGACTTTGAAGCAATGGTTCAGACTAATCACAATTAGATAATTCCATTGTCTTCTTAGGGAGCTAAAACGCTACCCCAGTCTTCTCATTGATTGGTAACAACGGGAACCAAATATAGAGGCTTGCCTTTTTCAAAATGAGGCAAATACTATTAAAACATCATAAATATTAATGACATACTCCATAGAAAGGACAAAGGAAATGAGATACCAATTTTGAAATGATTGTGTTTCTTTCTCTTCTTGATCTGTGATGGCTCAGACTGCCTTATCAAGTCTCATTTCTCGCACTGTCTTCTTCAGTCTAGAGTTCCCAATCTTTTACTACCTATCCACGGCTTCCTGGAGCAGTCTGGCCATGGCACATCCCCAGGAGCTATCACCTATCCAGCTGCTCTTCCTACTTGAGGCTTGAATCCTCCACGAAAAATGCAAAGCCAGTTAGGTGTTGACCTTTTAACTAACTCAAACACTTAAGCTCTCTCTAGGAAAGGTTGTTCACTGTCTAGACATGTGTCACTGTGTAGCAAAACCTTTTCTCCCTGGTACCCCCAACCGTGAAACTGTTTCATGAAACTTTGTTCTCAAAGAGAAGAACATTGTCAGTGTAGCACCCTTACCCCCTTTTGGTTGTGTTTGATTCTTTGTTTATTTTTAAGTAACAAGTTGGTCAAGGAAGAGGGTTTGGGGCTTAAAGACATCAGATCTCTATCATATCTGAAAAATGTAGGAAGTCTGGATACCCTGCTGTATCCTAGGTTTAAATCTGACTCAGCCCACCCTCCTATCTGTAGGTTTCAAATTATTTTAAATCCTAAGGAGATATTTTTTTGTCTACCTTGTCTCTACTTGAACTGTCAGGAGGTTTGGATGACAAGGAACCAAATAAGCTTTCTGCTGATAAGAACTTTTATTTTTAAATTTTTTTCATTAAACCGTCTTAATATTTTAACATAACATATTAGGAGCAAATTTAAAACAGATTCTGACCTAACTTCTTTACAGGTTAAAATCCTCTGATGTTACTTGGTTTGGAGGAAAAATGATTAGTAAATGTTTTTGCCAACATAGTTAAAAGCATGTGTGCAAGCTTTTATGTGGATTCCATATTCTGTGGGCTTGCAGAACGGGAAAAGAAATGTTCTTGCAGTAAGGAAGCATATAAAAATCACAAAGTGCCAGGTAACAAGCAAATGTAAAATAATTAATACTCAGCTGTGATGCTGCCATTTACAACAAGGCAGAGACTACTAAGAACAGAAGTGACACATTTATGTCAGACATTTAAGACAGAAAAACAGAAATCATGGTAAAATTTAAAGTTCCATTCTGAGGGGACTTTTTCTAGTTACAATAAATTAATCCCTACTACTGGTTCCTAACTTTGTCACCCAGAGAAGTCCCTAAAAACGTTTTCCATGTCTAATGCTTTGTTTTTAAGTTGTGTTTGCTTATAGGAACCAAGACAGAATATTGTCAGATGGCCAAACCACAGAGGGGGTCCAAACCAGAAAGGTTCAAGATAGCGAAGGGGTGCCATGCCCAAACGGAAAGGTGTTCAAAAGGTGCTGAGTGCAAGAAGGGAAGATCTGCACATGCCCCAAATGGCCCTGCCCCGAGCGATGACGGGGAGACCCCTCCCCCTGCACATTCCATAAGAACAGTGCCCATCTCCTCTTCGGGAGAAGGTGTTTTAGGGCATGAGCTCTGCCTCCTCCATTCACTGATCAATGAATAAAGTTTCTGCTCTGTTATTCTGAACCCAGTCTCGTTCTATTGGCACAAATAGCTCCAGGCAAAACGACCCACTCATGGGTCACTGGTCCCTTAGGGCTAAGTAACGTCTTGATTATGACGCATGATTATTGTTTAAGGCCACTGACAACTGGCATGAACTAGAAACAAAGATAACTAGGTTATTATAGGCATGATGGCTGCTGACATTTGGGAAGAAATAGGAAGTACCAGAGTTATAAACAAGTGGGAATCATTTGAAGTACACAATCATGGGAGTGGATGGTGTTTCCATTGTGGCGAGCCAATAGGGGACAGAATCAAAAGACTCTTGAATGCCATGCCATATGAATTAGATATTTTTCCTTTTACGTAAATGGAAAACCATCACAGAGGCTTTAATGCATTGTAGAGGCCCAATTAATTTGAAATTTAGATAGCAAACCTCGTTGTACAAGATGGATTGGATGACTGGACTGGAGGCAAGGAAGTCAGAGATAACAATCTAAACTCAGGCAGGAAAGTAGAGAGGAGAGTAACAGGTGGAAAGGAAATGTAAGACAATGCGAATGTAGAATTACCAGGCCTAGGGGACTAACTGAGTGTGAGAGTGAAGGAGAAGTGGAAATCAAGACATGATCCCAAGTTTCCTTTCATGGTGAATGGATAGATGGTAACACAGTTTAAAAAACACGGTCAAGAAGTAGATTTGGAGATAATGATAATCTGTTCAATTTTGAACCTGTTGAGTTAAATTTTCAAGTTAGACCAAATTTATGATAGTCTTTGAAAACCAGGTCAAAGAGTTCAACTTTGATGTAATTAGACAAGAACTATTGAAGAGCTAAATTATGGAATAATAAAGATGGTGTGAAAATATAATTTACTGTATATCCATACCTAACTTTTAAGAATTAAAAATAGATTAAGAAAAAGCCATCTTTGAGAAGCTAGTGATGTAGGCATGGTGATAGCTATAGAAAAATTTAGGGAGGGACCACAGAGGGGAGATTCAACATCACATCGTGTAAGGAGCACAGATCCCCCAAACTGTATAACGTCTCTGTCTGAATAAGAAGGCGACTTCTCCAGATGAACTGAGTCCTGTGGGTGGACAGCTTGGCAAGTGGATCTGATAGGAGGTGACTTTGTGAAAACTATAAAAGACATTTCCTCCTATGGGTGGCTGTCCTAGCATGGGGAGTGTGGCCTGAATTTCCGCTCCCATTCACCCCTTTGACTCAGCTTCCATTTGCAATGTGGGTGTTGGTGCTGGAGGGAGGGTAGATAGCCCTGGAGGCATTTGACTAGATAAGAAAAAAGGAAGAGAGCCAGTTTTGTCATTACTTTAAGTGGATAAAGGATTCTCTTGGGGAAGGAAGCTTCGACTTTTTCTCTGGCTTTGCGGGGCAGAATGTCGACCAGCAGACAACTATTTTGAAATGGCAGGTAAATGTTTTAAGTCGATAAAACTGCTCAAAAGCATGACTG
Organism: Tapirus indicus; assembly: GCA_031878705.1. Classification (NCBI taxonomy): domain Eukaryota; kingdom Metazoa; phylum Chordata; class Mammalia; order Perissodactyla; family Tapiridae; genus Tapirus; species Tapirus indicus. The sequence continues at coordinate 10,614,795 of CM062934.1, read as the reverse complement.
ACTTTCTTGGGAGACAGTGAATTCAGTCATTAGAAGTAATAAAATGGAGTCTGGATACCTAATTGACAAAGATTTTGTAACGGAATTCTTCACAAAATTCTTTCAAGCCTGTATTTTCATGATTACTTACCAAATAAGTGTTCTGGCCAGTCAGTCCATGACCACAGGAGAGCTGACTGTGGCTGGAATGGAGGAGGCCGAACTTGGTTTGGTTCTTGTAAGAGGAATATTTCCTCAAATATAAAGATTTGGGGAATAAAATAGAAGAGCCCCCCAACACACTTAACTTTTAATATTTCCGTAGCTGTATAATGTTTGCTACAGTTGACTGTGATTTTGCTGTAGGTACTAGATCAACTTTGGCCTAAAAGTCCTACTTGAATTGATGGATTATTCTAGTAGTAGCTGTAGATGAAATTCTGATTTGACTTTGGCTAGACTATATGCCTGCCTTCCCAGATTTTCTTTTTTTTTTTTAATTTATTTTTTTTTGTGAGGAAGACCAGCCCTGAGCTAACATCCGTTGCCAATCCTCCTCTTTTTGCTGAGGAAGACTGGCCCTGGGCTAACATCCGTGCCCATCTTCCTCCACTTTATATGGGACGCCGCCATGGCATGGCTAACAGGCAGTGCGTCTGTGAGCGCCCAGGATCCGAACTCGCGAACCCCGGGCTGCCAAGCGCGGACTAAACCGCTGCGCCACCGGGCGGCCCAAGAGATTTTCTAATGTTCATAATTGGATAGCTACTGTTTGTTTTGTGTTTCTGAATTCAATTGCTTTGATTTGATATACTTTACATCTAGGACATCAATTTTATTTCAAAATGAAGGTCTTCAGTATGACCTGACTTTGTAAATAAGTGTACAGGTATGAAGTATCTATATTTAACTGAAATTAGAAAGTAAGAATAACAAATATCAAAGATACTGTTTTCATTTAATATTAAATTAACTGGCCAACTATTTTTAAAAAAATAAACTTTTTTGGAAAAAATATAAGGCGATAAAAATCAAATTTTTTTCAAATACTTCAGCAGTGGAGAATGTTCAAATAAAATGCAAAAAAGAAAACAGCTCACTCAGAAGGACAACGAGGAACCTGAACCAGCACGTCAGTTAGTTACACAGCTAACGTGGCTTCTGTCTCTTCAAAGGATAAGTAAGAGGTCAGGAAGATAAAAATCTGGTTTCCTGGTTCAGAAGGTTGCTGCCCATCTTGGAACATATTTTACCTTCCAACTCGTGGTCCTCACTGGAGACTGAAAACAGGTTCTAACAGATCAGAGGGTCTAAGAGTCATTGTTTTTAGCAAAGTAGAACACTGAGTGTAGCCATTTTGTATACCAACACCTATTCCTAATGAGAGAAGTATAATCCGAATTATAAGAAATAGAGAAAAATAAGCATTCAAAAGATCAGTGGTACGGTAAACCCACGAACTCAGTGAAACACAAACACCTTATTCAAAAAATTGGGTTCTCATTTAATTTATGGGAAATCCGTTCATCAATATTTGTTCATAGAATGCCCACCGTGTGACAGGGACTTAAGATGCAAACAGCAGCAGCAGCAACCACCACCACCCAATGCTTTTTTTTCACTAGCCATTGTTGTTGGCTTGATCCAACAAGCTAATTAACTAACTAAAATAATATTTCAATTCAACTAGCTTTATTGAGTGACTAGAAATGTGCATCTTTATGGTACACCAACTATTACTGAATTTAAGATACTATCATCTCTACTTAATTAAAAGTACTTTATGTCAACATGCAGAGGAAAAATCAAAATAATATTTACTCTGTCTAATAGGGCAACCTTTCATACTTTATTGACATTTGGCATGAGTCTAGGCTAAAATCAGATTCGGTATTGTAAGGTACTCTTGTATTCATTATCTACTGGTGTGTAACAAATTACCACTTGAAGCTGGGGCCTTGTTTGCCAGTTCCTAGAGCAGCAAATGCCTGAGGTATCAAAGTGGTGCTTTAAGTATTCACTGCATCAGATCATTGCTGTTTTCCTTAAAGATGAAAAGAAAGCCTCTTTCTCCACTGTGGTCAGATTTTGTCCCTCAGGCCCTGGAGCAACATTACTTATGCCTGTGTCTAAAGGGATCTTCCTGAGAACATTTCCTTTACCTTCAGCTGGCAGTCCCTCCATCACAGACAGAATGTGTTGGTTAATTTTATGTGTCAACTTGGCTGGCACCATGGGGTGCCCAGATATTTAGTCAAACATTACCCTGGTGTTTCTGCGAGGGTGTTTTGGATGAGATTAGCATTTAAATTGGTGGATTTTGAGGAAAGCAGATTGCCCACCCTAATGTGGGTGGCTCTCATCCGATCATCAAAGGCCTGAATAGAACAAAAAGACCAGCCTCCCTGGAGCCAGACAGAATTCTCCAGTCTGCTGGCCTTCAGACTGGAACTGTAGCATCGGCTCTCCTGGGTCTCTAGCCCATTGGCTTACTCTGCAGGTTTTGGATCTTCCAGCCTCTATAATCACACAACCAATTCCATTTTATAATAAATTTCTTTCTATGTATATATGCACATACACATCCCATTGGTTGTTTCTCTGGAGAATCTTGACTAACACACAGGGTCATACTTATTCCATGAGGGTGAGCAGGACATACGGCAGGAGACTGCCTTTTTCTTCATCATCCCTGTCTTGACCCCAGGGCATAAATCCTCACCCTCCTCTTTAGACCTGAGTCAGAACACCTCAAGCTACTCAACATACACTTCCCTAAGGTTTATTCCATAAATTCCTCTAACGTATACATTCATGAGCCCTAGGAGTATACATAACCTTGTGATGTACATATTTGTACATCATTGTCCCCATTTTGGACTGCTTTCCTATGACAGATTCCAAGAAATGGAATTCTTGGGTCAAAAGCTGTGAGTTATTTAAGGCTCTTCATTCATACTGGCAAATTGCTTTCCTTTAATATATCATTACTGGGCCTTCACCAATAACGAATATTCACATTCATAGAGTGCATTGTTATTCCAATTAGCATTTCTTTGATTGCTGGCCAAGTGGAATATATTTTTATAATTTTATTAAGCCATTATTATTTTCTTCTCTGAGAAATGTCTTTTCATGTCTTTTTACTCATTCTTTAGGGGAGAAGGATGGGGATTAAGGACAATAACCCTTTATCTTTCATATAATTTAAAATATTTTTCTCATTTTGTTGCTTGCCTATACATTTTTATAAATTGTTTTTTATGAAAGAAATAGATATTTATCATAGAAAATTTGGAAAATGCAGAAAATCACATAGAAGGAAAAATTACCCAAATTTCCCAGAGATGGCTATTACCAACATTTTGCTACAAGTTCCTCTAGTCTTTTGCTTTGTGTGTGTGTGTGTGAGTGTGTATATATACACACACAGAGAAATATTTTGTTTTTCAGAAAATATAATAATATTGCACATTCTGTTTATAACGTTTTTAACATTTTCAATTTTTTCTAGCATATATAATAAATATCTTATCATGTTATTAAATATTCTTTTACAGCATGATTTATTTATTTATTTATTTTTTTGTGGGGAAGACCAGCCCTGAGCTAACATCTGTTGCTAATCTTCCTCTTTTTGCTGAGGAAGACTGGCCCTGGGCTAACATCCGTGCCCATCTTCCTCTACTTTATATGGGACACCGCCACGGCGTGGCTGACAGGCAGTGCGTCGGCGGGCGCCCGGGATCCGAACCAGCGAACCCGGGCTGCCAAGCACGGACTAAACCGCTGCGCCACCGGGCCGGCCCTACAGCATGATTTATTTAACCTATTTCCTGTTGGAGGTTTTTGGTTGTTGCCAATTTTTACCATAGTAAATAGGGATGAACATCCTGGCAAATAAATCTCTCCATATATCAGTAGTATTAAATTATAGAATTATAATTTCTTGTGAAAAAGGAGACATATTTTAAAGCTTCTGATAAATATAACCAATCTATTCTCCAAAACAATTTATACCTCTGCAGTAATATAAGAAGATGCTCATTTGTCTATACTCCCAACAATACTTGGTATGATTTTTAAAAACAGCACCACCAGAGAATAACTTCGATAATATGCAGGTTCAGATAAGCATCTCTGATGTTTCACCTTTCCCTTGACATTCATTCCACTAACAATTGTTGAGTACCACCACAGACCAGGCACAATGCTGAGTTCTGAGAAAACAGTAATACCCTCTCCCCTTCCTGAATCATTATCTCCATTTCTTGGGTCAAAAGAAATTCTCGACATAGACTTTTCCTTGAAGTATCCAAGTATCTCAAGAATACATTGTATCTTCCCTATTTCTCAGTTATAGTACAGTTACTCAAGTAGGATATTCTAACCCGTGTCTGCTCTATCATGGCCAATACTCTAAAGGGTAGTTCCATCTGACTAACTTTTTTTTCCTGATATAGTCCTGATTTTTGTTGAGATTAATGTAATGTAGAGGGTATGGACAAGCCAGCTGAACAACGAGCCTCTGGGAGAAATTGTGAAATAATATTGAAAGGCAGTTTGGTGTTATACAAAGAGAGTGGATTTTGAGTCAGAAATATCTTAGGTCTCACCTCACACTTGCACTGTAACCTTGGACAAATTACTTAGTTGCCTCTTTTGTGAAGTGTGGCTTATGTGACATTTTTCTCAACGAAAAAAAATTCTAGAAGAGTACCAGCCACTGAATAGACTTAAGAATTTTTGGTTTATTTCAGCCAAACTTTGTTTGTTACTCAATCTATCTCCTTCCACCAATCTTCTCTCTAGCTTTGCCGCCCTGTGTCTTCCGAAGCATCCTTAGCCCTCCCTGCTGACCCTGAAAAATGCAGATCCCACTTGAGACTACCAACCTGCACTTTCTTCTCTAAATGATGCCTTATGTTATGCAGCTGTCTTTGCCCTGCTCGTGCACAGACCCTTGCTCTGACTGGGTTTACCACAGTGATAACTAGTTTTCAGGAAAACTCTGACCTCCTTAAAGGCAGAAAACATGTCCTATATTCATCTGTCTTTTCATCCTCGGTGCTCACCTAGCACAGTGTCCTGCGTGATTATCTATTGAACGACTACTCATCTGAACTTGGATGATGAGGACTCATGTGTTAAATCTCAAGAGTATTTTTTTTTCTCATTTCAATGTCCTTCTTTGGCTTCACCTGAAGATAGCCTACACACCTATTAAGACTGAATCCAAATGTCACCTTCCCTGGCAAGCCTTCTACAGGTCCCTGATGGAATAAATGCCTCACTTCTCGATGCTCTCCAAGCATTTACTCTCATCATCTTCTCCTTTGGTAGACTCTGATCTCTTATGTGTCTTTGGATTCCCAGTGTTCACCATCCTGAAGAAAGTGTTCAATAATCATTGGTCTGAATTGAGTGGAGAGGGAGGCTATGTTTAATCATTCCTATGACTTTAAATTTCAGTTTGTTTAAAGAAGCCAGTTTAAAATGTAGTCAAAGGACAGTAAGTAAAAAGAGGCAACATACAATAACTGGGGAGTGCAGGGGATGAGGAGATAGAATAGGTTTTGATTGGTGGTTCCAGAGTGAATGGATGTATGTATAGGGGCCAACTTTCTCCTTTCTCTGGCTGCCTCTAGTCTCTGCCTGGTGCCAGAGGAAACCTACTAGAGGTGGCAGCACATTCCACGTAATTTAGCATATTCGAGATAATGCTCTGCCCTTAGAAACATACCCTCAGACATGCCCTTAGAGACATTGTCCATTGATGATGGAATTCCAGGCACCATGGCAGACTCAAAACACACTTGAAGGCCTCTGCATCAGAATGGTCCTGCTGAGACAAGTCCATGGGCCTTCCTTATGTAACTCATTAAAGGAAATATGTGGGTAACCAGAGCTGCAGTGGAAGGCAGAGGGGTAAATAAGGACCAGCTTCAGAATCTAATCGGTTATCTTGAAAATCTGTCACTTCACCCTCGCCATACCTCATAACTGTGTTATTAGTAAATTTAATTATCATGCTTTTGATTCAACTTCTCAATCCAAAGATTGAGGTGTTTTTAAAAAGACTGGGCTTTAATTTCCTAAGGCTTTTAGGAGACATTTAACCTTTTCCTAGTCAGCATTTCTGAGAAACTTTCATTTATCATATATAGCCTTCAACCATCACTGAATCTGCAGACATTTCTTCCCTCTTAACTCCTTATTTTATACTTGAATGCCTGTTTTCCACTCGTCAACTTTGAAACACTGGACAAAACTAAACCCAAGTATTGGTGAAGGTAACTTTCCCAAAGATCACTCTCAGAAGTCCCATTGTTGATAGAAAGGTGGACATTTCCTCAGTTTTCCACAGCCCCCTACACTCCTCCTTCACTGTGGGGTCAAAAAGCATTACTGAGGAAAAAAGATTTAGATTTGGAAAAATTTTGTTTCTCTTAATGTTTCTAATCTGATTTCGAGAAAAGGAGCGAATGTTATTATTTTCCGACATCAAGTAACCTGTGGGTTTTGAATTTTCTTCCATGTGTGGAATCAACATATGCAGGAAAGAATAGGAGACTGATTACTTAATTTTTTAAAATAAAACTGATGAGACAGCAAATGATATTCAATCCCATTAAAGAGACTAAGCACAGACTTTAAAAAAAATCCTTACCTTTGTTGCACTGGGATTGTGTGATATGGTTCCACAATTCAGGGAGATTGGAAATTACAGAACATCTGCAATGAAATTGGTTTTCTGTGGAAAACTGATGAATCACTTACTGCCAATGACTAGAAGGAAAAGCACTTGTTTATGCCCTTATGTAATGAATTTTTATGAGGTGAAGTTTGCTGTTTATAAAAAATACACTTTAAGCTGCTGTAGATGTAAAATAATAGAATTCAGAATTCAGAGCAATGCATTACTGCAAAGACAGTCACTACCAGAATATTATCTGCTTACAAAACACCAAAACAGGGCTATTACTTCTATAATGGAATTTAAAAAAAAATCTCATCTACCCAGTTGGATTCTGGAAGAAAAAGTATTTAAAGAGACATAGCTGAAATTGACAGCTCCAAAATTGCATGTATTTTCAAAGAAAAGTTATTAATTCTCTTATTGTGCTCCTGAATTCCAACTATGTTCTCCCTCAAAGCAAGAACGCCACAGAACATTTTAAATTAAAAATGGCACTCCTAAGATAAACTACAAAGACGAACTGGGGGTGCTGCCTTTCTACAATGTTACAGAAATGCATGTAGAAATCTTCCCACAATAACACCATCAGTCGGTCTGCTCAACATTTGTGAGGGGCTTCATGATCGAACCCAAACTCTCTTGCCTTCTTCAGACATTTACTGAGCACCTGTATCATCCCGGTCATTGTCTTTGGCCAAAGGGTGACAAAAAAATGAGAAAGATACAGCCTCTGTCCTCGCGGAGCTCAGTCTATTTTGCTGTTTGAGACAGAGGATTATCCAACTGAAACTGAAGAACATTCTAGTAGGTTTGAGAAGGGGCACTAAGAAATACTGCATGCAATACTGGATGGGAGTCCTTGCCAACAAAGAACCTATCTGCCCTTTGTATTTGGTCTGGAGCTAAGCATTTCTAAAGCAACTAACCATAATTTCCATTAGTGGAAAACAACTGTAGTATTTTATAATTTTGTTGATGAAAAAGGTACTCTTACAAACTGATGTGGATTTACAAGAATAGAGGCTGTCATGAGAGGATGCTATTTCCTGAGTGCTTAGTGAGGTGTGTTTACCAGGGGACCATCCTGGATACCTTGCAGAACGGTAAAGCCTCTGCCTCCACTAATTCAGAATTGTGTAACTATTTAGATAAAGTCTCAGCTGAAGTTCAAGTCTGCATTATGTGTTATTGGCAACCACACCATAAAAATATCTCAGAAATGTCAGCACTTCTGTGTCCACATCTGGAAGGAATACAAAATCCCGGGTCAGACCCTGAATCTTGATTCTTAGTTGAGGAAATATGGTCATCGTCCAGGCTTAGGCGAATTGATAATATAAAATAGTCATGTCAATTGTTTTGATTTGGTGTACTAGTTCTAGATATTTTAAGGTAACAAAACTACATTTATTTACAAATATTGTCCATTTATTTATAAATACCATGCAAATACTTTTGGAAAAGGGAGTGGAGACTTTTTACCTTTTTGTTGCCTTCATACTTCTAATTCGTTTAAAAAATGCATATACTATATGGAGTCAGAGACTTAATATGTAGTTTAAAATGTATGAAATAATTCAGACCGTCACTTTGGCTATAAGTAAAGGCAAGCTTTATTTATTGTAATGCAAAAATGGGTACTCTAAGGTTTTTAGGATCATAACATCTCCTAGATTCACATATTTAAAAGACTTGTTTACTAGCTGTACAGATGTTTTACCTTTGAATTGAAACAAAATTGGCCATGAGATTTAAAAAAGAAAATAACTTGCCTTGGTCTAATTAAAAAATATTACATGCTCATTGTAGAAAATTTGGGAAATACAGAATAATATAAAGAAGAAAATCAAAATGGAATTACCTAGACAGGTATTGTAAGATATATACGTACCCGTTTATTTTTCATAGTTGAGATCATTTTGTAATTTAATATCCTACTCCTTTCATTTTAATATTATATTGTGAGCACGTTCCCAAGTAATTAAAATTATTCATATATATTTTTGCATATAATTCTTTTCCATGCTATTTATATAACATTGTTTGAGTCAATTAAATAGCTACACCATTTTATTTTTTCCCCTATTGTTGAGCATGTGGGGGATCAGAATTGGCCACCCCAAAATGTATCTCTTTGGCTTGGTTATTTTTAAGGACAAAAGACTCTGAAGGAAACTTTGACCTTCCCCCTAACTGACTAAAAGAATTTAAGATAGAAGGCCTGTCCCCAGGACGGCCCATCACCATAGTTAACTCTGGGTATAATAGACTGGGAGGATCCTTGCTAAGCCCATTTTTATCCAAGTGCTCTCTCTTGGGGTCACATTGTCTATAGATGGCCCAGCAAATGTTTGTTTACCAAATATTTGCTTTTCCATCTCCATGTAAATTGCCTTCCTTCCCTTTGAAGCCCCAAACCACTAACCCTAACATCCTCCTTTCTTTAGCTGAAGATGGTATTTAAGGTGGTGGCTTCTGTCATTTTGGCTAATTACTCAGTTTTCCTGGGTTTCTCCCATGTATAAATGTTATTAAATTTTGTTTGATTTTCTCCTGTTATTCTGTCTCATGTCAATTTAATTCTTAGACCAGCAAGAAGGACCTAGAGGGTAGAGGACAGTCCTTCCTCCTCTACAAGCATTTGTGTTGTTTCACATCTTTCTTTATTATGAATAGTGCCACACCGAACATCATTTCAATAAATCTGTATCCAAATTCTTATCATTTCCTCGAGATTCTTAAGGTCAATGGACATAAACATGTCCACATTCATGTGATTTTAAAATTAGCCTTACTTAACTAAACTGATTTATGTTTTATTGGCTCTGGGATTTCAGCAAAGGCATGAGTTGAATCTGCTAATGAGAAAAGTTACTCCACTGCTATTCAGAAAAGGGAACTACCTGTTGAATACCGTACTTTTGGGTTTCCTAGCCTCAGGAGTGACTTGGTTTAACCATGTTTGACTTGTTTTAATTGCCAGAATAACCACTTAAGGCAGGATACCATGAAGTCCATTGTACAAAGTGGTGCTTACCATTTTTTTTTTTCAAATCATAAGCTTTTTCTTGAAAATATTGAGAGAAAATAAGTGATGACCTGGAAACATGAAGGCATATTCCATCGTTTCTTGATTTACACCCTCTTTGAAGGGAAAAAAACCCAGACATACAAATGAAATACTTGCCAACTTACTTGTGGTGACGAATATAAACGTACATTACATATTAATTTCAACTGTAGAGAATCATGGACCATCAGTTCTATAGACAATATGGCCAATTGGTTTGGCTAAAAAGTAGGTTTGGAATTGTTCTGTTGCTGAAAATATATTTTCTTAATACAGTAACACTTCATTTATTGAGTGCTGTTAGGAAAATCAGCTTTTTGTTAAAAGGAAATGTTCCAAATGAATCAAGTTCTTGCCTTTAAGTGCCAACACATTTTGAAGTCTTCCTCAAATACAGCAATACTAGTGTCCCTGACTTCCTAAATGACAGAATATAAGGTAGCTTTTATTGATGATTCAAGGTCATTTTTTAAACCACAATTACTATTCAGTTAGTTCTCTGTGTGTCCCTACTCTAAATGTCACCAGGTTATAGAGTTTTTTCCCATTGATACCAGGTTTTCTATTATTTATTGCTATTGTAAACATGCTTGCTTTTATCAGTTTTCTCTCTCTCTCATCTGTTATTTTTAATGTCTTGGTGAAAGTTTATTAGAATTCTATTCAAAATAAAGCAGCCTTTATGAGTAATAGAGTAGCCTGAGTAGAGTTTTGGTGCATGGAATCTATGAAAATCTATTTTGGTTTCTCAGGTCTTTGCTGACTTTCAGGTTTCTGACCATTTCAGACAGTGACGCTGTTAATATACCACAAACCTAACAGAAATAACAATCATGGCTCATACCGACCGATTATTTGCTGTAGCTTTTGACTTGGTTTTCTTGTTTTCACTCCTTCCTCTCCACACATTAGCCATAGCGATCCTTTGAAAACGTAAATTTGATGTCATTTCTCTGTTTAAAAATCTTCCAGTGGCTTCCTCATACATAGAACAAATCCAGATCTTCTTCCACCATGGCCTGCATGGCCTGCCCTGGGCCTCCTCCCTCCCCCACCTCATTTCTTACCTCTCTTTCTCTTGCTCACCCTGATTTCTTGCTGCTCCTCGAACAGGCAATGGACTCTCATCCCAGAACTCGGGCACTCGCCATTGAAGCATGTACTTCAATACAGCATCCCTTGTCACTCTCCATTCTCTTAGCCTGTTTTATTCCCTTCAGAGTACTTCTAACATCTGAAATTATCTTACACGTGTTTATTGTCTATCACCCCTCCAGGAATGTAAACTCCATGAGAGCAGCAGTTTGTTTAATTCATGAATGCATCTCTTGAGTACAGAAGAGTACTTGCGGGGACTCAATAAATAATTTTTGAAAGAATGATATGTTTTTAATTCCCATTACAGTCCTAGGAGGTAGACATTACTGAATGCCCATTTCATAGGTTGATCAAATTGAATCTTGGACAAGTTAAATAAACTTGTCCAAAACCCACAGTCACCAAGTACTGAAGGCAAGGGAGTTGGGAGCCAGGGAGCAGGACCTGCCTTCCGTGAGCTTTGACTGATGTTGGTATTTTAGATATGATGACTGAAGCCACTTGGATACACTAATTACACAAGTAGCAAACCTGACTTGAGAACATGTTGCAGGGGAGAGAAAAGAAAAATGTTAGTGTGAAAATTCTTATTTTCCCAAAGGGGACACTCATAGCGGATGGTTAGGTTCTTGAGGCTAAAGTGGAAACACATCCTGTAGCTAAATGTGACCCAGTTATCCTCAACCTTGGGCCCTGAGGCTGCCGGGAGTGGGAACAGAAGCACCAGTGTTAAAGCAAGTCTCCTGGCAGCACACAGGGAGGCGAGGACTGAAGTCTGGGACTGTCACAGCAACGTGGCCAGCAGGCTGGGTCTCTGCAGCAAGGGGGGCTCTGTGAGGCAGCACTTGAGTATACAAGTCAGTCATAAACCCACTGATTATAAGTTGAACACTACCCGCCATTTGAGTGTTGTTTGCCAAGTTATCTTTACAAGCAAGAAAAACAATGGAGAGACAGTATTAGATGTGTGACACACTACGAGGGCTACCCAGCTCCTCCTTCAAGAATGGACTTGTTGCCCAGCTGTGGAGAGTGGGGTCAGCAGGCTCCCTGCAGCCGTCAACTCCTTCAGGGTGGGCCTCAGGTGAAGAGAGCAGCCATGCTCGAGGTCACGCCCTTCCCAGAGCAGCTCACATCTGGGGACTGAGATGTGTGGTCAAAAGGTCTGACTACTTTGGCCCAATCGAGGACATTCTGACAGACAATACGAGCTCCAGAGCTCTCCTTCGAGTTGCCCGAGGCTGCCAGGCCTGCATTATGGTTTTATTTCTTCTGTCCATTTCTACTTCTTTTCCATTTCCTTTCACAGGTGTGGATCCCTAATGAATATCTTGCTCTTCAAACCCCTTTCAACATTTGCTTCCGCAGAACCCAATCTATGACGTTAGGTTTAGTCATAGATTGGATTCTGGTACACTGGAACTAAGAGGCTGGCTCTGCTTACCCAGCAGTGAGCAAAACTGTCATAGTCTCTGACTTCATGGGGCTTATCACTCAGTGGAAGTGGCAGACGTTAAAAAATGAAAAATTAAAAAAAAACCCATATATTATATTAAGTGCCATTAAGGTCCGTGGGAAAAAAAAAACCCCATAATACCGATAACTCTATTAATTAGCATATATGTAAAGTACCGTGTTTTTGTGTTAAAATTATGATAATATAGGCACTTAGAATTTTCTATCAAAATAACAATATAACAAAATTGTTGGTACAACAAAATCTTGACCTTATTTATTTAATCCTTTCAAATCTGCAATCTAAGACAACCATTCACTTACTTAATAAGTATTAATGTACTTATCAAATGAGCTCACTGGTAAAATGAAAGACTGCATGTAGACTTCTGGTATTAAGAAGGCAAATGCAGGGGCCACCCGGTGGCGCAGCGGTTTAGTCCGCGCTTGGCAGCCCGGGGTTCGCGAGTTCGGATCCCGTGCGCCCGCCGACGCACTGCCTGTCAGCCATGCCGTGGCGGCGTCCCATATAAAGTAGAGGAAGATGCGCACGGATGTTAGCCCAGGGCCAGTCTTCCTCAGCAAAAAGAGGAGGATTGGCAACAGATGTTAGCTCAGGGCTGGTCTTCCCCACCAAAAAAAGAAAAAAAAAAAAAAAGGAAGGCAAATGCAGACTCTACTGGGGAATCCACCATTTTTCCCTGCCCAGCACCCACCATTCTTATAACAGCGCCTCCATTTCCTGTGACAAATTGCCTCCTCTCCCACTTTAGGTTCATGTGGTATACATGAGGGCATGTCACCAACATTTGGGCAATCGGGAGCAGTATTTTTCCAACCTGGCTCAGGAATGTGCACATAATCCTATGCAGACCAATGACAGTGAGCTCCTGGACTTTGCTGGATGGAACTATCAAGCAGGAAGCTCTCACTCTAGTGGGATCAGAAAGCTGGCAGAACAAAGTCTGGAGCTTCTAGTGGCCATCATTTTGCCTGCGAATGAAGCTGGCTGAATCCCTTAAAAATTGGCTTCAGAGAAAAGTTAAAATTACAACTAGGGCATCAGATTTTACGGTTTAAAACAACAGGGTCTTGTCATATGATGTTATATGAAGTTATAATGCCTTCTCTGCAAATAAATGCACACTCGCCCCAGAGTCTCCAAAATCTTTTATTTTCAGAGTGTAACCTCTTTTCAGGAAGTAGCAAAATGAAGGAGCATTTTTGGTAGCCATCTGACAAAAACTGTCCATTATTCTTGACATTCCAAAGTGAAGGCAATGATATTTAAAAAAAAATAAAACCTTATTGTATACGTAATATTTTTAGAAGCATGTGGCTTCCGGTGATTAGAATTGAGTCATGCTGGGAAAGGAACAGAAGCCAGTGGCTGAGAAGCACACACCCTCATAAGAGACACTTCAGTGGTATACTTAGGATGACTAAGAAACACAACACAGTTTTCCTCAGAGGAAAGAAGTTTAGTTTCTAAAGAGCATTCACTTCTGACATCTCAATTCCCGACTTCAGTGGCTGCAGGCCGTGGACCTCTGTGCCACACCTGGGGCACGTAAAGTCCATGTCAAATAAGAAACTACTTTTAACACAGTAATAACAGAAGATGTGCTCACATCCTATGGTGTGAGGCATGGTGGGCCACTCTCCACACAGAGCACACTGTTTGCCGCTGGTGGCTAATGTACTGTCACCATTAGAAGCACCCGTAAGAGGGACACACCATGAGGATAGCTTGGCTTTCAACTTCTGGGTGTTGAGAAGGGGTAAGAGGAAAATCAGAAACTCAGCAAAACCGTGCCAGAGCAGCTCCCTGTTGATGTACTCGAAGCCGACCTCGCGGACGGCTGGGGGCTTGCAATATACAGAACGAATGCCTAGCAGACGTTCTGTCAAAGTGGCAAACTTGCCCCTTTGTAGGAAAATCAAGAAATTAATCAACCCACCCAATTTCAAAAGGCCAACCACAAAATTCATACACTGCTTGGCTTTCCTGAACGACGCTAAACGAGGGTGTCGAAACAAGTCGTAGCATCGTTCTTCTAACCACCTCCCACCGACTGTACAGAGAGCGTGCCAGAGCTTTTGATTCTGACTTGGTGGCTGATATTTTGGGGTCGGGGAAAAGTCGTTTGTGTACTGAATATTCAAAACTGACTGTCCCACGGTGGCATTTTTAGAGTAGACGGTGAATCTCCACAAGAACAGCCACAGGAGTGCTTTCACCTCTGGCTCGAAGTGGGCTAACAGGCCGGGCTTAAATCCATGGAAGCACTGAGTGAACTGGGACCAGACGAGCTGTTCCAGGGCTTTGTTGAGTTCAAGCGCGTCCAACTGACTTATCCTGAGCACCCTGTTTGTCCTCCTCGTCCTCCCTTCTCCGGAAGCCATGCCTCCCCTGAAGGTCTCTAGGAAAAAGTATAATCAGGGGGCAGCATCAAACAGTTGTACTAGCTCCTCGACATACACGCGGAAAACTGTGACACACAAATGACACAGGGCACAGAGAAGATGGGCCTTTCAGTAGTGTCAAGACAGCACAGTGGACAATCACTTCTTCCTTGAAATTCTTTCTCTTTCTCCTCTCTCTCTCCTCCCTCACACTGTTCTTTTCTTTTCTCTTCTTTTTTTGGCCCTCCTCATCAAAACTATAACATGTTTAGCAAGTTGCACCCTATTTCCACAAATGTACCTCTAAATAATCCTTCTTGGTCAGATATTTTAGCAGGAGATGATATAATCCCGAAGCTAACATGATGAGGCTAAATAATAACATGACAAATGGAGAAATATATGAACTTAATAAATATGATGAACTATGCAGAACATTGCCACGGATGGTAAGTTAGGGCCTCCGTTTAATTTCCAGCACTTCTACTGACTCCAAAGGTAAATTTTCCACAAGTCATTTAATCTTTCTCAAATACATTTTATATTTGTAAAGGAAGTTAGGACAACAAAAAACTAGCACAAAGCAACATGAATGCAGAAATGTCATTATTAAGGTATTAAAAAGGTACACATCATACAGTTTTCTAAGAAAATAAGACTGATGTAAAAATATATACTAAGATAATTTCATAAACGCACTAAGGAAACAAATAGGTGCTAAAGAGACAAAAATCTTTTAAGACGAAACAGAAAAAGCTGACTAATGGTTAGCTAGGCATGACTGACTCATGAAATGCATTTATTAGATGCCTATTATGTGCAAGCCAATGCGATGAAAACTCCCAGTGTCTGCTGTTGCCAAGGAGTGTACAGACCAGTGTGGATATTTCACATTTTATTAATGAACTGACAAATCCAAACTATGACAAGAAATCTGTTTAAATTTAGTTTCTAAAATGGGCCCTCAACACACGGAGCTTGATCATGCCCTCTGGGCCTTTGAAAGTTCAGACACATGAATAGAACAGAAAGGACACGGGGTGACAGAGGGAGGAGCGATCCTGGAGAAGTCCACTGCCACCAATTGTGTGGCAGCTGTGATCTGGACAAGTCATTTCACCCAATCGCTGCCTTGGTTTCTTCACTTACAATACTAAGGGCCGGAGACAAAATGGTCTCTTAAGTCTTTTCAAATTCTATCATTTTATGATTTTTACTAAAAAGATGGTTAAATGTAACTTGTTAGAAGTTAAAAGGACTGAAAAGTGCATCCAAAAATAAAGTTGTACTTCTTGAAATTGGGATGACCTCGATGCCATGTGGCAGAAGACGACATGCTCAACAAGTTCAAGTGTAAGAAACAAAAATGATGATTCAATACCAGGTGGTTTAGTGTTATTTTCCTCTCAAAGCATATACATGACAGAATGCTTCTTGCCCACACACACCCACCGCCTTCTGGGGGTGTCTCACCTCCTTCCCTCGCCGGCAGCTCCCTCAAGACTCCCCAGCCAATGGCGATGGCAGTGGGGATTTCTGCTGCAAGTTCTTCCAGGAAACCCTTGTCTCATACCAGCCAGGGGCTACAGGAAAGAAAGAAGGGGGTTAGGACAGAGCTCCCTTTCCTCTCTCTCCAACTCTAATCAGTCCCCAAGGTCTGTTCTTTGTCCAAAATATTTTTCTAATCCATTCATTACTCTATCTTGCCCCTTTTCAAGCCTTTTCCTAAATTCAGGCTGCTCTCATCTCTCTCCTGGATTACATCCAATTGGTCTATCTTACCTCTTGCCTCCTTCACTGCATTTCCCACACTGCAATCCTTCAAAAACATAAGCCTCCTCAAACCTACCCCCAGCTTGCTGTCCTTCCTAATGCTTTGACCTGTAGCCATAGAGCACCCCCTTCTCTAGTTCACTAGTGGACATTTGCTGTGTGTTCTCTTCACCTGGAACAGTTTGTTCCCACTCTTTAACTGAAAAACTCGTACCAAAATTTTAAGTACTGGCTTAGGCATCACTTGCCCCCAACTCTCCAGATTTGGGTCAGCTGCCTCTTGTAGTGGTTCCCTTAGCACTCTGTTCTTCCTCTTTCCTGGCCTTTATGTACTGTACATAAATTATTTTGATATTTAACATACCGGACTTAAACTTTTTTTTTTTTCTGAGGAAGATTCGCCCTGAGCTAACATCTGTGCCCATCTTCCTCTATTCTGTACATGGGTTGCTGCCACACCATGGCAGCCAATGAGTGGCATAGGTCTGTGCCCAGGAACTGA
This sequence comes from Tapirus indicus, assembly GCA_031878705.1. Classification (NCBI taxonomy): domain Eukaryota; kingdom Metazoa; phylum Chordata; class Mammalia; order Perissodactyla; family Tapiridae; genus Tapirus; species Tapirus indicus. Next base: position 10,597,812 of record CM062934.1, on the reverse strand, counting down.
ACCTGGGCCACCAACGCGGAGCATGCCAAACTACTAGGTCACAGGGCCGGCCCCCATAAACTACTTTTTAACTGTCTATTTCCTTCACTGGAGGACGAACCCTGTTCCAAAGATTGAGTCCTGTGACAGTTGAATCTTAGCAACTACCACAGTGCCTGATACACAGAATGCATCCTACAAATACTAGATGAAGGAGAAACGAAGAGGATGAAAGCCTTGGGTGGGTGAAGGGTAGAAAATACAAGTTCCCATCCAATAATCTTTAAAACGATTTCAAATTAACACATCCAGACTGCTGATTATTACTTATTTCAACACATTTGCTGTGTGTCTGCCATTTACCAGTCAATGTCTCAGAGTCAGTGACATAAGGGTAGAAGAGACAATAATCAAGTGGGGTGGAGGAGGAGGAAGGTAAGGGTGTGCTATATAAAATAATAAACAGGTAATTATAATAGTGATAAGTGACATGCTAGGGGAAATAAAGAGCATTATGCTTACAACTAGACTTCAGAAGGTCAAAGAAGGTTTCAGGAAGAGGCAATATCTAAGCAGCCACCTGAAGGATTAGCAGTGTCAGCCCAGTAAAGGAAGGTACGAATACTATTCCAAGCAGAAGGAATATTCCAAGCAGATGCCAAGGACTGGGGGTGCAAGGACAAAAAGTAAGACTGGAAAGGAAAGCAAGAGACAAATCCTAAAGACCCTAAAGGCCAAGTTGAGGAGGCTGTATTTTATCAAGGGAGTAGTAAGGAGCCACTGAATAGTTGTAAGCAAAGAACTAATCAAATTTGCATTTTAGACAGCTTGTTCTGGCCATACTGAGAATGGACTAGGGGTGAAAGACTAGAGGCATAGAGACCAGTTAAGATGATTGTCAAATGATTGTTAAAATGATCCAGTGAGACAGTAATGGATAGTCTAAATTAGAAAGGTATCAGTGGAGATGGAGAGAAATAGGTACCTTTGACAGCTATGAGGTGGTAGAATTGACACGATTTAGTGAGAAATAAGCCAAGAATAACGGACTTGAGTAATTGAGTGGATGGTAGTCCAGTTCTTTGAAATAGGAAACACATACAGAGATATAGGTTTGAAGGGAAAGATAAAAAATACGTGTAGTTTTAGAGATCTGAGGCTCCCATGAGACGGCTAAGTGAAAAAGTTCAGTAGGCAGTCACGCAGATATGTGAGAGAAAATCTGGGTGGAGATGTTGAGTGTGAGGTCCCCTCATAGGACTCATCTATTTTAGATCTACTTGATTTACTTAAATGCTAAGATCAGGAAGGCAGTGATCCAAACAAGATAGGTAGATCTTGTCCAACACATCCAACTTTCTCTGCAACAATATGATCTTATTCCCACAGTTCTCCTCCTCCAGCTATGATGGCATTTCATTGGTGTGTTCACTGATATCACATATATCTTTGGGCTTTCAATCTCCTATGCTGTGCTCTCAATATCACTGTCCTGCAGTCTCGCTGTCCTTCTAGTCTAACGGTTTTCAACCCTGCGTGTTCACCACGATCACTTGGAGGACGTAGATTGCAATGCCTCAGTTCCAGAGTTTCTCATTCAGTAGGCTTGGAATGGGAGCCAAGAATTCGAATTTCTAACAAGCTCCCTGGTGATGTTGAGGAGTACTGGGTTAGTCCATTTCAAAGCAAAATTCATATTTTTCTTGGCATATCTATCACCCAAACAGCTCAATGCTACATGCCAGCCGTCCTACTCATTTCTGGCTAGTTCTCATCCCTAAAGCTGCAGAGGCTGTTACAAATCTTGCACTGACTCAGGTTTCCCTCTTCTATTAAGTAGTCCATGTGAGTTTAGAGATCATTCATGGAGTCCACAAACTCTATGAGCATCAATACATCCTAGCCCTGCTAGGTGCTTGGGATACAGAGATAAAGACTAGCACTGGCTCTCACTTAAGGACCCCAACCAAGGTCGGCACAAGGGAATCAGGCAAGCAAATGGACAACTAGAGAAATAACAGGCAGACGGTTCGCAGGTTCTCAAAGACAATATATAAAATCTCAAAACTATTTCAATACAAAAAGAATTCCAAAATTCACACAAAAAGTCATCAATGAATAAGATTATTTTTCTCATGTTGTCTGCAGTTTACACATTTTCTCTAATTAACTTATATAATTTATGTATTTAAGGAAAAAAAAACCCTAAAACATTATTTTTAAAACCTCATAAGCAAGCCCAAATCTACAAAATCATTTGCCCACACTTACCAAATCACCTCTTTCTTACCTCATTATTACCCCTGGGGTAAAGTACTAACTTCTCAGACCTAACCTAGCCCAATTCTGTCTCCATCTCTGCAACCGTATAACCCATTATTCCCCAGCGGGCCTTGAATCCCAGACCATCCTTCAGTCCTGTCTCTGTGCCTTTTCTCACGTACCTAGAACACTGACCTTTCCTACCTACTACTTCCACTGCCCTCAACGGTCTGCCCTTCACATTTCACTCTATTTCAGCATTCTCCGTGAAACCTTCATAACTATCTCCAACTCCTATTACCGCCATTTTTAACTCTGACAGCAACTGTCTGTGCCACCCACTTGGGCCCTCCACCATGTGTACTGTGATTTCAGCCACGTGAATACATCTCCTTTCCCTCACTTGGCTGCAAACTGGTTACAGAAAAGCGCCCTATCTTACACTTATTTCTTAAAGGACCTGCCACCTACAAAGTGACCTACCTCAGTTTTCCTCATACAAAATCCTACGATCATTCATGATATTTGGGAATACAGTATACCTAACTCTTCTACTGTAACAGTGTCTACAACTCTGCATCTTCCCCAGGTTTCACATATTCTCTGGTCAGCAAGACAAAGGAATCTCTCTTACCATCAAAGTACTCTTGAAAAGCTCTGACCCTACTGGACATCAGTATTAAGTCCAATACTACCAGTCCTTTCTCTTCGCCCCTCCCCCACCCGCAATATTGGACTGAATGGATGGCTGTTTTTTTCAGTTGAGTATCAGATGAAATATATGGCTTGTGTCAGAGGGCCAGTTGTGCCAATTTATGTATCTTTAAATACTAGAGTCATAATCGATTTCAGATTGTGGCTGATGAATATCTTATTAATCTTATAGAATTTGCCACAAAGACGGGCACGTAGAAGCTGTTCAGTAAAATGTCTGTCAAATCTATATGCAATGGAATGAGTAGTTTGGTAGCTAATCAATGTACTGACTGAATATCGTGGGAGCATCTAGATAAACTGGATGGTGAGGGAAGCTGTCCCCTCCTCAGGTTCCTTACTTACACTGAGTGAGAAACTGGTCAGAGGGAGTGGTTTTTCAGATGACTCATCTATTTCGAGTGCCTCGTTTCTGGAGGAATCATATTTAACATTTAGTCAAGAGAGGAATTTTTAATGGCTGCCAGAAAAGGAGACTTAACACATTCTCTAACCAATCCAATATTTAACAATCCTTATTATCAAAAAATTCTTTCTCATCCCTTCTGTTACAGTTTAAAATTTTTTCTTTCCTCTTTTTCTCCCCAGGCCTGGCCTCAGTATAGATTAGGAACAGCTGGGCCCGATCTCCTCCCTATGTAACACTCTTTACTAGACCAAAAGACTATTATTAAACTCTTTGCTCTTCCAGATGAATAATTTCTCTATTTTTCGTTTTAAGTTTTATTTTCCAACATTTTACTCTATTTTGTGACTTCTTTTAGTTGTAAACAGAACAGACGCTGTCCATTACATAACGTAGTTTGTTAAAGTGGAATACCCCTCCGATGCTCTCCACTCCTACTCAGGCAACCGTGATAGAGTAGAAAAAGCAGATTTAAAATCAATCAGATCTGGGCTCAAGTTCCAGCTCTGTCACCTACTTGTGATGTGATCTTAAAAATATCATTAGGGTCAGGTTCTTCAAAAAAGTTGAAAGTAACAGCTACTTCACAAAGTTGTTGAGATTAAACCAGATAATGTTATGAAAGTGGTTTGGAAACCGGAAAGCAGTATTATTATTAATTATATTATTGCTGCTTTGGCCAGGGATGGGCATAAGAAGAAAAAGACTCCTAGGTGATTTTGGCAAATCTCATTCCAAAAGACTGAAATCTTCATTATTACTCATACTAATGCCTCAATCAACCTGTGGTAAAAGAATTTTTTTTCCAGGAAATATTGACTACACCATTAAAATATAATTGAGGCAGTTAGACAGTGAACATGATATCGGCATTATGCATGCATGCGTGGGGGCCAGGCGGCAAGGGCAGAGGAATGGTTCAGTGGAACTCATCACACGGTTAACTTGCATCTCACCTGAAAGGAGACGATGGAGTGGGGATTCTGAGAGAATGGGGATGGGTCCAGCATGACCTGTTCCCTTGGTTGTTTAACCCCCATCAACACGGTTGGGTCTTTTATCCGGAAGCAAAGAAACCTTGGGAACGCACACTGACGGTATCTGACTCTCGGGTGCTTCACTGCACAGGGCATGGTACAGGTAGTCCAAGATGAGCTGGGTCTTCACCAACACACTGCATTCAGTTCCTCCTCCTTTCCCCTCTCCCCATTCTGGAATGTAGTTATTCTAGAATACTGGCTTTAGAGAAGGGCAGTGCCTATCAGTGGAAGAAACTGATGAAATCAAAGTAACCTGAAGTTCAATTAATCTGATTATGGAACATCATCCCTCCACTGCTATACAATAATATTTGCCCATAATAAGTATAGAGCACAGAAAAAAGTGCCATAAATGCCTTTAAATCACATATTCTCAATGTAATGTAAGCAGTTTGTGTTTTAGTGAATTCTAGCTCTCTGACAGGTGACTACTCAATTTAACCAATATTTATTGAGTGCCTACCAACTGCCAGGCATTCTCCTAGGTATCTGGGATTCAATCCAAATATTTAACCCTCAGTTAACTTTCTTTTATTCAAGCATTTTTAAAGAAATAGGATGCTACTGTAATAAGGACCAGTCACTGATCTCTGAAACAAAGAATGGATCCCAAATGTGAAAAATACTATAAAGGATCACAAAACTCCTTGGGGAGAAAAAAGAAAAATGGTATTGAAGCCAAGGGAACAGATTGTGCAAACCCCAGAACCGTGGAAGCCATGAAACCTGGCCATAGTCTTTCTGGGAGATATGGGGGCGGGTCCCAACATGAGCTGTGTTCTTGGTTATCTAATCCCCATCAACGTGGTTGTGCTTATTATCTCAAGCAAAGAAACAAGTCATCTGCTATGACCAGAGTAGAATGTGTTGGCAGGAGAGGCTGCCAGAAGAGTCAACCCACTGTAAAAAGACCCTGTTTTAAGGAAACTGCATTGATTTTGTAGGCATGAATAATCACTAAAGAGAAGAGACATAAAAGGGTATACATTTTAAAAGATTAATCTGATAGCAGAGTTCAATAAGACTGAAGAAAAGGAAAACTGCAATTCAGGGAGACCAGTTACAGGACTCCTACAACAATTCAAGGGTCTTATCTAAGGTGCTAATAACTTCCTGAAAAAGTGAAAGTAGTTTAACTTGCTTCATTAAGAACTATGAAAATCAAAAAGAAGATTATGGTGTCCTCACATTTTCAAGTCAAACATTCCCAACTCTTTTGGTAAACCAGTACTTTCTGGACTGTTACACTGATTGCCATCCACGCCCAACTACTGGCCAGTGTATTTCTACATTACTTTCAAAAATTTAATTTAAGTAAGCTTTAACAATCCGCATATTATTGGTTCTTGTAGGTTAGTATCTAGTTTCACAAAAGTAGGCTCAAACTTGAATAGTGAAAAAAAAAGCACAAGCTAATCTTTTTTTAAAAGTTGGGATTGTTTTGAATTGAAACAAACACCATCAGATTTAATTCAAATTGATTTTTCCAGAATGCCAAAAACAGGCAGTGCTTTTTCCTATTCTGCCATGAAATCTCATTCTTTTAATACACAATCCTATTAACTTCTCCCTCCTCACTCCTCCCTTCCCAAACTATACAGTACTAATTTAAGATTCTAAAAGGCTGACTCAGGAGGAAACCATTTATGGCCATGCAAAGAGACTTATAAAAATAATTAAAAGTATAATTGGCCGTAAATAATATCAGTGTTTACTGAAAGATACTTCTATGTTAAGACTATATAAAAAAGATATTTAAGGCAAAATCAAGACCAGGTAAAAAGTATACCATCTACTAGGGTTAGTGTGATTAACTTGTCACATAAATATAAGACAAAATGATCTACCACTAAAAACGATTAAAAAGGTCTCCTGCTGACGTTTTATCACTAGACATGTCACACTGCTTTTCTCTCATAGCAAAAAAACAACTGAAAATTCGTTTACTAAGAGCAGGGATATATAACCTTACCCCTTAAATAACTCATGGCCTTCCTTTTATGCTTTTCATTCTCCCAAAGAAAACTTTGTCATCTCTATCACATTCCAAAACCAAAACAAATGATTGTATCCCACTAAAGAGAGAAGAATTTTTCAGGATGTATTTCAGAGCTTTTATTGAGTATAGTACAAATTATGAATGAATATATTTTATTTAAAAACATGTTATTGACAGAAATCTATCAATATTAATGTGGGTATTGTCAAGGGCCTGTCAATATCAATGTAATTATGATTAAGGGAATAACATGGATTTTTAGCTATAATACCAAGTAACATCTCCTACATTGCTGCTATCAATATACACATTATTATTGACCTGTTCTGAGATTCTCAGTACTAGATGTATTACCACTAGGCATATTTGTCAACGTATGCAGCCTACAAAAATTTTACATTTAAATTTACAGTCCTGTAAACTTTTTCAGCAGAAACATGTGATTCCCAAGTAACCTCTAAGGTAACATGCACCCCCTGCCAGACTATCCTTTTCTAGATCTACAACAATCAACTAATTTTTAGTATGGTAATGTTGCTGCCACACTATCCTAAGGGTTCTGGAAATCAAAATGGATGAGATCATATATTCATTTTTTTCCTTTTAGGTTTTTAAAAAATTTAAACTAATATATTATGAGGTTATATGGATAAAGTTCTATAACTGGAAATCTTAAGCTTTGAACCTACACCCTATTATTTTATTTCCTTTGTGTAGTCAGATAGATTTACTGTCCATTGTATTGAAATCAATACTAATACATGGGACATGCATCAAACAGGGATTTAATAGGACACCGATTCCCAGAACACATTTCTAACAGGAGCAAAAGAGAAAAAGCTATGGCTGAGACCCATTAGAACACCATGACCTCTGGCACTGTGAATAGGCCTAGAAATCAACAACTGCAAGTTCAAATCCCACTTCTGCCACAGACTTGCTAAGTGACTTGTCACTGGTCTTCTGTTCCTCTGTTTCATCAAATATAATCTAAGTTTCAATAGCTTATAGATATCTGACGTTATAAATCCCAATAGTGCTCATTTGAATATAGACAAAACATACGGAATTTTTAAATTGTGTTATGGACACTAGACCTCTAAATTACTCTTAATTTAAATGCAATCCTCATCAAATCCAAATAGAATTTTTCTTTTTGGGGATGGTGGTGGGTACACAAAAATGTTTCTAAAAATATATCTGAAAGATAAACGTCAAAATAGCATAAATTTCTCAAAAAGATTAACAATGATAAGTAACTTGCCCTAGAAGAGGGGAAATATTTTTTTTATTTGGAGAGAAGAAAGAACTCAACTCAAATACTACAATCTTCAAGACTATAATTGGTCTTACACAATTGAGCACTTTACCTATTTCCAGTATATTTATTCAAATATCTAACACTAACATAAAATACCTTTTTTTAAACCTTAAAACAGAATTTCCAATACCTTGGCCTAGCTTCACAAATACATTTTTAAGAGAACAGCATGGCACTCATAATCTTTTCTTTCAGAAAGTTGATACTTGTGAGTCTTTAAGAGGGAAAGCACATTGTTAAAATAAGGAGCAGATGTTTGAGTGAATATAGGGGAAGGAGAGTTAAACCGGTTCTGATTAGTTCTGTATTCTAGCCCAGGTTCACCAACAGGCTGTATGACTCTGGACAAGTCATTTTTTACCACCCTATAGTCTTCAGTAGTTAAAAAATTAAAGAAAAATGAAGCAACTGTAAAAAGTCTACCTATCTAGAATCCTTATAGGAACTGGTTTAGGAAACCATGGAAGAGGAAGAAAGAAATAGAAGAACAGCCATTTGCAACTGCAGAAATGATAATGTTGAATATGAGTTTGGAAAGGCTAAACAAAGTGGAAAAATCAGAACACGTGAGACAGAGAAACAACCCTCATGGAAAAATATAGAAAAGCATTACAGTAGACAATCTCAGCCAACTTGTGAGTTTACAACTGCAGTAAACATATACCACTTACCAGTTACTGAGTGCTACAAGCCCCTGCCCCAGCTAAGTGCCCTTTGCAAAATTAAATCATTTAATCTTCACAATATTATAAAAGAGGTTCTTTTATTTTATTTTTTTTCACTGAGGAAGATTTGCCCTGAGTTAACATCCACTGCCAATCTTCCTCTTTTTTTTTTGGATGTGAGCTGCCACCACAGCATGGCCACTGCCAGATGAGCGGTGCCCAGGAACTGAACCTGGGTCACCGAGGCAGAGCCTGCCAAACCCAACCCCCAGGCCACCGGGGCTGGTCCTATTATTTCTGTTTTAATACAAGGAAACTGAGGTACAGAGAGATTAGCTGACTTGTGTAAACTCACACAGCTAGAAGTGGCAGAGCCATGCTCTGAACCAGTGTCTTATACTGACGAGGTGAGCATGGGCCTAAAAGATGAACATAAACACCTCAGGACGGCACCACAGGACATGCAGATGGGGCTATTTTAAGAGGCTCAGTATAAGAGATTAAGAGGATAGGCATGAACTACAGCAAAAACTCCAATCCAAGGATGAACCCAAAAAAGAGCCACATGAAACATATGAAGCAATCAGGTCTTTAAGTACTCTACAAATTTAGAAAAGGGCTTTAGGATCTAATTGCCTAAGAAAATTCTAAATGACTTGAAAATGATTAGAACACACGTTTAATTGCACATTTTATGGCACTTGAAAGAAAGTGGAAATATCCACAAAGGAACAAAAGTATGTGCATAGAAAACGAGGCAGCACCATATGAGACATATTCTGCGTGAGGCACTTTATGTTTTCTTCACATTCTTCATCTCATTTAACCTCCATAACACAGTAAATATTATCATGTCCATTTTAAGAAGACAAAAATTAAGGCTTGCAATCAACAACCTATTTAAGGGCAAGCTGGCAAAGAGTAAATTTCTGGTGAACACTCGAGTAATTGTGGAACACTCAAAAGGAAGTTAGTAGTACGGATATTTGGTAAGCTTAGATCAAATTCAATCCCACAGAGCTCAAAGTATATTTTTTTCCCTCAAGATCATTCACAAGACCAGACTGCCAGTCAAGCTCTCAGGACTGTAGATGGGGAAAGAAGTTAAAGGAATGTGGCCAAGTTGCCTTGTTGCCTGGGATGTATCTCATCTGCATTTCCTCTCCCTGCCTCTATATATGTGGTCAGAGAACCATTCTAAGAGACTGAATGTCAAATGTGAACAAAGAGAAACGTGGGTGAAAAAATTAGGCATGGACATTCACTTAACTATTACGAACACATACAAGTATATGCACAGTAGAGCAATGCCAACTCATATATCTAACACTGGAAAGGAACGGTCATGCATAATCAAAACAGAATGACTCTAGAGCTCTTGGTTTTTATGTTTTAATAGTAGGAAGAAAGAAAAGACAACTGGATGAAATTTTATCTCACCTTACTGACATGCAGGTAAGAAGGGAGACCTCTGTTAAAAAAATATATTAAATGGAATAAAAAGCAATATAGAAAAGGGCAAGTTTTTTTTTTTTTTTGGTGAAGAAGACCAGCCCTTAGCTAACATCTGTTGCTAATCCTCTTTTTGCTGAGGAAGACTGGCCCTGGGCTAACATCCGCGCCCCTCTTCCTCCACTTTATATGGGAGGCCGCCAAGGCCTGGCTGACAGGCAGTGCGTCGGCGGGCGCCTGGGATCCGAACTCGCGAACCCTGGGTTGCCAGACGCGGACTAAACCGCTGCGCCACCAGGCCGGCCCCTAGAAAAAGGGCATTTTGATTGTATAGATGGGAAAATGCTGGGAAGAAGCTGAGTAGCAGCCCACGATGGGAAGGACAGAGGGTTCCAGACATCCTCTTCCCTGTCTCCACTTTCATGTATAGAAATCACAGCAGCATCTGCAGGGCCAGGGTTACAGACATGGGGCGAATGGAGTGGCTCAGGGCTTTTCTCCTGACATTTCTTCCACATCCCAAAGGAATTGAAGAGGAACATGAAATGTTCAGAAACTGCTGTCATTTCACAGGAAAGACATAAGGGGAACATCCAATTTGCTTCTAGGTTGTCCAACTCAGAAAATCAAGGGAGGAAAAAAGTGGAGTGAGTGATTCCGAGCAGAACTTTTGTCCAGAAATAAAGAATGTGCATATTGCATACATTTTCCTTGCGCTATAGGAACCTGAGTCACAGTGGCGTGCAAGAGGTAAAGAAACTTTTAAAATTACTTGATGCTGTCTGGAAAACATGGGGCTAGGACTCAGAACTTTACTAGCAACAGGGTAGGACTGCTAACATCTTTAAGGTTCACCTACAAAGTAAGTGACATGGAAAATATTTATGAAAATTGAAAATGAAAAATTTCCCTATTGCAAAGATTATTATGAACTTCAAATACTAGCAAAAATTTTACAGCTAAAATAAAAGGGTAGAGGGCAGGGAGAAAATAAAGAATTATGATTCTGATCATAAAGAAAGAATTAAATTTGAAATTTGTATTTATTAAACAAATGAGATTGAATATAGACATGTTTCTGGCTTTTAGTAGTGAATTAATTGTGAACATATATCTTTTATTATTAAAAAACTGTAATAATCAAATAAATGCATGTTGAATACAAATGAATAATTATCCTAAGAAACAGAATTTTAATGCTATAAGGAAACATAGATCATCTAGTCTAAGTTATGAATTTAATTTTCTTAACAGGAACCATTTTTCAAACACATTAAATAGCTGCTCTTGTAAAATACTACTAAGGGTCTGCTTGCTTTGTCTCTCCCCTGCATGGCTCCAGGAAATTTCTACGTGAGTTCTTCTACTGAACAGTGTTAAAACACAGATTGAGTGCTATCCCTAATTTCTAAAAATGAAGAAAATAAGTCCAAGGGGTAAAGCTGGTCAGAGGAAAACCAATCAGGAATAGAACTCAATTCTCTCGACTTAGTCCAGCATTCTCTCTGCTATGTTCTGTTGCTTCTATTTTCTTTCCTTTTCTTTTTTTAACGAAAAAAAAATACGAGGGGTTCTCTTTTTGACTTTGTAAATAATTCCATTATCTCTCTTCTTTCAAATCTCCTTCTGGTTCAAGATCATTCAACTCTAATCTTCTTGGATACAAGAAACTGATAATATGGGCAGGATCAGAGAGAAGATAAAGTGGAAAAGAAAAACGAAGAGTCAGCCATCCCAAGTTTATTCTGTTCAGATTTAACTAATGGTAACATAACACAGGGGAAAGTGTTTAGACTGCAGATTGTGGCGTGGACGGAGGAGCCTTAGTCTTCCTGTAACTGCTTGAAATTGTTAACATAAAAAATTTTCAAAGGGCATCACAGAATACCAGAGCATTAACAACTTGGTCTCATTCTGCGAAAAGCTCTTTCACTAAATGCTGTCCTTGTGGAAAATGGAATCTAAACAAGTAAAGAATGACTTTTAATTTACGGCCCCAGAAGAAAAAGGCGAATGATTCTCACATTCCTGAACAGAAATCAATGTTAAATATAACAAACTCATCGCAAGCAATTTTATAAGAAAATTCTCAACAGCTCTTCCTCCCCAAGAAAATTAAAACTGCTTTTAAGTTCATAGGCTTTCAAAAATGTTGGAAACTTGAGCATATTCGATTTTTTTGGTATCAAATATAACATAACACGAGCCATCAGATATTAGGTCAAGTTTGGACCCTGCAGAATTCTTGAGCCGTTCATACGAGGAAAATCTCACCACCGCCAAGGGGGAGGAAAAGATTTCCAAGTTTGTCTCTAGAAAGTCACTTTGTGAAATGCAAAGGAGCTCAAGTCTAGCTGTGTCTTTTTTCCTTTTTAATGGTGCGATACTAAGACTATTTTTAGGAGTTTAGGTTTGCTTCATTGCCTTTCCCCAAGTCAGACTTTGATTTGCCCCTTCCAGGCAGACAGAAGCAAATAAACGGGGAAACTCAAGCAAAGGGCGACAATAAAAGGTCGTGCAACTCCACGCCCTCCCAGCGGTAAGCGAGACCTCGGCCGTGCACTCGACTCTCGGGCCGACACTGACCTTAGGAGTCTGCGAAACGCCCCCGCTCCACGCAACTTTCTCTGAAACATTATCTGGGAAGCTCGGCTTTTCCTAGCCAAACCTGGAATACCCAGACTTCCGGGACTCGCGGGCTTCCGGAGCGACGCAGGACCCGGAAGTGTCAGAAAAAAAGCGGTGACATGAAACCAACGAGAGCGGCGCCTCAGCGCGCTGCGGAAGGCCCGGGAGGGCGCAGCCACCGGGAACGCCGACGAGCCGAAGAGCCGAAGGGCCGAAGAGCCGAGGAGCCGAAGAGCCGAAGAGCCGAAGAGGACACCCGCGCGCGGTGATTGGTCGGCTGGCCGTCGGGAGGAAAACCGTATCTGATTGGCAGGAGAGTCGCGAACCCGCCGCCCGGGTTGGGGCCGCGCGCGAAGAGGCCGCGGTGTCAGGGGCCGCGGGGAAGCCGGGGTCTCCGAGGGCAGGGCTTTCCCCGCCTTCGGACGCCGCCGCGGGCGCCGGAGAAGCGCCGCCGAGTGGCGGCCGGGCGCCTCCGCACCGCGGGTGCTCCTCGCTCGCCCTGGGCGCAGGGCCCCTGAGGGATGGCCCGGTGGCTGTGACCTCCGCAGGCTCAGGATGGCGGGAGCCCGTCTGGTCCTCGTCCGCCCTGCAGAGCGGCCCGGGAGGGCGAGCTGGACGCGCTCGGACCATCGCGGGGCGGGTGGGGGGGAGCCCTGGCCGCCTGGAGGGAACGCGGTCGGCCCGCGCGCCCGGCCCGGGGAACAAGTCGAGGCTCCTGGGACGGGGCCCGCGGGAGGGTGTTGCGGAGCATTCACCGCTGGTTCTGTGTCGCCGGCGTTGAGCCTCGGCACTGTGGTGCAGGTGGCAGTCGCTGGCGGGGCGGATCTGGGGTTGCAGTGAAGTCGGGGGATGAAGCTTCCTGCACACAGTAGGTCCTGAGAACGTCCCCGTTCTGGCCTCACGCCCTCCTCCCCGGAGCGCGCGGTCCTCCAGCAGCTGTGCTGTCACACGTTCAAGAGCTGAGCCTGCAGAAGCAGGGTTACAGGAAAGCTTGCTCCCCCCCCCAAGTGTCCTGTGGAACAGAGTTGTTACTCAGAATATGAAACATGGACAAGAGAACACTTATTAATGAACTCAGATCCCGTTCAAATTCGTTTTCACATTGAAGGTGTACAATTTGATCTCACTTATACCTGGAATTTTGTTGTCTTGCTTACATTAAGGTGATCTTGGCCTGAGGAAGGGGGAGGAGGAGGATGGTTCTTGAATTCCTGCACGTCTTTCCCACCGCGTGAGCCAACAGTACAAGAGAGACAGAGTAGGAGCTGCAAGTTGCCAGGGTATCCAGCTCACTCAGGCACAGGAGGGCAGGTTTGTCTAGAGGCGGAGTTGGCCAATACATAGTAGCACTAGCCTTCTGAAATGTGGGGAGCCGAATTGATGTCTGCTCTACGTATAAAATGCACACTGGATTTCTAAGATATGGTGTGAAAAGAAAAGAATGTAAATGATGTCATTTTATATTGAAATGAGAATGTTTGGGGAAAGTGAGAATTACCTATGTGGCTTGTGTTATTACATTTATGTCGGGTGGTGCTGTTCTAAGAGGCAAGAGAATCTCCTTGAAGAAGACCCAGTCTTTCAATTGTGAAGGAAGGCAACCGTGTTGTACTTCTCAGATGGGCCTACTGGGCTTTGCTTAATTTTTATGAAAAGGGGGGAAAATGTACTAAAAAAGCATAGAGGACATTTTCAGAAAGCAAGTTCTAATTCATAGAGTCTTATGTATGTCACCTGAACATTACAATATCTGTTCATAATAATAAAGATACCAGGCTATCAAGAAATTTGAATTATGTTTAATAAATGATAAAGAATGTTAAGAAACATACAGAACATTTAAGATTTCTGTTGAAAATGTTTAAGTTCTGGTTTTTATCGTTTAACCTCTAGATAACAGTCTATCTCTTCAGTTTTCCAGTGAGCTAGTAAGCTAGGTTTCAGGGAAGCTTCGTTTCCAGTTTTTTATACTTGCTTTAAAAAATACTTATTTTTCATTCATTTGTTTAACAAAAGCCTGCTGGGGGCCAGGAGTATCACTAAGTAGTGTTGATACAAAGGTGAATAACCCAGACGTGGCCCTTACTCTCTTGGAGCTAATGAGTATCAATTCGAGACAGTGAAAAACTAGATAATAACCATGGGCATACTGTATTTTGCCTTTGAGTAAGTGCTTTACCTCTGTAAATTCAACACATTAATTGTTTTAAACCTAGAATTCATATATTCCTGCCAACATGTTAGCGAAGACTCTTGTTAAGAGTTGGCTGTGGGCTTAAAATATATTAGTAAAAAATCAAAGTATACTTAATTCATTCATTAATCATGAGAACTTCAAGAAGAAAAAAAAATGTATTTACCTTTAATTATGAAGAAAAGATGAAAAAAATTATAATAGCATCTTATTCAAGATACCCTCTTTTAGCCTTTCAGCGACTCTTAGATTCTAAGGAATTTAATAATAGAAATGTAAAGGAAACATTGATTTATGCCCCTAACATAGTTTAAAACTGCTGACTTGAAAAAGTTAAATTTATTTTAGCATATTACATAGTTCTTAAATCAATATATTTGAGTCTTTTAGGAAAAAGTTGAACATAGATCTTATGTTATTTTACAAATGCTGCTGTAACAAATTACCACAACATTTGCAGCTCAAAACACCACCAATGTATTATCTCACAGTTCTGTAGTCAGAAGTTCAACTCGGGTCTCGCTGGGCCAAAATCAAGGTGTTCACAAGTCTGTGTTCCCTTCTAGAGGGTCCAAGGACGAATCTGGGGTGTTTGCTCATTCAGTATGTTGACCGGATTCAGTTCCTTGCTGTGATGGTGTTGAGGTCCCTGGTTCCTTTCTGGCTGTCAGCTGAGGGATGTTCCAGCTTCTAGAAGTCTTCCACATTTCTTGGCTTGTGGGCCTCTTTCTCCATCTTCAAAGCCATTAGTGGTGAGTTCAGCCCCAGCATTCTGATTCCTCTTACCTTTTCTTCTCTTGTTTCGTCTTCCTAATTGTAGTCTTTCAGGAATTTGATTAGGTTAGGCCTACCTAGATAATCCAGGATAATCTCTCCATCTCAAGTTCCAGAACCTTAATCACATTTGCCAAGTCTCTTTTGCTGTGGTGAAGTAACATTCACAGGTTCCAGGGATTGGGGCATAGACATTTCTAGGGGCCATTATTCTGCTGGGGTGGTGCAGTATATCCAGCAGTTCTTAGCACGATGGAATAATAGGATAGAAGAATGATGTTGATAATAACAGGTCGATTTTATTGGATGTGTAGTATGTTCCAGGAGCTATTCCAAACCCCTTTTCTGCATTTACTCATTTAGTCCTCAGCAGTACCCTAGGGGACAAGCACTGTTAATGACTCCACTTACAGAGAGGGAAACAGGTACAGAGTAGGGAAGTAACTTGCCTAACTTCTCACAGCTATTAAGTGGTGGAATGAGGATTTGAACCTACACAGTCTGGTTCCAGAGCCTCTGTGTGCTCTGAACCACAACATAGTAAAAATAATTTCTGAAAGTTTGGATGTACTAAACATGCTCTAGTTATATAAGGGCCATGAGTCTAGGATCTGGCATCACAACGTCTGGATTCAAATTCTACCTTTACCAGTTACTGGATGACCCTGGACAAGTTACTTAACCTCTCTGGGTCTCAATTAACAATAAACTGAATTAATAATAACACTTGATTACATGAAGCACTATATATAAAGAATTTAGAACAGAGCCTCCATTTAGTAGGCTATTGCTAGCTATAATTATTGGTGACAGTTCAACTTTTAAGAACAGTTTTATTGTAAAAAGAGATGTTTCCTTTAGGTAAATTCTATCTCTTTATGAAATAAAAACGGAAAATTAAAATTTTCCTTTTAATACACCACAATGCTATCTCCTTTCTCAGCCTCTGCTTTCTCCCCACACCAGTCCAGCTTCCATCATTCTAGCAGTGTTAACATTCTAGTGTTATCTGATCGTGCGCTTTAAACACTTGGTTCAAACTCTAGTTTCCTCCAGTTAATGTCTGAGTTCCTTAGAAGGGCACCAGGACACAAACTTCGATTACTCCCTGCTGCCATTCCTCTGCCTAGTATTTACACAGCCATCATTTCTCACTTCTCATGGGTCTCTATTGCTATTATTATTCCTTGAGGGAGGCCCATGGCGTGTCCTGGGTCCCTGGCCATAAGGCCTTCTCATACCACTCCAAACCTTCTCCCCTTCTAATAATCTTTGCTGTCATTGCCTTAATTCAAACCCTCATCATCTCTGCACTTCAAGTCATCTCCTAACAAATTCGTGGCCTCCAGCCTTACCACTCTCCAGGCTTACTCTCCTCCCTGCTCTCCAGAAACATCTTTCTAAAGTACAAAATGGCACATTGAGCCACTCAGTGACTCTCCTTCTTCAGACCCTTCAGTGTCCCCCGTGCCCCAACCCCAGCTCCTGCAAATATTATTCCTTTATCTATGTCTCTTAACACCAGTCAGGTGCTTCTACTGTAGCATTTAAGGTATCCTAATTGTTTATGTAAGCGCTTGTCTTTCCTTCTAAATCGTGAACTTATTAGGGAATAAGAGATGGTTTTGCTTGAATGACTTTATCATATTATTTTGTCATTATCTGTTTACGTGTCTGTCTCTCGTCACTAAGCTGTGAACTCTTTGGGGGAGGCTCATTGTTTTATTCATTTCTCGTTTCCTCTGTGCCCAAGATGTAGGAGGCTCTTAGTAAGTAACTGTTAAATGAATGAACTGGGAAAAATAACCCAGAATACATACAATTTTAAAAATTCTGCTTAAGTCTAAAGAAGTATCTAAAGCAACTTACTGGAAATATATAAGGTTGTGATTTTAGAAAAAGCATAACTGGTGGTTAAAAGCATGGACTCTGGAGCCAGGGTGACTGGCTTTGAATTCTGGCTCTGCCACTTACTACCTGTGCACTCATTAGGGGCAATCTAATGACCCCTGTGCCTGTTCTTTGTAAAACAGGGCTGATAGTAGTAACTATCTCTTAGGGTTAATGGATCCAAATGAGCTAATGTTTATAAAGTGTCTATAATAGTATCTACCACATAGTAAATATTCTATAAGTGTTTGTTAAGTAAAAACACAATAGTTTATGTTCTCATTGCTTTTGATGAAAGCTAATATCCTTATAATACAATGATTAAAAAAAGCCCAATGTTTCATAATTGTGATATTTAACTAGAGCTTTTTAAACTCAATAATTTTTAATATCTTACATTATAGAATGACCATATACATTCATTAAACATTTAGAGAGTACTTGTTTATGATTCCTTTCATGAATAACTTACATATTTTCTTTTTGTATTATTTTCTATTACCTGCTATAATAGAACAAGTTACCACAAACTTATGGCTTAAAACAACATAAATTTGTCATCTTAAGGTTCTGTAGGTCAGACGTCCAACGCTGATCTCCCCAGGCTAAGATCGAGTTGTTAGCAGAGTTGCATTCCCTTTTGGAGACTCTAGAGCAGAATCCATTTTCTTGTCTTTTCCAGCTTCTGGGAGGTGTCTATATTCCTTGGCTTATGGCGCCCTCCCTCCTTCTTCAAAGCCAGCAATGTTGTATCTCTCCAATACAGTCATATCTCTTTCTCTGACTACAGATGAGGAAGGTTCTCTATGTTTAAGGATTCCTGTGATAAGATTAGGTCCACCTGGATAATATAGGTCAATAGCCCATCTCAAGGTCCTTAACTTAATTGTACTGGCAAAGTCCTTTTTGCCGTGTAATTTATGCACAGATTCTTGGGGTTTGGGTAAGGGCATCCTTGGGGGGCCATTATTCTGCCTACCACACTCTTGTACTGTCAGTGAATCACTGCTGAAAGGTACATAGGTTGTACTTTCTGAAAACAGAGACAATGTTAGCCAACTTGTGAACAATTGTGTCAGTGTCGTTTATCATTTATTTCTCCAAGGGTTGGTGAGAGCTGTATCTGTTTAGCAGAGTGCTAAGGTACTGCAGGGCTCACTGATCAATGTCCTTGTTTTCAAGGACTATTATTCTTGTAAGGAGGAGAGAATTAACTCATATTAGTTGAATATCTGCTATGGGCTAAGCACTCTACAATAAATTTCAGATACATCAGTCTCGTTTAATTTCCACAATGACTTTATAAGGTGTGGTAGGAAGCCTAAAGAGGATCCTTAATAATCCCCACTATGTGGTATTTGTGCCCTTGTGTAGTTTTGTCCCTTTGAATGTGGGCTGGAGCTAGTGACTCTCTCAATGAAGGGAGAAGGACAGTAGGGGTAGGATATCATTTCTGGGGTTAGGTTACAGAAGACTGTGACCTCCTTTTTGCTCACACCATCTCTGTTTCCCTTTTACCAGCTTGTTTTGATGAAGCCAGCTGCAAAATGGTATACTGCCCCATAGAGAGGCCAACATGTCAAGGCACTGGGGGCAGGCTCCAGCCAACAGCCAGAAGGGAACCAAGACCCTCATCCCAGGAGCTTGTGAGGAACTGAATCCTGCCAACAACCAGAGCGTGAACTCAGACACAGACCCTTCTCTAGTTGATCCTTGAGGTGACCTCAGCCCCAGTGAAGACCTTGACTGCAGCCCTGTGAGACATCCTGACCCAGAGAACACTGCTAAGCCACACCCGGATTCCTGACCCACAGAACTTAGGATATAATAAATATTTTTTAAAGCCACTAAGTTTTGGGGTAATTTGTTATGCAGCAATAGATAACTAATACTAAGATATTAATACTATTTTAGTATAGATGAGGGGAAAAAAAAACTTGGAATGATAAGGCAACCTTGTAGATCTCCAAGTTATTAGTGAAAGCTCTTTCCACCACAAATAATGATGATGATAAAATTAGAATATTGGTAGTAGCTTCCATTTATTGAGTGCTTATTAGGTGTTAGGCACCTTTCAAATCATTCTACATATGTCACCTTAGATTACAGTCATGCATTGCTAACGACAGGGATACAATCTGAGAAATATGTCATTTGGCAGTTTCGTCGTTGTGTGAACATCATAGAGTGTACCGAAGGGGAACAAAATTTGTTACCCCAAAACATGTCTCTTTAACAGGAGGATTATTATGTTAGTCTTATTATTAAGAAAGAAAAGACTCAGAAAGTTTGTCTCATTACCTTACCCTTAACTGCCTAAGAGAATTCAGATAAAAAAACCTGTCTCGTGAAGCGAGCTGTCATCTTAGCATCACATGAACTAGGAGATAGACAGGGAGAAACCTGGAAAAGCCTGTTTGTTGGGCTCCCCTCTGTGTTCTTCTGTTTCTTTATGGCCAAACGCATTTGTTTTCCAAATGTTTGTTCCTTTTCACCTACCTGTGAACTGCCTTCCTTCCCTTTGACATCCCTGACTCTCCCCACCCCAACATCTTCTTTTGTCTTTAGTTGAGGATGGTATTTAAGGTGAGAGCTTTGACCATTTTGGTGAGTTACTCAGTTTTCCTGGGTTTCTCCCGTGTATACATGTTATTAAACTTTTGTTTGCTTTTCTCCTGTTAATCTGTCTCACATCAGTTTAATTCTTAGAACAGCCAGAAGAACCTAGAAGCGTAGAGGAAAATTTTTTCCTCCCCTACAGTACTTACACAAACCTAGGTGGTAGAGCCTACTACATACCTAGGCTGTATGGTACTAATCTTATGGGACCACCGTCATCTATGAGGTTGGTTGTTGACCAAAACATTGTTATGTGACGCATGACTATATTACAACAACTCTATGAGATAGGTACTATAATTAACTCCATTTTACAAATAATGCAATAGGAGCTAAGAGGGGTTAAAGGACATGCCCAGGATCCCCAGTTAGTCAACATATTGGCAGAATTTGAACCCAGGTTGTATGACGCTAGAGCTTTTACTGTTAACAGCTATAATAAATTGTTCCCTGAAGATCCATGTTATGAGGCAAAAGGTGATGGGTGCAGCAGGAAGAAAGGGACAGGCTCCAAGAGTTCACAAGCAAATGAGATTCATCCTGATCAAGGGTATTTGGAAATGTTGGGGTGCTAGGAAGGCATGGGATCTGGTGCTTGAGGGCTGGGTGAGATTTAGGCATTTGGCCATTAGAGGAAGGCGTATATCAGCTAAGCAAAAGAGGTGGAAAAGCATGAGACACAGATGAGAAAATACTACCTCATCGTGTCTAGAGCTGGGGCAGGATGAAGAATAGGGGGAATGGGGGAGATAAAATTAGAAATTAGAAAATTAGTTTGGAGCCCCGTTATAGTTATGTAGAAGATTATGAATATTTTTTTATTAAAAAAATCGATTCTTGAGTTTTTGGACGAGTGGTTTAAATCAACTACGTCTTAGTTTAAAGTATACAATGGAACTATTATAGAGATAATATTCTGGTGAATTTGAAACACAGAGAATCTGATTGTATGGATTGTATCAAAATATGAAATTTAGTTCCAGTGAAGTGCAAAAGAAAAACAAGATTGCACTTGGAACATTTTGTGTGGTTAAATTTCTTAACACATTCAAAGATGTGTTCAGTTTATATTTAGTTTCAGTAAAACTGCATGAATATCAAAATTTGCAGGCCTTTTTATTTCCTTGTAAAAACAATACTATTAGTGGTTACATTCACAACACATTAAGTATTTCACTAAAAGTAGAGCATATAGAAATAAAGAAAAAAATCATTATGATTGTTTTCAGTTACCTGGGAGTGGACTTTAAAAACAGTGTGAGGGAAGGAAGTCATGTGAAGCAGGGCTTAAAATATTATTCTCTCTTTTTCTCAAAACCTCATTCAGATTCACTAGATGGAAATTTAATTTTGTAAGACGTCTGTACTGTTCAAATTTGTTTATGGTGTGAGCTTTCAATTTAGACAATTTATCATTACTTGGAGAGGAACTTTTTCTCTTAAGCCAGATTGAGTTTCCTTTCCAGGGAATAGATGAATCCAGGAAAAATGTTTCCACAGCTCCTACCTAGCCAAAAGCAGTGGCCATGGAGTACTGGAGAGCTCATTGAATAATGACAAAAGGAAAATATGTAATCCTTTTCCCGGAGTCTCTCTCTGTCCTTGACATGTCTTAAAACTCTCCAATCCATAGACTCAAGCAGTTTACATTTTGATTCCTAAATTTAGGGGTTGAACTTCTGTTTCACAACAGTATTAAGCAGGCGATTGCAAATATGAAATACCTAAAGAGGCCTGACTTCGATTTGTCTCTGACAGTTGTGTGACCTTTGAAAGGTCTCTTAACTGCCATGAGCCACAGTTTCTTAATCTCTCATCTGTTTGACATGTCCTCTAAGATTTCTTTCTGTTTTGATGGATCAGAATTCTAAGGGCCAATTTTGTATGACGGCAGTTTTAACCCAATTCTACACTTAAACATGTGGGCCTCTATGCTGTCTCCGTGTATTTTTTTGAAGCCATCTTTTCTATGTCTGCAGGTTTGCTGCAATAACATAATTATATCCATAAGAGAGGCTAAGTCCTAATTTCTTAGCCTAGCCCCAATTTGGTGTTGCTTCTTGTTATTTTCGATCTCATAATGTAGGAAAGGACGCTCCCTCTACCTCTTAGGCAGACAGATTCTGTACCAGCCCTAGAGGAATAAGTTTGAAGTTATTTCCATATAAAATATATCCATTTTCTGCATGTATTTAAGTATTTGTATCATATATCTTACTTCCATAACAGAGAAAGTCAGTGAGAAAAAATATATGGTAATAATTTAACCTGACACCATAAACCTTAGCAACCTCAGCATCCAATGCCTAGCTTCATCCACAGCTCCCAACCCAGGAGGATTGCAGTGACTCTTATAGACAAGAAATTTCTTCAAAAAGAAGCCTCTGAAATCAGGATAAGGTGTCCAACAAGAGTTGTTCACTTATTACATTAGAGGTTCAGGGCTGGTCTGCAATCAATAGTCTTGGATCTCTCAAAAATGTGGGAGTAGAATAAAGGTTTATATAGGTTTACTGGGATTTCACAGGATTTCTAAACAGTCTGGAAAGCATCCGGAATTCCTGATTCTTCTTGAATTTCTGAATTAGTGCATTGTTCCTCCTGTAACTCATTTTAGAAGGATCTAGTAACTAAACTTTGTTCCTGATTATCTCTGGGTCATAGAAATTCCCTGAAAGTTGAATAGAGGTGATGCTGTCGAGTTACAAGAACTGGGCTTGGAGTTAAGCAGACCTGATCATTTATGTCCACCATATACATCGAGTTGAGTGCCCTTGGGCAAATGATAGAAGCCCTGAGGGCTTCAATACCTCATGTGAAAGTGAAGAGGATGGGCTAGATAAATTTTGAGAGCTTTTCCAGTTCTACATGTGTACAGTTCTAAGAGTAAGTTACCACAAGGCCATAGATGCTTTGGATTTGACCTAGACATCAAGGTGAGTGAATGTCAAAGGGTGGCGCTGTGCTGCTTAGCTAGGCTTTGATGTTATCCAGAGTTGGAGAAGCACAGGTTTAATCCACCCTCATTCCAAAAACTTCTGAGGAGAAAAGTAGCCTTGAGAATATAAACTAGGCTGGCTATCACTATACCATCTCTAAGTTGTTTTTTTTTTTTAAAGATATTCAATTTACAGAGATTTAATAACTTCAAAGTGTTCTTTTGAACCATTATTAAAGACAGACAGTAGAAAATCTATGATTTCTATATTTACTCCTTTCAAATTCTATCATTTAAAAATTATCATTGTTGGAAAATCCTACTAAGGTTTACTAATCCAATGACAATCAATGAAATGAGACTTTACTGCATATACGATGCTATATTAGCCACTTTGGGAGGAAATGAACACTTATGAAAAAGCACTTGCTTTTAGGTGGCTTGTGTTCCAGAAGAGAAAAGCCACAAAGAAATAAAAATATGAACAGGAGTCAAAGCGTTCAAATGCCCAGGACGTTTTGCAGGAGAAATGCCAAAAGGGAGAATGTATGCTTTGGTTTTCTAATAAAATAATTGTGAACACTTTGTTAAATTAAAGAAAATTTTACTTAGAAGCAGGTTGACATCTTCCTTTTCCCAGCATGCAAAGCTCTCTTTAAAGATAAACGTTGCAGTGGTATTTTTAATTATTGAGGCTGGGCACTTATTTCCTTCTTACATTCACATACTTCCAAAGGGATTTGGAACATGGAAGGGTTTCATAGCCGTTTAGAGAGATGAGAACTTAGGTCTTTATAATTGCAAACATTACTTCCCAGTTCTATCTAAGTTCAGGCCTTATTCTCTGTAGTATTGAACCTTCCAAGTTGTGTTACATCAATATAATGTATGATCTGTGTGTGCTGGAGGATCCAAACGCCGGTGAGTCTCTGGGATACATTAAGGCAACTTGGTTTCAGCTAGCTTTGGTATGATTTATTTTTTTTCTATGTGGTTAGTGAGTTACCAAATGAACATATAATTTAGGAAATAAAATTTTATAAATTTCTCCTCATTCCCAAGTAATTTTAGCTCAAACACAATGCATTAATAATGTAGCCTGGCTATCTACTGGCTAATTACCTGAATCAGTCTCTGAGCACATTAATCATAAGATTAAGATGACCAGAAAATGCTCATTTTGAAGTAATCATGACGGTTTCCTGCTCACCTATCAAAATCTTATACCACATCCATGTGTGTTTAAGTAGTGTTTTGTGAAGGCAAATATTTCTGCATTGTCATATATAATTTTTAAAAATAATGATAATTTTAATAAAGTATAGATGGCTCAGATTTCCGATTAAGGATAGGCTATTTTCCTTTATTTTGTAAAATAATATTAATGGCTGATAATTATATGGTCCCAACTGTGCGCCAGCCAGCCCTGGTGGTCCAGTGGTTAAGATTCCCGGCCTGGGTTCATTTCCCAGTCAGGGACCCACACCCTCCTGTCCGTTGGTTGTCATCCTGTGGTGGCTGCATGTTGCTGGGATGCCAAAAGCTATGCCACCAGGATTTCAAATACCAGCAGGGTCACCTATGGTGGACAGGTTTCCGCAGAACTTCCAGACAAAGACAACTAGGAAGAAGGACCTGGGCACCAACTTCTGAAAACAATTGGCCATGAAAACCCTGTGAATAGCACTGGGGCATTGTCTGATACAGCACGGAAAGTTGAAAGGATGGTGCAAAAAGACAGGGCAGGGCTCCCCCCTGCTGTACACAGGGTCACTAGGAGTCAGAATCAACTCAACGGCACTAACAACATTCACAACAACTCCATGTCTTAGGCATTGTTATGATCCCAACCCCATTGTACAGATGAAGGAAATGAGGCACAGAGAGATTAAGTAAATTGCCCCAGATCATAAAGGTGACAGGTCAGGATTTGCACTCAGGCACCCTGGCTCTGGCAAAGGTGCCCTTAATTGCCATGATACACTCCCGGAGGACAAATTACCCTGCATTTCAGCTCCCCTCATTTTGAGGCCTGGAGCCACATTCTGGGACTTGAGCACCTGCAGCCAAAACCTGTTTTTCACATAATCACTCAATAATAAATGAGTGAGATGGGAAGAAGTCAAATAACTTGCTTGCGGCCAGGGCCAGCTACATAATTTGCAGAACTCAGTCCAAAATGAAAACGTGGGGCCTATCGTTCAAAAAGAAGGGAAAAAGTATCATTAAAGGTTCTAAAATATAAATCCTTTTCCTTTCCTTCATACTCTCTGGCTTGTCATGGTGTTTTTAATTTAGCCCTTAATGTTCTAAAGAACAATTAGAAATGTAAGTTATTAGCATGAATTTTGTCATTCATCTGTATATTGAGCAATGTCTATTTAAAATGCAAATGTAGAGCATTTAACTTGTATGTGGAATCACCAAAATTGCACAATGTTTTTTTCTGGCTTGTACCTATCTACTTTTTCTTTTCTTCTTATTTTTTTTAACTAGAACAATGGAAACTCTGCACGAAACTAACTCAACTGTTTTTATTTTACTTCTTGACACATGTGCATTTTACCAACACTTTCTGCCTCTGGCTTACTGATGAATAAGAAAGGACTGGAAGGAAAAGGAAATGTCGGTTGTCCTGTTTATTCCTTTCTTTCTATGTCGTCATTTTCAATGTAAAGTGGTTCACTAATATAAGCAACAAATAAGAGTAAAAAAGGAGATGGTAAGTTTCCTTGGTTGTTCATGTTTCTTATAACACCATCATTTTCTTTCTGTGTTTGAAGCAATTCTGGTTTGAACAGAAAGTATAGCCTCTTGGGGTATTGGTGTCCTTGCTTACTCAGTTGTAGATGTAACACACTTACTATGTACTTGATTTGAGTCTCTCTGAACTTTCAATTATTGTGAGTCCATTGGAATCCTGTGCTCATGGACATCACAAACACTGCATGTGAACTGGGAAGTAGGGAACAGAGCAGGCTCACATGTATTTTGCTTGTATCTCTTCTGCTCATGTGTATGTTCCATTGTCCCATTAGACTTCACTTACAAAATGCAAGTTCAAATATGAAATTACTGTGAATTTCATGATGGCAATAGCAGATCCCTTTTGAGGGCAAGGCCCTGCACAGCTCACGTGAGGCAGGCACTGCTTTGGACCTTTAGATGAGACGGAAGCTGGATTAGATTGAAACCATTTTTCCAGTCAACCCCAAACATCCCGAACATCGTACTAAATATATAAGGAATTGGCCTGGGAGGGTTAGGTGTGGTCACTGGTGATCAAAACCGGGCAGGCATGCCTACAAAGACAGTGGAGTTGGCTGGCTACTGCTATATTGAAATGAGGCCCTGCAGAAGGATAAAGAAAGATTGCCTGCCATTAACAAATAGTTAATGGCTTAGTGTAAAAATTAGAGAGCTTGTGTGGTTTTAGCATATTTAAAGAGCAGGTACAGTCAAATGGCAGGGAGAAGAACTAATTGTGAGAGTTGCAGATATGTTTGAACACCGAGCGCAGGCAGATCCATTATGTCAGAGCCTTAGCAGGGAAAACTAGGGATCCTGAAAAGTGGGACAGGGCTCTCTGGATGTCCCCGAGGATGTGGACTCTATAACCCCTCTGGATCCTCTAGATGTGCAGAGCTGGCCACCCTTCCCTTCCATAGAAAGGGCTAGCACTTCAGCTGTGCTGGAAGATGCTACAGAACCCTCTCCCCACAGGGCAACCAGTGCCCTGCTCAGTTTCAGCCCTCATCGCCATTCCTGCCTGCCAGGCCAATAACTAGGGGCTGTATTTTTAAGAATGCTTGGACAAGGGGCCAGAATGTAAGTCTGAATAAGCAAGAATTTATTAACTTGGGGGCACTTTCTTGGGAAATAAGGATTAACACCCTAGCAAAGATCCTAGGCATGGGGCACATGTGCTACTGTGGTGGCTCTTAAAACCTTAGAAAAACAATGGCCAACTCTCAGTAAGTTAGAAATGCCTGAGTTTTCCTGTCAGATGGAAGAGGAAGGGAAAAAAATGCTCAAGAGAAGTGGGCATGTTGGAGTGGGTATATTATGTAAGGCCAAGAAACCCACCATGAGATTACGTCCCATGAGAGGGTTGAGAGGGCAGACCATTTGCCATCAGGAATGTGCTGGTGAAGGAGATGCAGGCCAGCAATGATGGTAGGTGGTCATAGAACTATGCTCATTTCATGAATTGATGACCTATGAGGCCCATCAATAGTGAGAGGCCAGGTGGTGGTGCTGAACCACCAGAAGCCAGAAGGTCACAGGAAGTTGTAGAGAGGGTAAATAAACCATGTGTCCCCCGGGGCAAATAATGGTGCTGCTTAACGTAAATAAGAGAGAGAGAGAAGAACAGAGAAAGAGAATGATAGAGCAAGAGGCCATGAGGAGTCCCGCCCAATAAAAAATCAGGATCCCCTGCTCAGTTCTCAAAGATAATCAACTTTCCGGTCTGGAACCCACTGACTAAAGAGGTGTCTGGATCCCTAAGAGGAAGGACTCTTCAACTTCATGGCAAATATATACCATGACAATTCTCCTCTCCTTCCCCAAAGGAACTTACAGTCATTACCTGGGTAACAGTACACTGGGAAAAGGGGAATAACAAGACATTTGAGGACTACCAGCCTCAGGTTTGAGTTGACATTGATAAGCAGAGACCAAAGGGTCGCCATGGCCTCTTGTTGGAGTGGGGCTATGGGACCAGGCAATAAATGGAGTCCTGACTGAAATCCAGCTTACTTGTTCCATGGACCCACCCAATGGTCATTTCCCCAGTCCTGGGTGCATAATCAGAATTGATATACTTGGAATTGGATTGACTGCCACATTGGGTCTCTGGCCTATGGAGTAATTAACATTATAATGAAGAAAGCCTAATGGAAACCTCTGAAACGAATCGCCCCTAACCCCTTGCCAAGATAGTAAATCAAAACAGTATTTTATTCCAGCGGGGATGGGGGAGATTAGCGCTATTATTAAAGACCTAGATGATGCAAGGGTGGTGGTGTCTATCATATATCAAGTTATTTTCTCAGTCTGGCCCCTGCAGAGACCAGGTGGATCCAAGAAAATGGCTATGGACTACTGTAGATCTGACTAGTAACTGATCTAATTGTAGTTACACCAACTGAAGCTGCTGTGCCAGATATGGTATTGTTGCTAAAACAGTTCAACAAGGCCTCGTGTATAAGGATGTGACCATTATTTGGCAAATGCATTAAGTTCCCATTCCAGTGATAAAAGGGGATCAGAAACAGTTCACATTCATATGAGACAAATGAAAATATTTATACATAGGAGGAGAAAGAAAAAGCCCACTTTTGAATTATGGGTGAGTTGGCTAGGTAGTGTGTTCATGCCAAAAATAGAAGGCTATTATATTACAGCCACGGTTGGGGGAATCCCTGACAGACAGCGGAGAAGGCAAATTTTCCTAGTGGTAAGAACTATGAGCAGTGCACCTGGTCATCCACTTTGTGTACCAAGAGAAATGGCCTGAGGTGAAAATATTCATAGATTTCTGGGCAGTGGCCAGTGGCCTCGTGATCATTAGGGGTCCGGGAGGAAAAAGACTTGAAGATTGGAGACAAAGAGGTCTGGAGTAGAGGCATGTGAATCAATCTATGGGAGTGGATTTTCACCCTTAATGACCACCAGGAAGCATCCATCATGGAAGAGGCACTAGACAACCCAGTAGATAAAACAACTTGGCCAGTTGATATTGGCTAAAGTTGGCCACCCTAGAACTGACACGATGGGCATGTGAACAAAGTGGCCACAGTGGCAGAGACAGGTTATATATGGATCCAACAGCATGGACTCCCACTTTGGCCCAGGAACAACTCCCCTGTGGCTTTGTTAAACTGCATAGCAGTTGGGAACGCTTCCACCCAACCTTCTTCCTTTCTCTCCTCCAGTCAGGGACAGACTTATATCATGGTCTGATGGTTCTCTTGGCCTTATCTGGCTCCCTCTCTGTTTCCTTTCACATAGGAATTTTCCTTAATAAGATTTTTTCATATTTAATCCTGTCTTGGTAACTGGAGGGCCTGGATGTACATAGCCCTCTACTCTAGGGATGCAGAAATGTTCTTTGATTAGGTTCCAGTTCTCCTCCCTAGAAATAGCTTTCTTTTCTTCTGTCTTCCATGACCGTTAGCTCTGTCCTCTTCTGCATCATCCTCCTTTTTAAAAAATGTTTGAATTTTTTATTTTATTGAGGTCACACTGGTTAACAACATTGTGTAAATTTCAGTTGTACATCATTGTATTTCGGCTTCTGTACTGGCCACATCGTGTTCACCACTAAAAATCTAGTTTTCACCCGTCACCATACATATGTGCCCCTTTGCCCCTTTTACCCCCTCCCCTCTGGTAACCACTAATCTATTCTCTGTATCTATGTGTTTGTTTATCTTCCACATATGAGTGAAATCATACAGTATTTGTCTTTCTCTGTCTGACTTATTTCACTTACCATAATACCCTCAAAGTCCATCCATGTTGTCACAAATGGCACAATTTCATCTTTTGTTTATGGCTGATTGGTATTTCTTAACCACCCCTAAAGAGGGCATTGGAGACTATGCCTTCTCTGGGGACTAAATTTCTCAGCCTCTGCTCCTGAATGTTAGAGACCAATAGACATATTAAGCAACAAATAGTCACAATCTATTTTGTTCCAGGCTGGTGACAGTACAGCTCTGGCAAAAACATAGCTTTGTATCTATTTAATTTTTGTTAGCTTATCTTGCCGATAGCCACACCCACGATTCTTTTTAACACTGCTTTCTTTAGACTCAATTGCTGGTAACTTAAGAGTACGTTCTACTGTGGGAGAGCCACTTCTTTAGATGTCTTTCCCTGAGCCATTTGACCAACTGAAAGATTTTATTTCATTCTGCTACAAAGCCTTTGCTCATATAAGCCCGCACTGACCCTCAGCCTGTTTGCCCAGTTTCTATTTTCTAGAATTCTCAGGCTTTTTTTAGCCTTCACTCTCCCACTTGCAGTATTGTTACTAGAGCATTTTGTGTATGTTAGAAACAACATATTGCAGACAATCCTGTTAATTGGACATTCAGACAATTGCTGGGTTCTGTGCCTTTATTTTTCCTCTCATGCATTTTTGAAATTTTCACGAACAAGCCCGATCTAGGTCAATTCCTCACTTTTGCCTATTTGCCTTACTTTATCCTGCTAGAAACTCACTCGTGTTTTTGTTGTGGTTGCTTTCATTTCTGCTACAACACATAGAAAAGAGGAATAAGGACTGACCCTGGCACACTCCAACATTCAAGTATCAGGGAGATGAGGAAGAACCAGCTGAGGATACTGAGAAGGAGCAACCAATGAGGGAGGAGAAAAAACCAAGACAAAAGATGCCAAGTAGATAAAATAGCAATTGTGCTCAATGCTATTTCCAAGTCAGGCCAGATGTGGACTGAAATTGGCCATTTGCTTTAGCCACATAGGTCGTTGGTGATCTGGACTAAAGCAGTTTTGGTGGAGTGATAAGGTTGGAGCCTAATTGCAATGGTCCAAGAGGGAACAGTATCTGTGACTTGTTTCTGCACAATGTAAAGAAATCTCTCTCTTTCTCTCTGTCTTCAATTCTGCATCTCTGCCGATCACCTCAATTAGAACAAACCAACCTAGTAGCCACAGGATCTCTCCTTCTTAGAAAGTGGAAGAATGGGAATAATTATACCTATTTTAAAACTTTGTCCCCATTTCAACCCTTGGTCTGGTCTGCTTGTAGAATCTCTGAAACCGTGGTTGTATTTCACCCCATGACTTAGCATGAAAGTTAGCCCTAAGTAGTTTTAATGATGGTAATGGGTTGCCTTACCCTTCCAATTCAGAGTATTTGTCTTCCAGTCAAATCAAATGGCCGCTCTGACCATGTTTAAGGTGCAGAAATGATCAGGTTCCATTTCAAGGTAGTTGGAAAAAGAATATAGTTGGCTGGACACCTGGGTTCTAGCCCTGATTCTAAAATAATTGGGTGATTCAGTAAAGATTCTTAGTTGTAAGAATATCTGGGCAAATCACTTAGAAAATTTGATCTCTGGAAATGGAGAGTCTTTATGGTTTCCTCAGATCCATAAAAGTCAGTGCCTGTCTGCCCTCAGCTCTTCGCTCATTTTTTTTTAATCAACTTATTCTTCCCAAGTGTCTGAACAGATAGACAATATTATTCATGTTTTAGAGATCAGGAAATGGAAGGTAAGAGAGTCTAGGTGATTTACCATGTTTTAAAGTTGATAAGAAAGAGAACAACTTTGTATGGCAAGCCATGAAGCCAGGTGGCCTATGTCTGAATCACAGCCCTGTAACTTACTAGCTGTGTGACCTTGGACAGTGACTGAAGTCCTGAAACCCAGTTACTTTAACTGCACAATGGGGCTAAAGCCAATATTTGAATTATGGATTACTGGGAACTTTCCCTGTGATGATCTAGGTAAAGTGCATTAATATTCCTCACCATGTAATATGTACTCAGTATTAACTCATAATAAAATGCATTTCCTTTACCTTTAGTATTGGGCTTGCCACTTGCATCTGAAGCCTATAGCAATTGCCTGTCTGGTCTTTCAAACCCCTTTTTTATTTTGGAATTCTAGTTGCTGGAAGATATGACATACTGTAACTTTTCTTTTTTTAGGAACAAATCAGTATAAAAGTAAGAGGAATTTTATCATTTTCTGTCAATTTCCAATACCAAAATTGACAAATCAAGGCAGCCCAAATTTGAAAATGTGCACAGTGGAAGATCACCACTAAATCACCTCATTTATTTCCTCTTTCAAAAATATATTTTTTAAAACAGCAGGATAAAAAAGGAAAATTGTATCAGAAAAAGGGCTGTTCCCCTACTACATTTGCTCAGTGATTGATTGTATTTTCTCCCAGGAATTGAAGGAAAGGAGAAGAGAACATGAGGGTTGATTGCATCAAAAGTGTGACACGAATAAAAGAATCATGAAATCACATATGTCTGCACAGAAGTCAACTAATAAATCAAAAGCATGTTCTTAGCTAAGTCAGATGTTTCTTTGAAGCAGCATATGGTGCAATTCCAACATACTCTATATTCTACCTAACAGGCTGTTTCAACTAGGGAAAAATCTAGCAGCACAAATGTTTATAAGGCTGGTAAAACATCTTAACTTTATTGTATGCCCTGATTAGCTATTACTGGCCTGATGATTACGTTGTAAAACCTCAAATCATAATTGGAGAAAGTAACCTGTTGGCAGGAATGCACACGAATTGTTACAACATGCTATATGAAAGGTGTTCATGGTTTCTTTTTAGCAGTTATTTTGACGTAAAATTTAACAAGTTTTCTTTCATCCCATATCAAGTCTGTATTCAGAAAAAATTGTAGATTTAATTTTCTGCATCATTTTTAGAGTTGAGAGTCACAAAATTAACATATGTCATAATAATTGTAACCAAATCAAATCCTTATAACAGTATCATGTCCTAATCAGGAAAGAATGAAGATTATAACCTTTAAAAATGTTATGATGACTGTATCTTCCTATAAAGGATAAGTAAATTCCAGGATAATGAAGAAAACTAGTTCACATGGAGTTTTAAACTTTCAAATACTAAATAGTCCATGATGATGTGAAGGTTGCTGTGGGTGGATATAACTTTGGGGCAAAGGAGAAACTTGGTAGACTATAAGATTGACAAGGGTGGGAGGAATTTGTTTCATTAGATCATTATTCTATTTTTTTTAGAATCTATATATTTAATTACCATATTATATATATATATTATATATACCATTATATATATATACCATATATATATACCATATATATATATATATATGTCAATGTTAGTCAATGTCAAATCTGAAAACTATATTCCACCTCCATACATCCCTTGACCAAAAAATGCAGCCACTCATGTTTGCTGGTCACTGATACCAAGTAAGGACAGACTTCTAGAGGGAATTATTGAGCTCTGTGTTTTTATCAGATCCAAAAGGGAAGGATAGTAGGAGGATATTAGTGAGAGAGTAATTTTGGAATAGAAAAGTGATAAAGGAGACATAGACACAAATTTCTAACCAGTTCTTTTACTCTCTTTACACGTGTAAATTAGTGAGTTTTTCTGAATGAAAACCAAACTCCCTCATCTCCAGTGTCTACACTCAGCAGCATCCATGGAGTTCATGAGAAGTAATAGTGGACTTCTTCCCAAATGTGGAGATAACTTGAGTGTTCTGAGAGGGCCCTTGAGCTACTTTGCCAGGATTCTGAAATCCAGGTTCTCTTGCTTATTTCTTCCTTTCATTAACTCTACTCATTATTTCCCAAGGCCACTAATTATGTATTTATTGTCTATTCACAGCACATAATATTTTATAAGTATGGTGCCATCAGTTACAGCAAAACAAATAAGGGAAATGCTAAGTTAAAAATCCAAGTGGTCAGATGATGGGACTGGCTGTATGTTGCAGAAGGACAGTGGGTGTTTTAGTTGTGTGATTTTTTTTCCCGTTCTGGCCCCCAGATAAAATAGTTGAAGAAAATAAAAAGGAAATGGCACTAGTGAAGCGTTTCCTTTCTGATAGACACTTGGCACACTTTGTCTCAACCATTTTTCCACTGGTCCAGGCCCAAGACCATTTCTGTTCATAGTTGAGAAACATCAGCGAGCCTTGGGACGGTAACGGGCTGACTCAGCATCAGGCCATCCATATGTAAAGTCTTGGTCCTGGCTTGTGCCCCAGTTGCAATACGTAATGTTGTCAAGCCTTTGACCAAAAATGTGACCTCTCCCTACTTAATTAATAAAAATTTGACCTGTCTCCTACTTAATTTCTCCATGACTTGTTCTTCTCTCTGAATCTTACCCAACTTTACCTAATACCAGACTCCTGCATGCCTGTGCATCCTTTCCTGCTTGCTTGCTTATCCAGACTTCTTATTGCCTGCAGCTGCTTCCCACTGATAATTATGTTCCACCTTCAGGAGCAGCTGCTTCATACCAGGATCTTCCTGCCATTAACTGCCTGACTGCTTAGATTTCTCTGTTTGCTGTAATTCCCTAACATGCCACATGCGGATTCAGAATTAACCCCCTCTTTCCTAGTTTGGGATCCATCCCTTGTTGCATCCTACTTTCGCTCAGGTCAACCTAGTTTTGCTGAGTGAACTTCCCTTGTGTTCTGGTTCTCTGATTATGGGAAAGGGGAAGAAAAATGTGGGCAGAGAGATTAGAAACATGGCAGCCGTGAGGGATCTGAACTTGAGAGTTGTCTCTGCTTTGGAGCCGTCCTGGATAGATCCTTCCATTCCTTTGTTCCTTTCTAACTGTATGGAGATGGGACTTGTGAAGTCTTGATTAATCTGAAGCTAGTGTGTACATCAGCTCATAGGTAGTGATTTTGGCAGCTATTTTGAGTTTATCCACATGTCAGTAGCTGTAATTCCAAGCTTCTTTCTTGTTAATTTCTGGAGTTGCCTCTCTTCTTCCCCTGCTGTGAGATGTTGTCCCTCTCCAAAACAGAACACATTTTTTTTTCCTGATGTGCAAAGCACACTCATTAATTTCTCACTTAGTGATGATTCATTAATCATGGAAGGGCATGTGAGCAGCAGTAAAAGCAACTCCTTTAATTTAATTTAATTTAACAAACATTTATTGAGTGTTTAATGTGCAGAGCAAAGCACTAAGCATGAGACCCAAAG
The DNA here is from genome assembly GCA_031878705.1 of Tapirus indicus. NCBI lineage: Eukaryota > Metazoa > Chordata > Mammalia > Perissodactyla > Tapiridae > Tapirus > Tapirus indicus. The sequence continues at coordinate 10,563,193 of CM062934.1, read as the reverse complement.
AGACCCAGTTTGAGTAATACGTAAATAAGTTTAATAAATATGTTATGTTTAATAAACTTTTCTGAACCAACTCTAGTTGGTATGGACTTCAATGTGGTTTTAAGTTTAGATAATAAGTTCTAACATAAACTATTTAGTAATAAACATAAAGAAACATACTTGGATTGTTTCTGTAAAGAATGAATAGATTTTATTTAGGTAACTTATCTACAGTTCATAGTCTCATGGAGATAGTGCCAAATCAAGAATTAAGTCCTGCCAAATGCCCCTGGTTATGCCTTCCTTTTGTACTCTCTTTCTTCTCTGTTGATTCCATTATCTGGAAATAATAGAGTCAGAATCAGGGAGATGGTTAGAGAAGGAATGATATCGGAGTAAAACTAGGATATAGTGTGAAATAGTCATTTTAATTTATTTATATCTTAGGTCATAGATCATTGAATGCTGGAACAGACAAAGACTTGGGGATCAAGTTTATTTCAATCATTGCAGGTAAGGAGGCTCAGACCATGCCTGGCAAATGACAACCTCCTGCCTTTGTCTGATTGCAAATACCAAGCTGCTTTCTTCTCTTCATACTTGGTATATCTCAGGTTGTAGTATGCCAGCACTCACAAGGGGATGTGGCAATTTGCCATAAGCAACAAGTCACAAGAGAAATAAGGTGCATCATCCTCCAGCACCAATTTTATTCAAAAGTTCCTGAGGAAAAGTTAAAGAACTTGACTACCAAGTAATTTGCCATGTTTTAAAACTCAAAAGAAGCATAGGCAAGTTATGGCTTTCCATTTCCCCTTTACTTCAATTCCCACCATTAATATGGGTATTCTAACCAGATCTTAGACTCTCAATTCCTTAAGCCCCTCGTTTCCAGTTACCTTCACTCCTGTTTCATCATGGCCACCCACTCCACAGAAATTCTCTGAATCTGGAAGAATTTTGAATTCCTCTACCTCTGAAAGACTCCGTTGTAATATCTCATTCTCACCACAGTCTTTTAGTTCTCTAATTCACTCATTGAGAACTCCGTGTCTAGAAATCTCTTCTTTCTCCCTATTAGCCTCTCTTCTTTCCTGCCTGTGGTTTAGGCTTATTTTCTTTCAGAGTAGACACTGTCAACATCCCCAATTGTCTCCTCCTATTATCTGTTCCTCTCTGTGTGCCGTGACCTTCAGTCTCTCTCCATCTCCCCAAACTCTATACTCCAACAGAAATGAAAGTACTGGAAGGTCCTGAAATATTCCCTGCTGTTAGAGGTTTTTGTTCCTTTGCTGTGTCGCTCTCTACTTGAAATACCTGTCATACAAAGATACATTTGATTTTTAAGTCTTTTGGGGAAAAGTCTTTATGTAAACTCTCCTGATCACCCCCCCTAGATTAAATATATTACTCACTCATTTAGTGCCCCACAGTATTCTACATCCATTACAGCAAGGCATACATTATTAAATTTCCATTTATTTGATTTTTGTATCCACCTTCCATGGCTGCTTAATTTCTATATGCTCAGCATTGGTGTAGTGCCTAACATGCAGTAGTGAATTAACGAATATTTATTGGGTGAGTTTATTCAGTGAATTAAGCAAGCAGAATACTGTCTCTCTGGAAAAACTCAAGTTTTTATTTTTCCAATAGTAAGGTGTATGCAGCTTTCATCTTCTTTTCTTGCCTTTTTTCTGGCTACTGGGAAGTACAGGGTGAAGTGTGAAAACAAAAGTTATTAGCTAAATTAACCCTCATTGTTGGCGTATTTGAATTCTTTATTTTCCTCCATCAAGAGTTTTACATTATTAACCTTTGATTATGCGATTTAAAAAAATAAAGGGTGTGTGTGTTTAGAAAGAGATAGATAAATAAGTTCAACAGGTACTATTTCAGAAAACAATATTTTTCTTGACACTTTTGATACTTGTAAGTACACCAGATTGTCAAAGTTTTTCAACATGCTGTAAAATAAATAAGATTACCATTTCTTATGAAAGAAAATTTTCACGTGAAGAAAAGTGTATTCCATCACCAAGAGAGCAAATACCCCCTTTTTGAAATTTATGCACAGAAATTAGTGCACAGAAATGTGAAAGTCTTGAATAAGTATAACATTTAACTCTGTAAACTTTAAATAATTCTCTTGACATAAACATTATCTATGGCTCCTGCAAATATCTCTTCAAACATTTAGATCAAATACATAAATAGTACTGTGCTAAACACTGAAGTCTAAGGTCTGTGCTCTAGATTTTGGGGAATTTTTGGGAAAAACATTGAGATATGCAAATTCATTGTAATATAGAAGAAGAATAACTAGAAAAACACATGCCAAATCACTCTTAAGCTTCCTAAAGTTTGGTTAATTTGGTTAATTTCACACCCAAGACAGCTAGCTAATTATGTCAAATATTGGGTTGTGATTCAAAGTTTTATAAATAATAATGAAAGCGATCTATCATGTAATCTATTATAATTAAGATATATATGAATTGTGGTAGAATTTGCAGGATGTTAAACTAATAAAATGTATTGTGCGCACACGTAACTTTTGGGAACTCAGAATGAGTGAATTCATGGTTTATTGTGTAATTCACATTTATCATAAACAGAGCATAATTCATAGTTATTGATATCGATATCATTGATATGTTTTGGATACTTAGCAGCGGTGTGCTGGTAAATGTTTAATAACCAACTCTCTGGGGAAAAAATGTCCTGATTTGTAACGTTTGCCGATTTCCGTGGTGTAAATGCTCCTACCACAGCCAATTTCAAGTTACCAAGGTGAGGTCACTGAACACAAAGTTGGGAAGAGAGGCTGGGTTTTGGAAGCTGTAAAAGCCAGCTGCAGCACACCACTGCCAAACTCTCACACTTCTGTAGATTTCCAGTAGCAGCTTACTGTTTTGTTTAGATACTTCTAATAAAATGATAAAAGAAGCCATTTTATGTGAGACAGATTACCTTGAAGAGTTATACTCAAGGATTCCTTTTCTCTCTCTGAATTTCCTCAAGCAATTATAGGCAACAGAGTTCAACTTTGTTTGTTTGTTTATTTATTTATTGCTAACTAGGCCTGAGGTTGTAACAACTTTGTAAGAATTGTATTGAAATTTTCAAATGCAGGAAGGATTTATACATGCATTCTGTTGTCTGGGCTGCATGGGCAGAGCTCTTAAATTGGGGCCCGTAGTGTCTTTTCCTTGAGAGGTCTCGGAAAATGAGAAACTATCAGCTTCTGAGCACGTTCTGTTTGAATGTACATCTGTTATTGACAAGGTGTAGTCGCACATTAGCACTTTCTTTTCTTTCTTCAGCTTTTTGAAACTTTTCCAGATGCCATTTTAAGTTAGGTTCTAAAGATCAAGTCTCTGAAGAGTGGCACAAAGGCTTTGCTTAGATAGAATATAAAATTTCTTCATCTGTAAGTTGGAAACAGCATAATATTGTGGAGAGAAACAATCTTGATTCTATGGTCAATATCTATAATATATAAAGTATCCCCTGATTAAATAAGCAATATTTTAGCTAATATAAGCAAAAATTATGCAAAGTCCCTAGTTACTTAAAACAAAGTTTGTTTGAATGTTTTTAAACATTCAAATGATTGCAGCTTCATCTTTTACATAATATTTGAAGTCTTTGGGATTTTTCATAGTGGTATACAAAGGTATGAGCATGAAAAATATTTGAATCAAATAAAACCAAGTGTCTTTCTGAGCCATTGAAGTTTACATGTTTTTATTGTATTGTTATGAGTTTTCCAGAATGGATAGTCTTCCAGTACATCCTAGTTTCATCTGTCCTGAAAATGTTTCTGCATTAATAACATTGTTCTTCAGATTTCTTTAGACCTCTTTCCCAAAGTGTGTACCAAGGGACATCATAAGTCCCATAAGATGCTCCTTGAAAAAAAGGGGGATTATACACTCAAGTATGAAAAGTGTTATATACACTGGCCATCCTTTAAAGAGTCAAGATACATTTAAGAATATTAAGGATTTTGAGAAGCCCTACAGAAAAGAAATCTTTAATATTTGCTTTAAAGCATTTCCCAATTATATTGATCATGGATCCTCTTTTTATATTATCCTATTAACATGCAAGAAACATACTTTTGAGACTATCTCCTTTACAAAATCTGTTTGAAAAAATATTAAATTTCCATTTTCAGACCAATATTATAAAATATGTAGCCAACTTAAAAATTTAGAAACAATTTTCTAAGAAATTGAAAATAGCTAAAATTGACTCAAAAGATATAGATACACCAAATAAAACAATGATCATGAAAGAAATTTATTATGTTGTTAAATGAGGGCCTTGCCTGTAAAAATACCAAAGAATTTCATGGATGAATGTTTTCAAACCTTCAAAGAACAGGTAATTCCTATGCAATTTAAATTGCTTCAGGCATAGAAAATAAAGAAAGCATTCCAATTCTTAAAAAAAAACAAAACCCAAACTCATATGACATTGACTCCAAAATTTGACAAAGACACCACAAAAAAGAAAATGATAAATCATCTCACTTATGAATATTAATACAAAACAGTAAATAAAATCCAGAAACTAAAATCCAGCACTACATTAAAAGAATAATATGCCATGACCAAGTGGGGTTTATTTCAGGAATGCAAGAATGTTGAACAATATGAAATCTCCTGGTATAATTGACTACAGGTCAAAGAAGAATAATCCTTTATAAAATAGGAAGAGAATGATACTTCTTTAAAGAAAATTATATGCATATCTCAAACCACTTTCTAGCATTATTCTTGGTGATGAAATACTTCAAGCATCCCCACTGAAGTCAGGAATAAGGCAGATGTGCCTAGTTTCCCCGTTATTATTTAGTATTGTTTTGGAAATGTTATAGACAAATTAGAGGAGTGAAATAATGGTTATAGACATTGGAAAAGAAGGGGCAATATTATCATTATTTACAGATGATATGATTGTATATTTGGAAAACCCAAGAGAGTCAATAAGAAAAAGTACTATTAGAAAGGATAGAAGAATCTAATAATGTGACTGGTCACAAAATATATAAAACAGCTTTGATAAAACCATAAGCAATAAAATGATATACAAATGTATTCCAATTATAATTGCAAATAATAAGAATGTAACAATAAACTAAATGCCTCAGAACAAATGTAACAAGAAATATACAGTTCCTAGATGAAAAATAACATTTGAATGAATGAATACATATACCTTATTCTGGATAACAACATATAATATTGTAATTATGACAAATTATTCTAATTAATGTAGATATTCATTGTAATTCCAATTAAAATCCAAACAGAATAATTGTGAAGTTCACCTATAATAATAAGTATGTGAGAATAGGTAATATGTTTTTGTATTTTCAAATTTCTTCCATGAATAATATAATGGAAAATAATATTAGCCAAGTAACAGAATATCCCTAAGAGCTCACTGCCTTAGTATATCAGAAATTCATATCTCGTTTAAGTCACAGTCCAGTGGGTGTACCTGTTTGCTGTGTCTCTTTGTGATCACTCAGGGATCCAGGCTCCTGATGTCTTGTGGCTCCACCTTCCTTTAAGTCCTCCAAGCTCTACCCATTAGAGTTGCTTCTTAACATCTTTGCCTATAAACATGCATCACCCTCAGGCAGGATCTCAGACACATAATCTCACTTAACTCTTTGTGGCACTAGGAAATGCAATCTAGCTGTGTACAATGGAAGAACATGAAATGGATTTTGACAAAACAGAGCAATCTGGCAACACTTTTACAATCAGAAACAAAAGTACACATTCTAAAATATATAGCGTGCATCACTGTATCTGTCTTGAAGAAAAATTAACAATACGATTAACTAAGGAGTATCAATGCTTTTGAAAATATAGACAGATTTTCCCTTATAAATTAAATAATACTGTCTTGCAAAGAGAAACTAATTGTTTTTAGCCTAACATTGTGTAGAAACATGCTTTAGCGTTCATGCACAGCTGGGCTAATTGGAGGAGCTAAGCAGGTGGATTTTCTGGTAGCTCTCAGTGCTTCATACTGTTTAGGAAACAAACATTCCCTGAAAGTTTCTGTGGGCTCCTACATCTGGAACATCGGATGAAGAAAGCAGATGGAACTCAACCTGACACGTGTATGGTACTGAAGACATCTTAAGAACATGGGCGTCTTTCAACAATTATTTCAGTCTGTGAACACTGATTTTATGTTGTATGAACTGCGAGCTCGGGAAATTACAAGAGGATGTTTCCTCAACGTATATTCTAAGTGTAGCCACTTCATAGTATTTTTCTGAGAGTCAATAGCAATGATATATGCAAAATTACCATTTTGTATAAAATATTACATAAAATTTGGTAGATATTTATTTTTTTCTTCAAATGTAAATTGAGCACTTAACAGCACCAAGACATGATTCAAGGCACTGGGGGTGTGGCGTTGAAAATGACACACTCGCTGCTTTCAAAGAGCTGGCATTCTGGTTGGGGGTGGATGGCAAGCAGGGGACAGAAAACAAGCATATACACAAGTAGATAAGATAATTTCAGATGGTGATAAGTACAATGAATGACATTAAACAGACTAATTAGCCAGAGACAGACTGAAAGGGGCTGACTATACTAGCTAGATGGGCATGATATAGTTGAGAAGGCAGCCCTTGAAATGACACCTGTGTGATGAGAGGGTCGGGTTATGCAAAGAACACTCAATAAATGTTTGTTGAGTGAATGCGTTTACTTATTTATTTTTTTGGTTCATCTTTAAATGCATTTTACACCGTGAAATCAGAAGTAAAATGTTCTCAACAGCTCAAATAACTCTAAATACGTAAACAAAAGATTTTCATGACCTAAATCAAGTTATATTCTTGGACATCAGGCAGAATGATAGCTCAATGTGTCAACTTTTTTAAAGAACTAGACGTTTTATAAGGAAGTAGAACTTTATCATAAATGTAGCACTTAAAATTAGCCACAGATGGAAATGTTGTGGCTCCTACTTCTGGCCATTCTCCCCGAGTCTCCGATTGCTCCAGCATTCACCCTGTTCTCTTTCTTTCCAACACTACTAGTGGCGTCATTCTCGGTGACTTCATCCACATAGCTTACCCTTCATACTAACAATGAAGCGACGATACCTGTTTCCTCATCTATAAATTTGGACTAATAATTCCTTCCTAGTTACTCAGAGGACTGATGTAAGAATCAATTGTCATGATTTATGTGAAAATACTGTGTTATCATAAGGCATTATTTTATTATTTTTCTTGGTTTGTAGAACATTTTAATGCATCGGTGCCATAATTCATTAAATGGGTATGTTTTGACATTCTTCACTGTTTCCTTCATAGGAAAAAAATTGCACTCCTGGTTAATTAAATGCATGTCTAAGTATTAAATAAAAACCATTTCCTAGCATTCCTTTAAAATGTAGTTTCTGAGTGAATATGAATAATAATTCTCAGAAGATTTTTGTCTCCTTAGCTGATTGTCATCACTTTGGCTGGCTGTGTCTTCCATGGAAGTGTTTAGAAAATTTTGATGATTATCATCTGCTTCATGAATATGAATTCTTGGGGTGGGAAAGATCACAGAGCAAATAAAAACAAAAAAAATCCCAGAACCTATCTTTGTGTTAAGAACTCTCTGATGGGAGGGAATAAACTGATCAAAGAGTGCCCTGAAATATTGTTTCACAAATGGCTTGCAAAACTTGATTTTGGAGATAGGGCATTCCACAAGTTGAATGATAAGGATCTTGGCTACCCTCAGTAGGCCTTCAAAGATGTTGTTGGTTTAGCATTTAATATACTGTACAGTACAATTTTCTCAGGTCACAAAGTTACTTTTGGTAAGGTCTTTTTGGCAGAGTTAATAGCAACTTTGTTAGCAAAAACTAGTGATGTCACATTTCCGCTCTCAATTATACCAGAAGTCACTGTAATTTTCCACCAAAAGCTATTTTAAGAACCGTTGGTGAAAGAGAATTCACCACAGAGAACTCACCTCAAATTTAGCCCTTTGTCGAATATTAATATGTTTTTTTTTTTTTTTTTAACTAAGACTTCTTATTTGCTAGGAAATGAGGCTGTGCTCATTTCCATTCTTTCCAAGTGGGTGTCAACTTTGGACCTGTAAGCGTAAATTCAGGCCAATTCCTGGATGTGCTGTCGGTAAAGTACCTATGTGTCAACAGCCGTCTGGAGTAATGGTTCAGTTCCCCCAGAAGAAGCATTCTTTTTAGGGAGAAAATTTATGTTGATGATTTTCAAATTATTGAAACTCCTCAGGCAATTTTCCAGCTGGCCAACCCCTATACACTGACTTGAGAAGTGCCAATTTTGGATTTTTGGCAGTCGCTAGCCTGACCTGGTCAACTTCAAGAGGCAGCTTGGGGAGGGATTTCAGCATCCACATTTTAACACAATTACCAGTTTGCTTCTGGATGAAGGCCAGCACTTTATTTTTAATATATGAGGCTCAATATCTCTTTAAGACCACTTTCTCTTTACGTTCCATTGTGAGAAACCAGAGAGGCTCTAAGTTAGGAAAAATCTAAAACGAAGCGTCCTAAAAATAATTTTTCTGATTGTCTGACATGTTTGTTTACTCTTGGAGGTTCAAATAGTCTTTATTCAGGCTGTTAACTGTATGTCAACTGTATTAATTAGAACATTAATATTCAATGTTTAGAATTGAAGATGGGGATTATTCTTTCAATATTTATAGAAAATGTGGAATAAAGTTTAAATATCTACTAATTTTAAAAAATGATAATTCATATTAAATGTTTCCATTTATTAGATGATCATTTTGTATTTTTAGTGGAATTAATTTATTTACAGATTCAGAATAATAATAATGATTATCTTTAAACTCTCGAGCAGTCTATAAATACTATTACAATAGAATGAGACTGTGTGTTCCTGAAAGAGAAGGACGGCGTTTTTTCTAGGCATTGGGGTACCTAGCTTTAAAACCCATGCACACACGACCAAATTTTCACAATTCATATCCAACCCCTGGGAACAGCAAACGTTTATTACTAACAATGATAGAATGTAGGTGGACTTGAAAAATTCAAAATTGCTGGGGAGTAGCTTACTGATGTCAAAGAAAAGACATAAATGACTTTTGAAAGTGTGACCATGAACAGGTTACCTAACTTATCCTAGTCTGAGTTTTCACATCTGCAAAATAAGGATAATAATATTCAACATATATGAGTATTAATATTATGAGTATTAATCAGGCACAGAACCTAGTACCTAGTAAACATTTAACAAGTGGTAACACCTGTGAGAATCAGTATGGGCTTTGGAGTCAAATTGTCCTGGGTTTGAATTCTGGCTCTATCATTTACTAGCTGCATGACAACTGGGTGAATTAATGAACTGGACCTCATCTTCCTCTAGTGTTAGATGAATAAATAAAAAGTACATAAAGGGTGCAGCCCAAATGTCAATAAATGTTGCTTTTATGATTAATAAAACATTGCTAGTTGGAGGATTCCCCAACAGTAGGATTGGGTGGCACCAGCTGTTTCAGCACTTTTCAATTTGCCTCCCACGGTGTTTGATTATTGGATGGACACACTCTCTCTCTGCTTTATTTGTTTATGGGCATGTAAAATATATTGCTTTTCCACATGAATTTTCATTTCAAGAAAGAGTTGTGTTGCTAAGAGAAGCTAAAAAACATCCACTTGGTCCAAACGCATTAATTTACAGATGCAGTAATTGAAGCTTAGGAAAGTTCATAATGAAGCAGTCAGGACTGGAATTCAGGTCAGCAGAATTCTGACTCCAAGTTATACAATATTTCCACTATTTCATTCTTCAATTTTCCATTTAATTAAATTACTTCAGGAATGGAGACAACATCTGCAATTTTTTCTTGCACTAATCAAAGGAGAAATTGCTAAGAAAACTATGTGCTCAAAGAGAAATTTCCCTGAAATTTCTTTTAAAGAATTACTAAGAAAGATATGAGGAAAAAATAGTATTACTAGGTGTATTAGTCTGGGTTCTCCAGAGAAGCAGAACCAATAGAAGATGTGTAGCGCTCTCTCTCTCTTTATCTATCTATCTATCTATCTATCTATCTATCTATCTATCTATCTATCTATCTATCTATCCATCCATCCACCCATCCATCCAGAGATACTTGTTATAAGGAATTGGCTGATATGCTTATGGAGGGTAAGAAGTCTCAGTATCTACAGTTGGCAAGCTGCAGTCCCAGGGGAGCCGATGGTATAATTCCAGTCTGAATCTGGGGGCCTGGGAACCAAGAGAGCCTATGGTGTAAGTTTCAGTCCAAATTTGAGTCCAAAGGCAGGAGAAGACCAAGGTTGTAGCTCAAAGACCATCATGCAGAGAGAGCAGATTCTCTCTTGCTCAGTCTTCTCTTCTATTCAGGCCTTCAGAGGATTGGATGAGGCCCACATATATTGGGGAGGACAATCTGCTTTATACAGTCTACCGATTCAAATGTTAATCTCATCCAGAAACACTCTCACAGACACACCCAGAATAATAACCCTACTCTCTGGGCACCCCATGGCCCAATCAAGGTGACACATAAAATTAACCATCACATGAGGTAAACACGTCTTTATCACTGATTCCAAGTATACATATTTAAGATGTGCTATATTCTCCACTATCAATGTTCACTCATTCTCAATAAATATATCTTTTCCTGTGTACAGGAAAATTTATTTTTTCATATGTCTAAAATAAATCCTCTACATAGTCTAATGTGTTTTTTTTTGTCTACATACAACACTTATATAGCGTTGTCTGAATCTTTCTGTTTTATGATAATTAATTGCTTAAGTAACCCGTCTATCAACTTGGTCAGGGGGTGGCCATTATTTTATTATGTTTAGCATTCTTGTTATTGTGATATTAGTTCATGACATTTGATAATAGTTTGCCTAATTTTAAATATCTTTTCCTTAAGTCTTGGGTTTCCCTTAAGTCTTCCTGGTATACACAAATATTCTGAAGTAGAGATCAAGTAACTCAAATGGCTTTATTTTGAGTCCAGAAGAAAAATAATATCATGACAATTTTAAGAAATAAAATAATGGTAAGGATTTTCTGTGGTCATTCTTACATAGCAAAATAGAAAAGTGTGAATTAATCAGATCATTTTCTACACTATCCAACTCCTTAAGATTATTATATTGTCCCTTGGCAGAGAAAGGGGGAAAAACAATACTTTTCTTCCTCTATTCTGCAATTTTTGACACTTTATGGAATTATAAAAACATTTAGGAAACATGTCATTCAATTTTTACATTGATGGCATTTGATAGCATATTCCACTCCATAGCTGATATATTCTGACACCTATTTATTAAGATGTATATTAAATTTTCCAAAAAATTGAAAGGTAGCATGTTAGTAGATACATTTCCAACCTTATAATACTGGTTTTAGTAACTGTCTAAATATTGAAATTGTTAATTAAAACTCCACCAAAGTTATGCTATACTTTTATTTGAACAAATTATCATTAATTTCCACTTCACCAATTCAGCATTTTTGATTGTTTGATCAGGACTTGGATGAGGTTCACAAACGTTTTGTGAATTGCAAAAATTGCATCATGATAGAAACATTAAGCTAATTAATAGAACAAACTTGAAATAATTTGAAAGTACTTTTCTATATATAGTAATTTTGCCTAGAAGGGTCATCAATAGGCCATCTTCCTTTATTTCCTTAAGTCTTTAGCACTGTTGAACACACTCTTTCTTGAACACTTACATCTTCTGGAGTCTATGGCACCACATTGCTATCTAACAACATTAAAAATCCACTTTCCTCTCTCAGTGGGAATGCACACAACCAAGCCTCAAGACTGTCTTATGGCATCTCACCTCCTCCAGCTTACCTCCTTGATTATGGCTTTAACAGTTTGATCACGTAGTTATTAACTTCCAGATTGGTCTCGGAAGCTTTGTTACGAACTGTCCCACTTGTGTGCTATCTAGCAGGCTGGGCCTTTTCTCTCCTCATGCCCTGGCTTGAGATGGTCCAAGATAGTACATTTCTTCTGGTTTTATTCCTTCTTTGGGGTGCTCCGCTGTCTCCATTGGCTCTATTTCCTGTTTCATAAACTTGACTAATGCACTTCCTGTTTATTTTCCTCCTTCATCATATCACCATGGCCCACAGCTTCAGTTGCCTCTTTATACCTGAATCCACATCATCTTTGATCTCTCTCCTGCGCTTCCACCCCACATTTAAAACCACTTATCAGACATTTTTTGGGTGTTTCACCCTCATCTCAAATTAACAGGTTTACACTACCTCCCATTCTTCTATATCATTGTCAATGACAACACTATTATCTTTGTAATCTCTCTAAGATGTTCTCTTTTTTGATCCACATTAAGGCTGTTACTAGACTGCTATTTTTCTAATTTCTCTTAGATATGATATGTCTTAACAGTTCTTGCTTATTTCACCACATCCACTGACTGTTGATTCTAATTCAACAACAAATTTGCCAACTGACACCTCTCATCTCTAATCTGTTCCATGTATTTCACCTTGATTACTCCTCCTAAAACATTTCTGTATGCATATCACCATCTGGATTAAAACCACCAATGACTATCTCTGCCCCAAGGGTTGGAATTCACGCTCCTTAGCCATCATTTAAAATCTCATATATTCTGGCCCCATCCCCTTTTTCCCACATATCACACACTAGTTGCTCTTTTCAAACACAATAATTTATTTGTAATGCACCAAAATGCCTTACATATTATTTCCTTGACCTTTGCACACAGAATTTGCTTCACCTAGAATGATAACTTTCCTTATCACCATGGATCTGAAGTTTAGTCAATCTTTAATCATTCTTTAGTACACTTAAATAAATTTCTACCTCTTTCATGAAGTTTCTGACAGTGATTTTTCTTTTTTGAACCTCTAAAGACCTCCTTTCACTCATTTGGCAAAATTGTCAACACAAAATATTAATACACACTGTCTTAGATGCATATATTTTTTCTTCTCAAAAATAATGTAAGTTCCTTGAGAGAAGTGTCTTAGGAGTTTCATATTCCCATTGTCTATATTAACTTGCATATGATTTGGTTTGATGTAACAGATAAATCTGCTGTTGTATTTTAGTCTCATATCAGTTCCATATCCTATTTCAGATCCAGATTTATCCTAAAATGCATTATTTTTCAAAATTTTGATTTCTCTTTTCTGAGGTACTACACAATGGTTCAGGATTGGATGCTGGAGTGTTCAGGCAGGGAGAGGTCAACTGAGGAAACACTTGCTCTTCCTCAATTTCTTATTTTAAAAGTTTTTATCAGGAAATTTTATTGTATGGTTTTACCAGCACAAAACTTTATATTGGAGACATGAAACTCAAAGTTACCTGGACATTTAGTATTGCTTATTTTAACATTATCTTTATTAAATAGAATCAGTATTTTTGGAATATTTTACTTAATAAAATTTTATAAAATAAATCGAGGGAGTTTTGTTACCAGAGAGCTCAAAAAAGTCAACTGTATGATATATCTAACAAGAAGTGATAGCGTAATATTTATTGCATTTTTAGAAATATAGTATTTAGAACAATTCTGTTCTAAATTCTGTACTTCTCCAGTTTCAGACACATTACTTTTAGGAACATCGAGAGAACATGATAGATTTGGAGGTGAGTATCTAGTATATTGAGAGGAGTCAAAACTATAACTTTGAGAAATGACTGAAAGCAATGGGGGTGGTATTTAGCTCAAGAAGAGAAATACTCATAGGAATATGATACATATTTTGAAGGACTATGTTATAGTTGAAATGTCAACTTGTTTTGTGTGATTTCCAAAAGCAAAACCAGAAACAATGAGAGTTATAGAGGTATATTTTAGCCAAATATAAAAAAATCATATTCCACTGAAGGGTCTGAAATATAAGATGAACTGCTACATAATCTATAGATACTTCTATGTTGTTAGAAATATTTAAAAAGAAATGATTATTTCTTTATCTTTATTCATGTTCCCCTTGCACTTATATTGTACTTCTTTTATGACACTTATCATTTTCTACCTTTCTTCATAGTGAAACTAAATATTGAAAGTAATGTGTGTGTGTGTGTGTGTGTGTGTGTGTGTGTTGTCTTGGAACGCATTATTTTTTTAGCATTAGCTGGGGTTCCAAAGATTAAGAACTTCATAATCTTTGCCAAATAGTCTCACCTCCATACATATCCTGGACAAGCTAAGAGTTTGGGAAAACTGTTCTTCTAATGTTAGTAATTAGCCACTATTTATTGGATGGGGTAAAGGATTGATGGAGGATACCTTTAGAGAGAAGTATTCTTCACTAGGTAAGGAGAGTATGATGCTTTACTCTTACCTGAAGTCAGTGAGTAGAATATCAAGGTTTATTAGCTTCCCTGAAGTTTAGGGAACTGGTGTCTGATTCTCCATAAGAGAATTCTAAAACCACCTGTTTGGCAGAAAAGAGAAAGGGAAAGAAGACTGCCTTGCAAGCAAACTGCACCTTCACTGTTGGAGAGTTGGTGTAAGTTTTTCCTGTGAGTCAAACCCATAGGAGAGAGACATTCAGGGGAATCCTTAAATAAGGATTTCATCCACAAAGGCCACCAGGGGAGGGGGGTTGAAGTCACCAGGTGGAGGAACAGACCACCAGAAGCCCCAGGGACTGAGATTCGAAGTTTAAGTTGCTGGAAGAAGGAGAGGCATTGCCTACATCATGGAAATCGCAACTGGAGATATCTAATGAGGTAATCTCTGAGAAATCCACTAAAGATCCACAAAGAAAGAGTCAACATTGAGCATATGAGGCCCAAAGTATGTCAATGCTTTATGATGACAGTTACAGCTTGCCACATAAGCCTGGGAAGAAATGATCATTCCCCATGTCCTCTCTCCCTGGGCCTCATCTTGGAGGGATTGGATCCTGTGACTGGGGAGTGGGATTCAGTCAAGGAGCTGGCTTAATAAAGATCTCTCCCTCTGCAAGCTTCCCAACTTGTGGTAGGACTCAGCTAGCTGAGGGAAGAATTCAACTGTTGACAGTTCAGAATTTTGATTCTTACACTGGATTGGACATTTTAATTACCAAAATGAGACTGTTAATAGGAATAAATGATAAGAGGACTATTAATCATCTAAGGCTAAAAGCTGTAGAACTTGCTTCAGGTGTCATCAGGGGTAAGAAAAGAATTAGCCCACAGAGTTGTTTACTTTATAATAAATAAACCTGGAATCTATGAATTGGTGAGGCATGTCTCCATGAAAAATGTCATGTAAGCTGTACAACCCTCTGGGGTATAAAATGACAATATTTCATAATTTAAATGCTCCCTGCTGTATGTTTGAGACCCCATCGATTATTCTAGGCCAGAGGTGTATGTTTGATGCAGGAAAGGACATGGGAAGACACCCTCACTCTGCAGGCCTTGCTCTGCTTGTGTCTTGGAGCTGTTTATCTCTTTGAAATGACTGGTAAAGCTTGAGACGAGGTAAGATCTCTGATTCATGTGCGTCTAATTTCACAGTCAGCTTTTATGGGTCATCCCAGAATTTATGTAATAATTGGACTAAACTGATTTTTATGTATCTGAGCACGAATGCATAAACTATGAAACTGCCCAGAATTTCATCCAGTTGTAAGCAAAACAGGTCAGGAAAGCTGATGTGAATACTGAGGTGGGGAAGAATAAAGTTGTTTCCGACTTGTGCCCTTCTAAATCCAGAACGTTCTGTAAGCCATTCTCAATGTTTACTTGCAAACATGCGTTCTCTTCTCTTTTAGATAGTAAGCTCCTTTATTGCAGCAACCACATGTTCATTTTTATTTTCTCAATTTCTATTACATTAAAGTAAATATGGAAAATGTTCAAGTATTACATAGGGATTAGAGTAAGTTTATTCCAACCTTTATAATGGACATTTCTATTAAATGTTTAAAATACTTGATGTTTAAGTACTCACAGTTTGGGCTTATAGTTAAAAATTGCAATTTAACAAACACCATTCTCTTTGTGTGTGTGTGTGTGAGGAAGACCAGCCCTGAGCTAACATCCGTTGCTAATCCTCCTCTTTTTGCTGAGGAAGACTGGCCCTGGGCTAACATCGTGCCCATCTTCCTCTACTTTATATGTGGGATGCCACCACAGCATGGCTGACAAGCAGTGTGTTGGCCAGCGCCTAGGATCTGAACCCGTGAACCCTGGGCTCCCAAAGCACGAACTAAACTGCTATGCCACCGGGCCAACCCCTACCGTTCTCTAAAAGATGCTTTTTATAATGAAAGATTTCTAAGGCCCAGAACTGACTTATTTCAAGGGATATTCTTTTTAATACAATATCAATGTAAGTATTTTGGTAACTCTATGAAGTTAGTTATTTATAATTGGATTTGAATTGGGCAGATGGTTTATATAGAAACATCATTCTATTAGGAATTACTTGAATTCTGATATAAATATAATTTATTAGGCTTGTGAACTATGAAAAGTGTTCATTTTGACTAATTTTGTGGCTCCCTGAATCACAATATCTTAATCTTAATATCTAAAATGTGAGAACCAGTGGTTGCCTGCTTACTTTCCAGATAGTTGTGTGCAGTAAATCCATTTAATACGAATTTGTCAAGTGTCTAATATGCAGCACAATGGTAACTCTTTGTCATCTCCGAAGATCTATTCCTATTCCTTTCCTTATTCACTTTTCTTTGCTGACTTTTAAAATCGACTTTATTGAGGCAGAATTTACATACTGAAAATGCACCCAATTTAAGTGTACAGTTTGGCATGTTTTAACGAATGTATACATAGCATACATACACTAGTGAAACAAACATCACAGTCAAGATACTGAACATTTCTTTCTCCCCAAAACGTTTCCTTGTAACATTTTGCAGTTAATTCCCAGCCCCTGCTTCCACCTCAGGCAATCTTTGATTTCTGTCACTAGAGATGAGTTTTCCTGCCCTAGAATTTCATTTAAATGGAATCATAAAGTATAGCCTCTTTTTTATCTAGCTTTTTATGCTCAGCATAATATTTTTGAGATTCACCCAAGTTGTTGCTGTATCAGTGGTGTTTTAATGATTGAGTAGTATTCCATTGTAGGAATATACCACAATCTGTTTTTCCATTCTCCTGTTCATGAACATTTGGGTTGTTTTAGTTTTTGGCTATTATGAATAACATTTGTGTATGTATATTTTTTTGATATTTATATTCACTTATTTTGTGTAATACCTAGGAGTGGAATTTCTCAGTCATATTGTAAACATATATTTAACTTTATAAGAAACTGTCAAACAGTTTTCCAAATGATGGTACCATTCATTATTCCCAACAGCAACATATGAGAGTTCCAGCTGCTCCTCATTTTTACCAATACTTTGTATTGTCTCTATTTTGATTTCTGCATTTTAGTGGGTCTGTACTGATACCTCATTTTGTTTGTAAGGCATTTTCTTCATAGTTAAAATATTTAGCATCATTTCATGTGCTCATTGACCATTTGTATACCATCTTTGATGAAGTGTCTGTTAAAATCATTTGCCCAAATTTTTCTTTTAAACTGGGTTGCTTGTCTTCTTTCTGATGTGTTGGAATGACATATATTTGGGATGTAAGTCTTTTGTCAGATATTTGTATTTTGAATATTTTCTCTGGCAGTCTGTGTCACTTTTTTTTTATTATATTAATGATGATTTTTGAAGAGCAAAACTTTTTAATTTTCAAAAAATTCAATATATCATTTTTTTTCTTCTATGGTTAGTAGCTTGAGTGTCCTTACCTACTCCAAGGTTGCAAATAACTTTCCTTACATTTTCTTTTAGAAATGTTATTGACTGAGCCTTTACCTTTAGCTATATGATATATATTTTTTGTGAACTTTTAGATATGAATGAGATGCCTAGTCCAGTATTAATTATTCCATCATAGCTGAAGGAAGATGCCCTTTAGGCCCCCTCTTCCATGTATTTTGAGTGATAGCTGGAATTTAATGTCACCATAAATTTTATCAATTTTCTGGAAGCATCTTGGTAGATGAATACAGGTGTGTGTGTGTATTTGTGTGTGTGTATGTTTGTCTGTAAAAGACGTTGGTGAAAGGAACAGTGTGTCCTGTCTATTTCTCTGATGTGTTAAATAATTGACACATTTAGGGTCACCTAAGGCCCAATTAGTTTTACAAACTGGAAGAAATGCCCCACAGTCAGACTGGAATTGCTGTACTATTCAAATAAGCCGTGTACACACACACACACACACATATATACATATACACACACACACATATATTGTTATATTTTTGTTTTCAAAGAGCATTCATTTGTATAAAGTGTAGCAATTTGTCTTCACAATCTGAGAGATAGGTTAGTTCAGGTATGGACCATATGGTAAAGGTGAGGAAACCAATACACAATGGAGATTTATACCCTGTTCATAGGTTCATGGAAGGGGAAGGAAGTTAAAATTTAAGCCTTTACCCCAATTCCACTCCTTTTTCTATTTTAGGAGGCTGATGCCCATCGATGAGGAGAGAGATAATTTTTGATTTTAAAACATAACATAGAAGAGTGTTCCGAAGTGGAGATCAGGAAATGGAGTGACAGAGTAGGAGATTGGTAGCGCAGTAAGAATCAATAGGTAGAAGCATAAAGAGACTAACTCTTATTAATAATCAAAACATAAAGGATCCACAGACAGCGGCAACCTGTAACTTCTTGGACAAGTCACATCAGTTTTTGGTAAGAAAATAGTGAGATCATTAGGTTATTTTTTTTTTTTTGTGCTCTGTATTAGTCACTCCTTTTACTCTTGTGTAGAATACCCGTTGAAATGGATGGTTGGGGGAAGTCTGCTTCTTGGTTTGTTTTTTAAATAGTAGTTATGGTAATATCAGTTAATTTTTGTGGACCATGTACACAAAATGCTTTCAATTTTTTTCTTATTTTGAAGAAATCTCGTAAGAATAATTATTGGAATAATAATCCTGGGTACATATATTTTAAAGATAGTTTCTAGAACACAAAAAAAATTGCTGTATAGTAATTGGGAATAATTCCAAAAGCAATATAAAAACACATTACTTTCCCCTATATTTACAAGCGCTAATATAGGAAAATATATTAAACCACATCTCTGGGGACTTAAGTAATATTATGTGTCATATACTCGATGTTGGAATAAGCGTTTACAGATTTTTCTGTTGGAGACTTTGATTTTTTTCTTGCACATTTGAAGCTGCTTGATTTTGAATGTGTATGTTAAGTTGGGAATTTGATTCATGCTTAACAGGGAGGTTTTATTTTTGATGGCCTTCCTTTTACCTTTTAGTGCCCTAAGTAATCCTCTCCTTCTAGACTGCGTCACTTCGCAAAGCCCGCTAACCTCAGGGTTGACAAGAGTTTTTATTTCTTCTTTACCCAACCACATATACCTTACATATTGGCATTTTAATGAGGTAACATACTGCTACATTTTCAAGTGAGGGAAAGCAATTTCCTTTTTCGTGGGTGGTTTTCTTTTAAAGATCTGATTTAGTTTTTTAACTTGATTCAGTTTTGAAAAGAAGTATGACTCAACCGTTCTCATGTCATACATGAGGAATGATTACTGGAAAATTCAGTAGCAAATGCAATTATTCCTAGCTTTCAACAAGGAAGATCTTTACTTCTTGGACTATCTTATTTGAACAGTTGTAGTCCAGGTTTTTTTTTTTTTTTTATTCCTTTCTTTAACTTACGAATATATATCATTCCTTTGGATATTTATTTTACTCCCAAATTCGAATTATTTAAGAATTGTTAGAGTTAAGTAGAGTTGTATGCTCAGTTTTCTATCGTTTAAAATGTTAGTGCTCAAAGACTGTGAGGAGAAGTGTTATTGGTACCATATTTTCGCAGGGCAGTTAGCCATATTGATGATAATTTTAAAACTTGCTTGCTTATAATACAGCAGTTCTAGAAAACCGTCTAACAGAACACAGAAAGTTACTTGTGAAGGAAATTCATTACAACATTAATTGGAATATTTTAAAAATGTTAACCATGTGCATAGAAACACCATGAGGCCGGGAACTATATCTGGTTGATCTGCCCTGTATGTCAGTGCCTAAACAGGGCTTAGCAGACAATAGGAACTCACTAGATATTTACTTAACACATTAAATATATTCCTAAGCATTTCATTCTATTTCATGCTATTACAAATGAAATTGTCCTCAATTTCATCTTCAGATTGTTCATCGCTCATATATAGAAATATAATTGATTTTTGTATGTTGATCTTGTATGCTGATTTCACGATATCAATAAAACCTTTTTCCTTTATTCTTTCTTTTCTTAGATCCTCTTCTCATAAGGTAAACTGTCATGAAGTTTAAAAAATATTCATAAAAATATTCAATAATTATTGGAGCAACCCCAGGTGGCCTCGTGGTCAGATTTGGTGTGTTCCACTTCGGCGGCCCAGGTTCAGTTCCCAGGCGTGGACCTATGCCACTCTTCTGTCAGTGGCCATGCTGTGGAAGTGGCTCACATACAAAAAAAGAGGAAGATTGGCAGTGGATGTTAGCTCAGGGCAAATCTTCCTCAGCAAAAAAAAATTAATTTTAAAAATTCAATATTTATTAAAAATAATATTCCCTTTCAACAGTTACCAATACAGAGAAGTGTAAGAAAAAACATAAAAAATCAGCACCCATATTTGACTGTGAGCCTAAATGTGTGTCTGTGGGGGTATGTGTGTTAATGTATATTTGATCACAGAAAGAGAGATTTTGTTTTACATAGATGGACATTCTTATCTTTTTTGTGTAAATAAAAATAATTTTACATCATTAACTTTAATGAGTACCTATAGCTTATATACTACAATTTATTTAATATTGTATAATTTATTTAATTATCAGTTAACATTAAGTTGTTTAAAATTTAGAGCCATTATAAACAAGACTGTCAGGAACATTCTCCAGTGTATAACTTTGAGATAATCTTGTGTGGTGCCTCTTTAGGAGAGAATTCCTGGAAATGTGATTGTTAGGCCCAAGAAATGCTCACACACAATCCCAGGATCCTGTAGAATGTTTATAACTTACTTGCCCGTCAATACTACATGAAAATTTCGATTTCCCCATACCCTGGCTAATATTGTTGTTTTCTTCAATTTTAAAATCATTTCAAATGTATCTTAATCATTTACAGTCTCTTCTGAGTTAACAAAGACACCCACCTATTTAATTTTTCTTAATTCAGAGGAGAAAGAAAAGGAAAAACCAGAAAGGTAGCAATTTTCATACAGCTGTTATCTGTAAGCCACAGGATTCAGAATTTTAGGGACATTAGTGGTTCTTTGTCCTCCTCAACTGTTAATGAGGAAGTATTTTCTACAGTAACCCTGACAGATAGCTCTCATGTCTCCTAGTGACTGCCTCAATTGGAAGAGAGCATGACTAATCTTGGGCAAATAAATAATTAGATATTTTAAATTATTAAAACACTTTTTCTTTCTTGGGTGAAAATCTACCCTTTTGAAATTTCTACCAAACGGATCAGACTTGTTTCTGAGGCAATGTAGCATTTTCCCACCACTTCTTTCACGTGAGAGGTCTTTATATATGAGAAGACATTTGTTGTGGCTCTCGTCAGTTACCTGTTTCTGGAAACTTTCTGGAATAATGTTAAAATTATGAGACTCAGTTTCTGTGGACTGTGGTTTGGTAAATCACTCCAAGCTCTGAATTATTCCTTTTGCTATGTGTTGCTAGTAGGTTTTAGAAGTTGGGTAGTTTTTATATGTAATCTGGATACATTTAAATAACATAAGGTAGGATTTTAAAGAAGCAAAACATTAAACGATTAACAATTTTGGGATAATCTGACTATCTGCAATTTAGGACAGAAAGCCATTTTCCCCATCTGGTTAGGGCTGGGAGTAGCAAAAACATGAAGTGAAGGTTCTCGCTATCCAAGAGAAGTATTTCAAACTTGTATGTTGCCTTGCAATTGTATATTAAAATCTTAAATTTGTCATCTGTTTATATTTAAAATGCATATGCAGAAAATCAGATAAACCAGTAATTCTCCAAATTTCTTTTTTTTTCCTTGAAAACATTTTATATAACCTTAGGAATATGGATGAGCTCACTTGAAGTATTGCCTGGTTTTGCTCATCATGATTTTATTGCCTTTGGTATGCAGTTGGTTAATAATTAATAACATTAAGTTTATGTTCCAGTGTGACAAGGTGGATAAAGAGTAAATATACATCTCCATTTCTATGAAAGCATTTGAAAATTTTTATATTTTGGTCCTTGAGAAAAAAAATATCTGAACGGTCAATACAAAATACATAAATATTTATAAATGCTTAGATTCTTCTTTTTAGTTGTAATACTAGATTTAACCAGGATTGGATGAATACTAATTTAAACTATAGAACCATGTGACTTTTTGACCTATGCTGTATTGTAATTATTGCTTTTTGGCCAAGACTTCTCTATACCTCGTGGCCTCATTGAAACCTTTCTTCAGGGCTTATTAAAGTTAAAAAATAGCCAATAAATATAGCACAAGGTAATTGTGAATGTTGTCAACCAAACTGGAGGCACTACCTCCCTTCTACTCATTGTTCATTTACCTCAAGTGTCTGCAAGAGGCAGGTGATACTCTTTCTTTTTCATATGTGAATGATGAATATATTTCGTACTATTTCACATTTTGACATTGCTCCTCATTACAATTTTTCTCTTCATATTATCCAGTTGATGGGAAGTCAATTTTTCTGTATATGATAGATTCCATCATTTGCTCAGTAATGTATCTCTTGGCAGTGAAGATATTACAATAGCACATCCCAGTGGTTTGAACAGAAAGAAGTCAGGTTCTAGTCTAGACCCAGATCCTGTGTCTATCTGTCCGTTTCTCAAATGGACACTCTACTCATGAAAAACAAATATTCCTAAATAGTTCTTACTTCATTTGTTCTCTATCCCAAACACTTAACAAAACTGGCAAAAAATTGTCCTTTTTATAAGTGTTTAAATGTATATTATTTGTGAGAAAATTTCAATTTAATAACAGGCATATACTATTAATATTTCGTTATTCTTTAATCCTATCAGATCTTGGTTTGAATAGCAAACACCCGAAAACTTTTTAGATATCATGAAGTATTTTGGCACAATTCGTTATTGTTGGTCCTTTCATTTTATGGCGTGAAAAAGACAAGGAAAGCAAGTCTATGACTTACCATAAAAGTGAAGAAGATGACAATCAGAACTTGAAACTAAGGAACTTATATTTTATTATTAAAGTAGATTGGACCAAAAATAATCAATTGCTCAGATAGTCTGAGCATGGAGGAATCAGGTAAGACGTGCTAGTTCAGAATCATAGGAACTTTTCTAACATTCTTATGGTACTTAGCTACATACTATTTTAAAGCGTCTTAGCCTATTTTTTATTAATCAACTTATTTAGTCTAACATAGACTAAGACTTTTTTTAACTGCTAAAAAGTTTTATGTTAATTTGCTGAAACAAATTAATCAGTCATTATTTGAGCATTTTATACCTGCTATTTTACAATAAAAATCTTTGGGTTTTTCCTCATTCAAAAGTTTCTCGTTGGTCTTAAATTATTTTCTTAGATAAATATAATTATTTTAGCTTTTTTTCTTCCCTTCCTCCCTCTCCCCCCTCCGTCACTCATGCATAGGACTTCTACTAAAATCGTTCTTTTCTAACTTCCACTCTTGAAAGATACTAAAACAAAAGAAATGACAGGTAGATTTGAAAAAGAAGCGTTGCCTTCAACGACCCTAGAAACAGCTTCACGTCTAACTCTGCTCAAACTCTTCTCTGAGATGATATAGTTACCTTCTCCCCAGCTTTCTGTTCCCCTTTGCCACCCAATTCCCCCCCTTTTGCTATGAAATATTTCCCAAAGTTTACAATACCTCCCATCCCGCCTGTCTTATCTACTTTCTTTATCTTTGGGCAGACAAAATTGGTAGCAAGGCAGGTAAAGTTTTAAGTTGCTTTACTGATGACCAATAGAAATTCTAGCTAACGACTAAGAAGTTGAAATCTTCTATATTCCCATATTTTGTCTCCTCGTCTCTATACATGTTTTAAGTTATCAGGGATGCACCATTCCAATGCATCTATTTGATCACAGAAAACAATGCTACAATGGTATCTTTCTTTTTCTTGTCTCTTCATGTTATCTCTCCAGTCTGCATCTCGCACCAAGATTGTTAATAAAAATTCAAAATAATACCATCCTCAAAATATCATGGTATTCCGCTCCCCCACTATGTGCTTATTTTGTCTTATCCCTCTTATTTTGCTTAGTTTTATTTTTTCAGGGCATATCATTCCATTAGTAACTTTCAATTTTAAATCTTATGTCTCTACATATTTGGGAAATCTATGAGAAATGTTTATTACATTTTCTTTAATAAAATAATATAATGCCAGATAATTTAAACTCTCGGTGTATTTAGTTATGATCAGAGATTATAAGTATTATTTTTGATTCTGTTA
Organism: Tapirus indicus; assembly: GCA_031878705.1. NCBI lineage: Eukaryota > Metazoa > Chordata > Mammalia > Perissodactyla > Tapiridae > Tapirus > Tapirus indicus. Next base: position 10,538,614 of record CM062934.1, on the reverse strand, counting down.
TCCTTTTCTTTTGTAGGAATCACTGAAGACTTCCTGACATGCTCATTCTTTTCTATTTTTGTTAGTTTCCACGATAGCCTCTCTCTCCACAATTATTTGGAAGCTATTTTTATCATATTAGCTAACTTCTGAAGAAATGTGCTTTTGATATGCCTCCAGTCTGAGCAAGACCCCATTGTTATTGTGTCATTGTTTTGATACACACTTGGCAATTATAACTCTATGATTTCGGAATCTTTACAAAACCATTTGACTTTTTCATTCCATTTCATGTAGATTTTGAAGCTGCTGACTGCCTTCCTGTTCAACTCCATTGTATCACTGCTTACAGTCATTAAACAGAGAGTTCTTTCAGTTTGCCACTAAATTTTCTTTGAATTCTTCTCTCCAAATTTAGTATAACCTGAAAGTGCCTTAGGTTACTTAAGAGCATTTTTCATTTCTTCTACAATCCTAACGAAATATGGACTGATAGACCTTGAGGAAGTACTTTATATCACTGCCTCTTGCTTTCTTCATGTATAAAATGAGCATTTGAAAAAAATGTTTCCTATTGCTAAAAGTACTTACTTTTGAATAAAATACCAAGGAGACTTATGCTAGATTTACCATGATTTATACACAATTCCATCATTTTTTACCTTTTAAAAAAATAATAGCTTTATTAAAATTTAATTTATGCCCTATAAAATTCATCCTTTAAAGTATAAAATTCAGTCATTTTCAGTACATTCACCAAGTTGATCCACCATCATCACTAATTTTAGAACATTTTATCACCTCAAAAAGAAACTCCATTCTCATTAGGAGTTATTCCCCCATTCTCCCTCTCCTCTTAGCTTCTGGAAATCACTAATCTACTTTGTTTCTATTGATTTGCTTATTCTGGACGTTTCATATAAATGAATTATGCAAAATGTGGTCTTTTGTAACTGTCTTCATTCATTTAGAATGTGTCATTTGTTCATTCCTTTTAATGGCTGAATAATATTCCACTGTATGAGTATGCCATATTTTGTTTATCCATTCATTAATGATTAGACATTTAGGTTTTTACCACTTTTTTGGCTATTATGAATAATGCTGGTCTTAACATTTGTGTCCAAGTTTTTGTGTGGACATAGTTTTTATTTCTCTTGGGTATATACCTAGGAATATGCAAGTATCATATGTTGGGCCATATGATAAATCTATGTCTAACATTTCAAGAAATTTCCAAACTGATTTCCAAAGTGGCTGTAACATTTTATAATTTAATCAACAATACTTGTTATTGTCTGCCTTTTTTATCTCGGCCATCCTAGAAGTGGTAGCTGGTTGTGGTTTTGATTTGCATTTCCCTAATAACTAATGATGTTGACAATTTTTCATATACTTATTGGACATTTGTATATCTTCCTTGGAGAAATGTTTGTTCAAATCCTGCTCCCAATTTTTAAATTGTGTTGTCTTTTTATTCTTAAGTTGAAGAGCTCCTTGTATATTCTAGCTACAAGTTGCCTGTCAGACACATGATTGTAAATATTTTCTCCCATTCTATGGGTTGTCTTTTTACTTGCCTATGATGTCTTTTAAAGTACAAAATTTTTTAATTTTGAAGGAGTCCAAGTTGTCTATATTTTCTTTTGTCCATTGCGCTTTTGATATTATTTCTGAGAACTCCTTGCCTAATCTAAACTTTAAATATTTACACCTAGGATTTCTTCTGAGAGTTTTGTAGATTTAGCACTTATATTTACATCTATGATCCATTTTGAGCTAATTCCTGTATATGGTGTGAGATAATGGTTCAACTTCATTCTTTTTTTTTGTATGTAGATAATCAGTGTCTCAGCACCATTTGATGAGAAAGCTATTCTATACCCATTGAATTGTCTTGACACCCTTGTTCAGAATCAATTGACCATAGGTGTAGGGGTTTACTTCTGGACTCCTAATGCTATTCCATTCATCTGCATAACTATCCTTATGCCGGTACAACGTTGTCTTGATTACTGTAGCTATGTAATCAGTTTTGACATAAGGAAGTGCAAATCTTCTAATTTTGTTCTTTTTCAAGATTGTTTTGGGTATTCTAGGTCCAATATGTAATTTTTTTCAAATGTGGTCAATCTGTTTAAGACCAATAGTTCTTAAGTAGCATTCAGTTACTATCATTGTAAGTTGTGGCTTATGTTTTTTGAATTTGCATTTTCTGTAGTTACTAGTGCCTTACTTCCAAGAGTGCTAGAAACTCATAACCTTTCCACATATATGGGCAGAATGATTGTTAACTTGACATCTCTTGAAGCAAAAGATTGGCTTTAAATTGTTGAAGACCTCCATGATTGATTTGAGTATTGAGAATTGTCTGAGAGAGCTACCAAGTACATGCTGCTATTTTAGATCATCTATGGTGATGACTTAGGCTTTTCCATGTAGTAGAAATAAAGGGTAAGAAGTGAAACCAATGGGTTGGACTCTACTTAGTGATGGTCTTAGTAATGGTCTAGCCTCAGACTTCTTGGTCAAACACTAATAAAATAACATCTCTCTCCCTGGTATGGAGAATTAATTGTTATTATGAATTTTAATTATTGTTTTATTTCTGTTTTTAAATTATGATGAATTATTTTAAAACTTTTACCTAAAATTGATGTTCACATTTGCACTAGACACATTAGACATACACTAGACACACTGCATTCACTAGATGATCTGTATGCAGCTGTCCAAAGTTGAGGAACAGTGTCCTGGAGATTAAAGAGAATATTTAACAAATACTAAAAATTTCCCAAACTTTTCAGGAGAAATCCTGTGCCTCAGACATCAGGTGATATTTTACAATTACCTGAAAACTATTTTCTGCAATTCATGGAGCTAAAATGACCGAGGCGATGACAAATACCCCAGAACAGCTCATATGTGGATATATTTTGCCTTTGTATCTGGTGGTGTGATTGCTGTTAGAGAACTTTTACTATTTTTAACAACACAGAATTGATTTTCTAAATGAAATGCATCACAGGAAAAGTGTCTAGTGAATAATTTTAATAACAATTTATGGAGCTATCGTGGGACGAGCAGTCCTCTAACACTTATTTGCCCTTGAGATTTAGAAGAAATCATATCTCTAGTGCTCATAATAAGGAGCTAATTTAACTGAGTTCAAGTTAGCTGTGAACAAATGGATTAACAAGCACCTTATTAAAATTTTAATTTACATTTCATTTATCACATTTAATAGAATCAACTTTGTTGTTTCTAGGTGGGGGAAAGCATTAATTTCCAAGGATAACTTTAGGTACCATTAATTTCAAATGTTTTCATAGATACCATAAATATGTGCCCTATTCAGCACGCAAATATAAGATGCATAACATAAAATTTTGCTGTTAAAGACCATTTAATTATTTAACAAATTAAAAACACTTATGTTTATATAGCTTATGAGTTTTTTTGCCACTACAAGAATGTTTAATTAAGGTGATTTAAGATCTTTGGTCCTTTCAGGGTATAACTTAGGCACTTGCATATTTTTATGTCTGGAGAAATAGTCTGGATTTACATCAATAATATTTTGACTTAGATCTTTATTACTCATATTACTTATTTTTTCCTTTGTCTCTTAAATATTTTTTCTATTTATATATGACAATATTCTGATCATATTTATTAACAAAGATTAATGCATGTATTGGTATTATAAGATTTTACTATGTAATCAGGAAAAATTATTCTATATGTGATAGTATTTACTATGATAACAATGAACAAGAGACAGATGAAAAGATGCTGCAGTACATGTGTTAACTTTAACAGAGAAAAAGAAACACTTGAAATCATTTGTGCTTACTAAAACCCTTTTACTCAAAGCCTTGCCCCCAAAACAAATCAGCTAATTACTTGAATAGGATTGAAAGGATATTTTTACCTTTTGCTTTTTGATCTGTCTTTAAAATTGACTTAAAATTGTAATGCTTGGACCCTGCTGGTTCCTATGAAGTAATTGATGGCTTTGATCCATTTTTATAATGCCAAGCAAAAGGACTTGATATACTTGAAGGTACAACTTTAAGCCCATTATAGATTTATGAATAAGGAAAAAATAAGTATATATCGAAGGGCCTGTTCTGTTTTCAGAATTAGTATCCTGTCGAGTTATTTTTCAGATTATATCATCAAAATAGTAAAAAGTAACATTTCCTTAAAGTGAGACAAGTGATCTAATTTTAATGACAGTTACTGTCAATGTCAGGCACCCAGATATAGTATATAATGCTTAGTAATTACGGCAATCTTTCTTCTCTTTTACTAATTATTTAAAGAAAAGAAGTAAAAGCTTTAAGATTGGGCACAAAAGGCAGCTATATTGGATCTTTTTTGTAAAGCAAATAGCTTTCAAATCATTCCATTAGCTGTCATCAGAGTACAAAAAGAATTAATCAAAAATGACATCAATCTCAAGGGCCTGCTAAAATCTCATAAGAAAAACAATCCCATCATAAAAAGAGAGAATTTAAGGGTACTGTCCCTGATTCCATAAATGGATTTCACTTTCTTTCCCTGGGCACCCACGTTTGTGTTATGGATTATGTATAAGATACATACGTGTTTTAAAATCTTCTGGTGCATTTATTGCAAGGAACTAATTTGTCTAATGTGCTAGTTAAAGTGAACCAATACATTCCTGTATATCTTGTTTTTACCTGAGTTATTCTTGTTTTTCAAACAATTTGTATCTTTGTTAGCTTATTTTTAAAATTTTGACTATTTTTTAGCATAATATTTGAAGTTGTTAGACTCTTGTGTAGAATCACAATGGACAACTAAAGCACGTATTACTTGAAAACTAAAAGTAACGTACAAGTAGGGAAGGACATAAGAGAAAAGATATTTTTGTTGAGTCTAAATGGAAATATCCAAGAAATTCTAATTTAATATCATTTATTGTCAGTTGTTTTTGAGTACCTACTAAAATAATAAGACGTTGTGTTTACTTGGGGTGTTCCAAGCCTGCATGATCTTGTTTGTTAATATTTGATAATTGGTAACCCAGTGATGTGCACGGGGTAAATATGACTTCTATTTTTCACTAGAGTTAACCAAGGCTTAGAGTGATGAGATTGCCAAGATAATGACTTATTAAATTGGGGAAGTCAGACCTGGAACCTGTCTCCGGTGCTCTTTCTACTATTTTACTGCTCCCGCCTTACTCTGCTCTGTGCAAAGCACCATAGGCCTTAAACTTTAGTAGAAGGTGAGGAGGAAAAGTACACTAAAGCAAATTTCCTTGTTTCTAATTGTTTTCTTGAGAAATATCAGTGAACAAAACAAAGGCTCCTGTCTTTGTGAAATTTATAGCATAGCAGAGGAAGACAGAAAATGAATAATAGATGTAGAAGTGAATGAATGGACAAGTTAATAAGTAGATAAATAAACAGAGTTTACTAAAAGATAATAAGTTCTATAGAAACAAAGAAAATCAGGGCATGGGGGACTGGGAGTACTTGGTGGAGGTAGGGGAGAAAGTGCCCTGGTTGAAGTTTCCTTTTTCTTTTGCTTAGAAAAGTTTGTCAATCTCTATATGTCTCATTATAATATACATAATAAATATAAATTATGACAATTTGAGGGTAGGTTATATAAATATAAAGTATATGTGTATATCTATATCTATATCTATGTGTGTGTGTGTGTATACTCACACACATGTTTGGTCCTCATTATTCATAGATTCTATATTTGTGAATTCACCTATTTGCTAAAATTTATGTGTAATCCCAAATCAATAGTCACAGCACATTATCAGTCATTCATGGACATGTACATATACAGAGCAGCAAAAAGTTTGAGTCACCCCATGTGCCCATTGCCAGTTGAGGTAGGACAAGGAGACACTGCCTTCTTATTTCAGCTCTCATACTGTAAACAAGTGTCCTCTTCACAGTCTATTTAGTGCCATGTTTTCTGCAACATTGTTCTTTTTGTTGGAGATTTTGCTGTTAAAAATGGCCCCCAAGCAAAGTGATGAAGTTTTGTGTAGTGTCTAAAAGCAAGAGGCTCTAATGTGTCCTGTGGAGAAAACAGGTGTGTTAGATTAGCTTCATTCAGGTGGGAGTTATACTGCTTTTGGCTGTGAGCTCAACAATAGTGAATCGACAATATATATTGAATAAGGAGTCTTTAAACATAAACACATATAAACCAAGGTTATATATTGATAGGTTGATGGAAACGTGACCAGAGGCTCTCAGGAACCTAATCCTGTGTCTCCCTTAGAGAATGTGATACAGTATTTTTTCTAATTCAGATTTTATAGTGACTCTATAGAACATAACTACTGAGAATAACAAGAAGTAACTATATAAGGTTATAAGACATTTAATATATATTAAAATTACATCTTTAATTGCAAATCTAATGATTTTTACCAATAAGCCTTATTATGTCACATAGTTATTATATTTGCTAGCTACATGATTTATGTTTAATATTATTCTATATGATATAAGAGCTTAAAATGCATTTTCTTGAGGAATTACTAAGTGATTCTTATTGAGATTTCTCAATCTGATGCCATTTGATGAGAAATTATTTTGGAGCTCCTTGAATATGTTATATTATCTAGGATCCTGCCACTGATATGAGGCTCATTTCAATATGTTCTTCATAACAGTATGCTCATTTCTGCATTTTTTTTCTTGATTTTCTCTCCATGCTTCAGTCTGGATATTTTCTATTGACCTATATTCCAGTTTACTAATCTTCTCTTATGCTGTATCTAACCTAGTGTTAAACTTATTTACTGAGTTTATAATTTCAGTTTCTACATTTTTCTTTCATAGAATTTCCATTAGATTCTTTTCTGTAGATTCTAGTTCTTTTTTAATGGATTTTGTAATGTCCTTGAATATGCAAAATTAAACTCAGAACTGACTATGGGGTAGCAAGTTAGATTGCTCTGCCTACTATGGTGAGATGACCTGGAAAGAAAGAAGTAGAGAGATAAGGAGAGAATCTTAAGGGTAAAAGTGTGCTCTGAGCAATATGGTGAAGGGCTGGAGCCTGCACAGAAAGGTGACCAGTGAGAAATGCTGTGATACAATCATTCCTCCCCTCCCCTTACTGCCACACACACACACACACACACACACACACACTCCACTTACCTGATACCTTCAGCTAAGCATGCCTTTGTGAATTACTTTGGGGGAAATCAAGGGAAAAAACAGCTAACTTTAGCATCTAAAGCAGTGAGATCGGAACAATCAAAGAATATGAAATACAGGAGATACTAAGTCCAGCAGGCCCAGGAACTCAGAGCCAGGAGTTCCATGAAGACCTAATCCTCTAAGAATTCACAGAAATCTTACACAAGGCATCAGACCTCCTTTGTAATATGAGATAAGGCTCACTAAGCTGCTGTCAGAATTACAAGCAGTTGAAGCAAAGGGTGGGTTCGTAGGAGTTTGTCCAGGAAGACTGTAAGAACGAGAATTATTGTATGAAGCCAAGGATGGATCCATGAGTAACAAAAATATCTTGGGGGGGGAGGCACTCCCAAAGGTAGGAGGATAACAAGATTGGTGATATCTGAAAGTCAAAGCAGCAGAGTGTCTTAAGGAGATGGGGGTAGTCAACAATGTCACGTATAGTTATCAAGCAAGATAAGGCTGCATAAATATTTTTTTTCTTTAGGTCACTAAATCATGTGTAGCTTTGGCAAGAGCTGTTTGAGCAAGTAGCTGTGGTACTAGATGCTAGAAAGTAGTGGGCTGGAGCATGAGTTGCAAATAATAAATAAATGCAATAAACACGTATTCCTTTTCCAGGAAGCTTTGCAGTAAGGTAAGGAGAAAAAAAGAGTGATGGATAGAGAAAAGTTTTGAAATGGTCTTACAAAATGTGCTGATGAGAAAGGGCCAGAAGGGAGGTAGAAATTAAATATACGCTAGAACTCTCTTTCTTAACTTTTCTTGTGTGTGTGTGTGTGTGTCACAGACTCTTTGATTACTTGATGAAGTCTCTTCTCTTTCAGAAAAATACATATTACATGTACTTACCAAAGTTTTAATGCCATTTGAGGGAATTATTGGTGTCTGAAAAGCTAACTGTTTCTAGGTTAAGAGCTGTTGAGTCAAAGAGGGACAAAATGAATGATGACCAAGATTCTTGAGACAGAGGGACAGACTGAGATCAAGAACATGGGTGAGGCATGCTGTCTTGGAATTGATGGAGGGGTTACCATAATTATTTCTCTTATAACATTAAGTGCTTTTGGAGACAATGAAGAGATGGCCTTTACCACACCTACATTGACTTTCTGAGTAGTTAATAAGTTTCTAAATATTCTCTGTAGGTGGAGGGATAAGGGGTTGATTTGGACTTTCTTCTAGTTAAAAGAGCATAGAGTTTGGAATTCCCCAAACCTGCCACTTCTCAGATTACTACTCCAGTCAGAGATAGTCAATCCTTTCTCTGTGCTTCAAAGGCAGTCTGTATCTGCCTTTATTATATCAATTACCATCATGTTTGATATTTACAAATTATTTATTCATTTATATCCTAGCCTTATGCAAATAGAGAGATGGATTAAAATTGCCACATTTTATTGTAATTATTTGCTCCTATCTGGCAAATAGTTGACAGCAGAGACCTATGTCATATTTTTTTCTCAGTGGCTAAATGTGTACTGAATAAATGAGTTAAATTGTTTTTTTAAGTTGTAATGTAGTGCACACAGAGAAACCTGTCACATATATAAGTGATTTCTAGGAAACAGCACAACAGACACTGAGTAAATATCATCTGTTGAAACTTAATGCTTGCTCTTGAGTATTACCCATATGAAAATGTAAACAAGATTATAGGCTGGTTAATCTCCTGAAGTTGAATTCAGGCTTTTGTAGGTATGACTTATTTTAATTAATAAAAGTGGTAAGGATAGTAACTACCATCTTAAATGCCAACCCCATGTCAACTAACACTTATGTATATTTAGTACATGTATTGCTATGTCTGTCTATACATATCTATCTATATATCATAGCTCTCTCTATATGTGTTCTTCATAATAACCATGTGAGGCAGGCGTTATCTCATTTTTTTAATAATTTTTTTTGCTTTGTTTTGTTTGTTTATTTTGGTGAAGAAGATTGGCCCTGAGCTAACATCTGTCGCCAATCCGTCTCTATTTTTTGTATGTGGGACGCTGCCACAGCATGGCTTGATGTGAGTGGTGTGTAGGTCCATGCCCAGGATCTGAACCCATGAACCCTGGGCCACCAGAGTGGAGCACGTGAACTTAACCACTACGCCACTGGGCTGGCCCCATCTGTTCTTTTAGAAGATAGAAAACTGAGGTTGCAAAAGAATATGTGGCTTGTTTAAAGCCATAGGGCCTGAAACGGGCAGAGCAGTAATGGACCCAAACTCCTGATCTTCCTTACAGATTCTATTCTCATAACTCCCATGAAACATGCTAAAGGAGCAAGGTGCCTTTTCTGATTGGTGCCTAAATTAGAGAAAACTATTGTCATTCTAGAGAAATCTTTCTCGTACTAGTTTTATAGTACAGTCTCATAGAATTAGGCGAGCCTGAGTCAATGCACCATTCTTCTTGAATACCACAGACCCACTTTCCTTAGGACATGTGATATATGATACATTTTTATATGATTATTGTCAAGCTGTCATGTTAAGAGACTCACTTCAATTAAAACGTTATCCAAAAACAGTCACAGTTTCTCTTGACCATTTGACTCTACCAAAAGTGTGAAGGGTCTGAGATTTCGTCCTACTTGGCAGCTAACAATTTAGCCTGTGGCAGTTTCATGTAGGCTGGCAGAAGACACGAGACTCCTAAGTCAGAGACAAAGAACTTTGCTACTTGTGGCACAGTGACCAGCGGGAGCATTGGCATATTTGCATCAGTTCTGCTTGCCCCATAGTTCCATGGCTGCAGTGTGAACGGACCCAGATAGATACCTGTATATGCAGTAGGTGTTACAGGAGAATCGGAGAGGAATCTGAATCTTTATAACGGGCAGTCTAATGGGCCGTTTGCTCTGGAGGGAGATACATCTGTATACCTCAAGACTGGAAGCAAAACTGTCTTTTGCTCTGAAGGGAGACACTATGTCTTCCAAGGATGTTTGGTATACAAACATCCTTGAAAAGACAGTAGAAACACAGGGTAGTTACAAAAGGCAGTCAGTGCCTCACCTCATAAGCCAAACAAAAGTGTGAGAAATTGTCCTCCAACAGGCTCTAAAAATTCATCTTCCTTTGCAAACATTGGACATTTTGCTGGGAGCTTTTTCCATTTTAATTGCCCAGTATACTCTGCCACTTAGTCAGCGTCCTTGCTTAGAAACATGCATTTTGATCTTATTATGCTGTGGGTATGATTAGCATATGAATCATAAATGATGGTATGATATGATCACCACCTTAAAGTAGAAGCAACTCTTATTTCTCTCTAATTACGTATAATTACCCTTGGAAAATTGCATCGAAAGACTAATTTTACATTGGTGTGTCACTTAATTACACATCAGTAGTGACATGAAAAATTCAAAATATTCTATAAAGTTCCTCAAAAAATAAAAGGCAAGACATTTCTCACTCCAGTATTACCAGAACCAAGAGTTTCTGGATCATCAAGTTTCTTATATATAAACTCAGGTTGGTGTTACTCAAAGAGTAACCACATTTTGCTAACGCTTCCAGTTTCCCTCTTGGGAAACTTGTGGCAGTCCCAAGGGTCTGTCGGTCACTCTGCGTATGCAGTATACAGATGCCGTTCCTGAAGCTCATTTCTTCCTTGAAGGGAGCTCCAGGGACTCAGCACTCTTTCTTCCCTTCTCAGTTCCTGCGTGTTCATTCATTCTATCCCTTGACTTAAAAAAAATTTTTATTCAAACCTAATTGCAGAATATAAAGCCGTCTCCCTTACTCTCCTTTCCCTAGTGACTTTGGAAAACAAACAGAGACACTTTTCTCTCGGAGAACTTTGGTGATAGATCACCGTGGAGAGAGCAATTGAGATTAACTAAATAATTCAAATAAGGAAATGACAAAGTTGCACATATCCAACAAACTTCTTAGTGTGTAAGAGTTCTTCAAAGGCTCCCCTTTCCTACAGGATAAAGTCCACACACCAAGCCACAAAAAGCAGCCTATGATCTTACGTCTCCCTCTCCTCTGTCCTCGATCACTCCTCACTGGTGCTGCTGTCGCATTCGCTTTGCTGTTTCTGGTCAAGGTCTCCCCTGTGTACGTGCTTCCCCATCATCATGAGATGCCCTTTCCTCTCAGGTTTGCCTGCCTGATTCCTTTTCTCCTTTTAAGGCTCTGTACTCAGAAGTTTTCTGAATTGATCTCCAGAAGGTTTTCTCTGACTATAAAGGGTGCGCCCATAATATACCATGTATATACCTATATTGTGCTTAGTCCAGTTAAAAATATTATAATATGTAGTTACAAAAATTATGTAAATATGTATAATTTATACATAAATTTATTATATATATCTTATTTTTATATATTATATATAGATAGATATGTCCTGCTCCTAAACTACAAGTCAGTGAGGACAAACATTTCCCCAGGACACATAGTAGGCATCCAATGTTTGTTGAATGAATGAGTAAATACCTCTTTCCAGGATCACCTCTGCTGGTGTCAGTCTCACACCATATAGTCTTTCAATCCAAGCAATTCATTTGCAGTCCTCGCACTTCTTTCTCTGCTTTTACTCATGCTCTTCCCGTGTCAGAATGGCAGTCTCTCACTCAAGCCCCATTTCCTGCATTAAGCCTTTACTGACAATCTGCTACTTCTACCACAGATAGAGTGAAAGGTTGCTCCCAGTGAATCCTGTGTAGATACTTCTATTGTCACACGTTAAATACATTTTTAACACATTATTTTCTGTGTCTTTCTTTCACGATTAAGTTGTAAGCCCTTGAGAATGAGACAATTTGGTAATTATTTTTGCCAGCCCAGAACCTAGCATAATGCCTGCCACTTGAGAGTTTGTTGAATTAGTAAATTGATTATTCAATAAATGGTGACTCTTTACTTATAACATCTGACTTCCTACCTGATTCAGTAGTGGAAGCTCATGGCCTCTGCTATCCACGTTTGTAATCTTGAGGGTGGCATTCATCACAATCAATTTTTATCTTTGACTTTTCTTCCTGGTTTGAAGCTGTAATAAAAGCAGGCTAGACATCTCTTTTATCTTAAATGGGACATTTGAATTTCTGAGAACTAGTGGACTCTTGACTAGTTAACTAATTGTCCTGGCTTTTATCCATCCAATAAATTATACTTTCTAGCTAGGCATTTCTTAACAAAAAATATTTGCATTTAGAGGGTCTTGGATAAAAAATATTTGCCTGAGAGGCCGGCCCGGTTGTGTAGCATTTAAGTTCGTGCGCTCCACTTTGGCAGCCTGGGATTTGCAGGTTCGCATCCCAGGCATGAACAGATGCACCGCTTGTCAAGCCATGCTGTGGCGGTGTCCCATATAAAGTGGAGGAAGATAGGCGTGGATGTTAGCCCAGGGCCAATCTTCCTAAGCAAAATGAGGAGGATTGGCAATAGATGTTAGCTCAGGGCTAGTCTTCATCACACATACACACAAAATTTGCTTGAGAAGAGCACATGAGGAACATTTTCTAGACATTTGGCAAGAACAATTCACTCAGGAATAATTGCACAGACACTTTTTGAATGGTCACTCTGCCTGGCAAGACCCTGTAAGTAGAAATCAAATGGAGAGAGAAGATTAGACTGGATAAAAGCAGAGTAGGGATTGTGTTAGAGCCATTTCTCATGATATGGTGGGTTTTCAGACTATTTAGGAATACACTGGAAGAAGATATGGTACTATATATTTATTTAAAAGACAAAGGCAAATGGTATGTTCTGGCTATGTTTCAGGAAACACAAAGAAAACAATATCAAGTTAATAGCCACCTTGACAAAATATTGATAAAAACTGAGGTTGGAGGAGATATAATAAGCAGCATTCATAAGTTAGACTTGTAGATCTGGTGGCTAGTTGCAAAAAAATAAATAAATAAAAGTCCAAAAGTCTGGCCTGAGACAACTGGGTGCCCAGAGGACTCAGTGAAACCAATCTTATTTAAATAATTGTTCAACATTTGTTCATAAGAAATGCTGAATAAATGCGTCCTGTGGGGAGAAATCCAGAGAGAAGATCATCTGGGGCAGTATTCAGCACTTCCTCTTCTTTTTCCCAGCAAATCAGTTCTGGCTGATCTGTGTCCCCCACTCAAACAACAAGTCAGATCTGTAAGGAGATTCATGGCTGCCACGTGTTACTTGGGCATGCGCCTTATTGGTTAGGGGTTGTTGCACACCATTTCCATTCACGGGAACTTAGCAAAGTATTACCATCCAACTACATAAGGTACTTTTACTGAAATTCTTATTAAATCAGTTTTATCCTTAAATCTGTATTTACAAAAAATGTTTTATGTCCCCTTATAAATCTTGACCAGGACAACTGTCTTACCGGAATTGACTACTTGTTGGTAAACCAATTATATGGAAACTCATAGAGTGCAGCATCATACAATTTTGCCCAACTTCTTGGTTGTTACAAGTCTTGTTTAGTTGCATTTCTGCTGTTACATACTTGTGGTAGAGGATGTAATTATCCAAAGGAGTGTGTTTTAATACAGAATCTTATTTTGAAGATAAAAATTGTCTGAAATTTTACTCTATTAAGAAAGCACATCAATGGAGTGGAAGAGCCAAACAGTGCTTAGTTACTCAGGAGAAGCTCTTCACTTTTTGTCAGCAGCCAAGATTTCAGGACTAATCCAGGTCTTCATCAAGCCTCACATATTTTAATTCAACAGGGATAGGCTTTGGATAAATCTCTATCATTATAGCTATACCTATATTCGTATCTACATTGAGTTACTTTAGGAACATGGCTTGGGTTAATGTTTATAGATCATATCAATATCTATCTACCTCTATCTGCCTCTATCTATCTATCTTTCCATCTATCTATTTATCATCTGTAATATCTCAATTTTACAGTTAAGAAAATGAAATTCAGAAATAGTAAGCAGCTATTTCTAAAGTAGGTAACAGTAAGAATTAGTAAGTTTAGTGAGTAGAATAGTCAGAATTAAAGTGAATTCTCTGTCAATTCAAAACTGTACCCCATCTCTCCTCCCCATTGATGCCACCAAAATCTAACAGGTAAAATAATAACAATATGAAATTTGAAATTGAAATTTTTTTTCTTTTTTCTTTTTGTTCTGAGGAAGATTAGCCCTGAGCTAACATTTGTGCCAGTCTTCCTCTACTTTATATGTGGGATGCTGCCAGAGCATGGCTGACGAGTGGTGTAGGTCTGCATCCAGGATCTGAACCCATGAACCTGGGCTGCCAAAGCAGAACGTGCCGAACTTAACCACTACAACACAAGGCTGGACCCTTGAAACTGACATTTTTGAGGATATGTCTCAATGATTTATTATAAAATTACAGGGGATATGGAACTCTCTCTTAAGATAATCCTGATGCCACCTCCCCTCTTACCATACTTGATTCCATCATTTACAGTCCTAAGTGGTACCATATAGTGGGAGAGGAGAAAGGAGACCTACTAACTTCAAAAGGCACCTCTATTAACCTAGAAGGGAGTGGGGAGGCATCAGGGAGAATGCTTCCTTACTTCTCAAGTGAGCATGATTGGTTACATAAATTTTACAAGTCAGATAATGTCTCACTTCAAAAGTTTTTGAGAGCCTAGCCCAGATAAGAGACAAAGGAAAAAGAAAGAATTGTAGGGCATGTTTGATGGAATAATGACAACATGAAGGAGATCTGGCCTAGGAGGTACATCTCTAGGTTTAGGAAATCTGGAGTGGGTCTTGAAAGGGAAAAATGGCAGAAAACACGAAGCTGAGCAACAACGCCTTCTATTTTACAGCCATACTTAGAACTAATTCTCTTGTTAATGAAGAAATACAGAAGATTTAGAGACTATGTTAGAGTTTTCAAAATTAAAGATAAATTATCTGAAGCAAGTTATATAAAGTTGAATTACAACATCCATGACTAATAAAGAAGTAACATTCTCTGTAGTTTCTTAGAGGGTGTTCTCAGTAGTCAGATGTATAGCTGTAGCCATCACTTCATCATTCGTTCATTCTGCAAATATTTAATGGGTTCCTGTTTGATGCCAGGCACTGAAGTAGGCCTAGGAGATTCAGTAGTAATAAGACATGCATGGCCACCACCCTCATGGAGCTCCTCTAAAGTTGATTTCTTATTTTCTCTGCACTGTTTGAAACTCCCATCCACTAGCACACTTAGAAGTGTGCCCCCTTCCCAGTCTTTGCCTTTATTCTTATGCATGTTCTTTACTTTGAACTTGTGGGAATCTTGGTACTTTTTTCAACTCTTGTTGATTTTAGGTCTGAGGAACACCATAATAACTACAGGTCTAGGTGGTACAAGGCCACAATTTCCTGCTGAAGGAAATTAAAAAAAAAAATCCACACTTTGACATTCCTATGAGTAGGTAGGCAGAATCCAGTTTTGTAGATGAGAAAATGTAGGTAAGAAAATCAGAGCAGGAAGCCCAAGGGTTTGTTGTGTGCCCACAGGTGTTGAGGACTAATCTTTAAAAGCAGAAGAGTATTGAGGCCTAAAAACTAGAGCGTGAGTCTTTTAATAGTTTTTAAAGTAAATTGAGGATGGAAACAGAGAAATCTGAGCCAGGGTTACATCACTTTTGAATATTGGGTTGGCAACAAACTATTAGACAGACATTCAAGCAAAAGCAGGGGGCTCAGCTGAAATAACAAGTCAATAGGATGTGGGGAAACTAAAGAGTGGAAAGAAGATGGCAAAATGTTAGACTGAGGTCAGTAGTGATAATTAGAATTTCTCTCTGAAAGGCAAGTGGCATAAATCAGGCTAACTACTGAGTCTGAGTTTTTTTAAGTTTTATTTGGTTTAAAATTGTGACCCAAGTGTCAGTTTCAGTAGTACTCTTAGCTTCTTATTGCCAGTGTATTAGTCACTTGGGCTGCCGTAACAGAACACCACAGACCGGGTGCTTAAACAACAGAAATTTATTTTCTCATAGTTCTGGAGGCTGGGAAGTCCAAGATCAAGGTGTGGGCAAATTCAATTCCTCCATGAGGGCTCTCTTCCTGGCATGTGGGGTGCCACCTTCTCTCTGTGTCCTCACATGGCCAAAAGATGGAGAGAGGGAGAGAGAGAGAGAGAGAGACAGCTTCTTTTTTATGGGGCATTAATCCAATCATGAAGGCCACACCCTAATGACCTCATCTAAACCTAATTACCTCCCAAATATCATCGCTGTGGGAGTTAGGGTTTCAGTACATGAATGTGTCACCGACTAGGTGCTTTGAGAAACTCAGAGGTGGGTTAGGAAGCAGTTAACTGTTTTTCCAAGTTGTTTCTTTTCTTTTTGTATGTTAAGGAGACGTAACCACCACCATCCTGAAACTGACCGAGTGAGAAACTCAAGGGAGATGTAAGCACCAAACATCCCGAAACTGACCGAGCTTCACCACAACAGCTGCACCCGTGACCTTTGCCTCATTTTTAATGCAAAGATCTCTCCAGGAGGAGCTTGGGCTTCATAATGTGGAAAGATGTTCTCCAATTGAGCTTGTGCAGGCAAATACCCACCTCTCCCTTTTGAATATTCATTTCCCAACTGAAATAAAAGCTCCTGCTTCCCTTTGTTCAGGGACACCATGACTTTGGAAATGATTCCTCATGGCCTCCTATTTGCTGCAAATACACTTTACTTTGTGAGACAACTTCCACTGGTATAGAGTCTTATTTAACTCACCAGGAGGCGAGCTCACTTGGTTCGGTAACAAATTTAGGAGGGCACAATTTAATCCTACTCCTGGCCCTCCAAAATTCATGTCTTTCTCACATGCAAAATACATTCATTCCATCCCAATATCCCCCAAAGTCTTCACTCATTCCAGAATTAACTCTAGAATCTAAAGTCCAAAGGCACATCTAAATATCATCTAAATCAGATATGAGTGAGACTTCAGGTATGATTCATCCTGAGGCAAAATTCTTCTCCAGCTGTTAATCTATGAAACCAGACAAGTTATGCACTTCCAAAATATAATGGTGGGACAGGCATAGGATAGAATTCCCATTCCAAAAGGGAGAAACAGGAAAGAAAGAAAGAATGATGGGTTCCAAGCAAGTCCAAAATCTAGCAAGGCAAATTCCATCAGGTCTTAAGGCTTGAGACTAATCATCTTTGGCTTGCCGCTCTGCCTTCTGGACCCACTGGGGTGGTGTTCCATAGCAACCAGTAGGATTAATACATTCACCCACTCCACTGCTTTCCCATGTCTTGTGGAAATGCAGAGCCCTCTCCATGACGTTTGTGAATTTCTCAGGCTTCACTTCTCACAGTTTTCTCTACCTCTAAACTCTTCCCTCTGGGTGTACCAGCTTTGGTTTGCAATTCCACACATTCAGAGAGGCCGCTCAGCTCTTTCTGAAGTCAGCCTAAGAAACCGACTCACACATAACATTCATGAGCATGTTGAATTTTACTGAAGATTTTTGGAAAGGTTTTAAGGAACCTGTGCAACAAATGTAACAACATTAAATTGAACACTAGTCATTTTATTCTTAAAATGTCCTTTAGCCATTCCACTTCAGGTGGGTTTCCACTGGCTTTTTTCCAGCACTGTCCCTGCCTCCATATATCATCCCTCTTGTTTGCCCTTCATCTTCTCAGTTCTTCCTTTTCCTCTCAAGAACAAACCAAAGCCCTCTCCTTGTAACCTACTTTTGCCTTTTTTTGTCTTGAAATCTGCTGACATTGTTTTCCAGGCTTCCAGCTTTCACCCTCTGCCTCAATTAGCTCATGAAATTATTTTCTCAAAAAATTCCCTGTCCAGGAAAAGTTATAATGCCAAGTGTTAAGATATATATATATAAATATATATATATATTTATATATTTATATAATATTTGGATGGGTCATATGTGTTTCTTTTATAAAAAATAATAAAGATCATCTCTGATCGTACCATGTCCGGATGGATTATAACATTTTAACCTGCCTGCATGTTTCATTCTTTTTTCCTAGAATTTATTTTACACATTTATATGTGCAAATATAACAAAACAGAATAATACTTAGCAAATTAACTGATAATTTGTTTTATCCACTTAAACGTAGATATTTTTCAATGTCATTAAATATTTTTTTACATCATTATGTGTAATGACTACTTAGTATTCAACTGTAAGAATATAGTATCGTCCATTGGTCTTCTACTACTGCACCTGCATGTTTGTTTCTAAGTTTTTGCTAATATGAACAACACTTTGAACTGCACTTTCGAATATA
Organism: Tapirus indicus; assembly: GCA_031878705.1. NCBI lineage: Eukaryota > Metazoa > Chordata > Mammalia > Perissodactyla > Tapiridae > Tapirus > Tapirus indicus. The sequence continues at coordinate 10,520,202 of CM062934.1, read as the reverse complement.
TACCTTTGCTCTGCATATATCCACAATGATTTTTAAAGATAAATTCCTGGAAGTGAGATAGCTATATCAAAGCATATTTGTTGCTGCCTTGAATAGTGTTGCTAAAGTCTTTTCAGGCAGCCCAGCTAGAGATAACCCACCTTATGTTTAATGGGGCCGTGTCCTCTAAGCAGAAGGGGGCTCCAGTGGGGCCCTGGCAGAGTGACTCTTAGCCAACAGCTATTTATTGTCGTCAAAAAGAGGTTAGAACTTCAAAGTGAATCCTGTTTTTTGATGACCTAGGGACGGGGACAAGGCACTTTTTCATGCGTGTTTACTACTCACGATGTGTATAAATTGTCTTAGCTACATATATTGCTTCTCCCACCCCCACCTCAAAACACACACTCATCTACACGCACGCAATGTTTCACATTGGACACCACAGCAGAAGATCTTGTTGCTTTCAAGCAGTTTGAAGAACTCTTTTAAAGTTCAATTTTGTTTTCAAATACTTTTTGCTTTCTGAACATTTTTGAAGTGTGCAAAAATCACCCTTTCTTCCAACGGCAAATTTAGAAGTGAATTTATACATAGAATTGTAGAGAGGTGTTTGTGTGAAGTGGTACTACACGATTGTTATCATTGCAGTACCTGTAAGTGTCCTCTCAGATGAGTAAAATATTCCCTGTTGTGTCAAGTGCCTTGTCGTTGCATTACATCCTCCCTCCCGTTAAAGTACCACTTAGTACAATGGGGAGCAATTAAGCCACTAGAGCATCGGTGGTCTGAAAGGTAGCTCACTTCCAAAGTGCTTCGTTTACCCTCTGTGTTAGTAATGGATGGTTTCCCCATGTTGTGATATCATGGGTTACTTGGTAGTAAGAAAATATTTCAGGCCTACACTAAATGGGATAAAAATTATTATATTTTATTAGCACACTTTTAATTCAACTTTTCAACAAGCATAGCCTTCATTTTTCATAATCTTTTCTAAGGACTAATATAACAACGTCACCCTTATGTAGCATATTCTAATATTTTGTGGGGCAAATGATTTCTGGATCTTCCCCTGAATGTATTTTATTCTTCTCTTGCATTTTATCTTTCAGCTTGAGTCATAAATTCAACAGAAGCGGCTATTTCTATCTTAAGTACAGCCCTAATATATTGATGATGCTCAGACATATTAAATAATGATTATAACAATAAAAATTTGGTCCCATGGAAACATTATTAAATTTTCCTCTATCTTAGATTACATGTCATCCTCTTGGTAATGTGTGGTAACTGGGTGATTTATGGGTTCTCAAAATTTTAAAATATTTCACTCTCTGACTTTACAGCTTTTTTTTTGGCTAGTCTTTCAGTATTTTTTAACTCTACAGATTTAATTTCTTCAATTTTTTTTTTTTTTACCTAAAGACTGATATGAAATGCTTTTCAATATCTTAGCCATTTTCTAGTTATAATAAATTTCATGCCCCTCTTGGTTTACCAGATCTATTTTTTCTCAATTATCTTTTCTTCAATATAGAGTATTTATAAAATTCCATCTTTCTGCTTTACCCTGATGGCTTGTACTTTATCTTCTCCCCTTTAAATTTAAATTAATGGTAGTATTCTTGCTTTTCTCTTTGTTTATATTCACTTCTAGAACGTTTAAATCACAGTTTTTGGTTTAATTTATTTGAATTTCTATCAACTGTTTCTTTTTGCTTTGTAATAGAAATTGTATGTAGTACTTTTCAAAATTTTACATTTATGATGTAATTCAGGATACTTTAGTAATTTCCTAAACTTTGTCTTTGATGTAACCTGTCTATGGATTGCCCAAATCCCTGATGTTTCTCCTTTATATCTACATAGTGGAATATTTGTAAGCTATTCAAGAGGTAGCGTATGTTAAAACATAAGACCACAGACCCGAAATGGAGTTGTTTATGCTGAGCCCCATGTCACCAAACAAAGACTTATCTTTACAGTTTTGGCTCTCCCAGAAATGGAATCTTAAGCCAGTCAATCGGGAGTCACCTGATCAACACTAGTTAGATGATTGCCTGATAGACCTGCCATTTTAAAGGAAAGTAACCTTGCAATAACCAACCCACTTTTTTGTCTAGTAAAACTTCCTTGTTCCTGCTCCCTTCTGCTCATAAAAGTCTTTCATTTTGTACAGTTCCTTTCTATCTGCTAGTTTGGATGCTGCCTGATTTGAATTGATTTTTGCTCCGATAAGCTCTTAAAATTTTTAATATGCCTCAGTTTACCTTTCAACACTCGATTCCTTCTAGTTCCTTTTCTAGGCTCAGAATCTGACACAAACTTCTATGGTGTGGACAGAATGAGTTTCCAGGATTTCTGGCTGCTAATGTGCAGGTGTTCACCCACACGTATGAATCACGTGTCTCCAACTGTTCTGAGGTGTCATCTAAGAACTTGCTCCTCCAAGTGTGAGCCCCAAACAGCAGTCCTGGCATCGCCTGGAAACAGGTTAGAAACGCAGACTCTCAGCTTCCAGCCAAGAGGGGTTGAATTAGAATCTGCATTTCACAAGATCCTCAGGGAATGCCCCTGCACATTCAAGTTTGAGAAGCTCCTCTCTAGGGTTTGAGTAAGGTTCACTTTTGGAGAGCTCATGGGGAGCTAGAGGGATCCTTTCCTCCCCTGGGGGCTAAATGCAGACCAAATGTAGAATGGCTGCATATTAACATCAGTGTTTGGCTGAGCCAAGGTTGAGGCCAAATATCATCATTATAGAATGTCTGGGATACAAGAATAAATTGGAAATTTTGCCAAATTAAATATATATTTATATGTATATATTAATTTTATTTATTTACACTTAAAAGTTCAAATTTTTATAATTTGACATTATCATTCAGGAAAAATAATTTTTCAGTATTGCCAGCTTCTAGATTGCTCCTGCAGGCACTCTGCTACATGTTATTAGTAAGTAAATAGCTGCTCCCTTTCTACTGATGCTGCTGGAGAAACAAGACATGAGTCTTGAAATACTTACGACCTAAACAAAATTTAAATATCTAAAAGTATTAATAAAGTTTTTAAGGTTATTTGCTTTAATGTTATGAATGCTAATGCAGGAATAATTCTACAAAAATTAGAATCATAATCTTATCTACTATTTGTAATTCTGTTTCATATTATTATTTAAATTTTCATAAACACTGTTGACTCAAAAAGCACATAATATTCTCCCCAGGGTTATCTAACTCATTCTCCTAATATCCTCACTGTCTTATCTTCACTATCTCTTAACTCCTAATTTAACTTTTTGAAAAAAAAATGGTTTCATTTAAAATGAAGAATGTTCTAAGTGCTTATCAATTGTGCCGTTTTGCTTTGGCAACAAAAACTACACAATTATATCTCAACTGATTGATGGAATTTCAACATATAAGAATATTGATTTTCACCACAAAGGGTATCTTGAATATTTTCCTACATATGAAACTAAATATTCAGATATGAACAAAAATCTTGAAAACATTCTTTGTGCTTCTCACGGTTTAATTACTGATTGTGTACGATGGTAACCTACTGTAATCACATTGTCGTGGATCATGCACAATTTCCGAGTTACCAGAAATGATACTGAAGTATGCATTTGGCTTTAGATGAAACTGTGGAGTCAATTTTGGCTGACTATTAAGCGAAAGCCAAACCTCACTGTTTCCCCTGTTCATTACAGAAGCTAGGGTTTTATATTGTGCCTATGACAGCATTTTATCGGCACTGCCAATGGTTGCAATTTTTATGACAAATTTTTTTTCTAATATATATCTTTTTACCATGTGTTTTAGTTTTTTAATGTGTCAAACTTTATTCACTTTGCTTTCAAAAACAGAGAGAATTGAAAATCTTTTCATCAGTAAAACTATACATAACAAACATTTTAAAAGAAAATATTTTCCTCTTCTGCTTTTGTTAAGTAATATAAACTCTTTCCAAACATGCACATGTAACCAGAATTATTATTCTCTCATTTAAGATGAAAAGTTTTCGGCTAGTTACAGAACATGGGTTTGACTTATTTATTTATTTATTTAAGTGTATTTTCATGTTGGCACTGGATGCTTTGAATTTGGTCATTTTTTCAATTGCTAGCATACTGACCTTTTAAAATCTGAAGTTCAATAATTTTTGAAATTATATTCAATCTTTTATATAACTTCTTCATTATTAAAAAAGATTACTTGATTTTTTTTAAATTAAATTTATTTTTCTTCAAATTTCCACAGATTCTAAGTCCTACTTTCGAATTCTAGAAACTGCACATTTTAAAAATGTACAACTTTCCTATGTTTCTTGAACCTCTACTACTCCTCTGAGAAGAATCTATATTTATCATTTCTACTGCTATCATGATAACTTTGATGGTCAACTGGGCCACCATTAGGAGACAATGAGCAATGATAGACTTCAAGTTTAATATTTAACAATCATCCCCATACTAGCTAATTAACTAAATCTCTGAGGGGAAATGTTATATAGATTTCTGTGACAAGTAAATAAAGTGAGATTCTGTGACTAGGCATTGACTTGACAGAGAAATTCAAGACAAATTCATCTATCTATACAAATTGGCAAATATCTAAAGCAATCCAAACAATACAATGCTGGTAAAGAAGAATGTGGAAATACCAGATGGCTATTAACTATAATGCCAATAGTATTGGTTGTCTAATGACCAAAAAAGGACAAGAATTGCATGCAGTTTTATTACAAAAAGATATTTGCATTGGGTGTTGAAATGAATAGACAAGTTAAGACATTGCTTGTAGTAGCCATTGCAAAAGTGAAATGGAAAGCAGAAGTGGTGTATGTTAAGCAATAGGAATATTAGATGCTCAAGGAGAACCCAGGTTACAGCTAAAGTCATAGTTTTTTATACTGAAGAGAAGTAGACAGAATGATGTGGGTTGTATTCCAAACTTGTGGTTTATTGACTGGGTAGTAAGAATAGAATAATGAATGAATTTATTATACATTTATATATGAACTTTGACAGCATAGGGACGATTATAATAAAAATCTATCAGTTGGAATTTACTCATAGAAGTAAATTGTGGAAGTCAACATGTGCACCAGAAAACAATGGCTAGTGCGGGGTAAAACAGAATCAAGAAGGTACCATTTTACCTGAGATATTATCAGTAGCTTTCCCAATTATTCTACTACAATTTTTTTAATATACATAAGGTGGCCAAATTGATATCAATCCCTTCCATCACATTGGCATGAACTATATTTCAATTTATACCTAGCTAATTTTGAATGGGTGCGTTTTTTGTTTATTTGGAAAAATATGCTTTATACATTTAATAAGGTCATATTGTATTTTCCGAGTCCATCATCATTTTCTCTGGTACAATCCTATGTAGTGGAACATAGCATTTCCTTATTGTCTTTTTAGTACACGTATTTAAATTGGGTCAGGGTCATAATCACTGCCTCCGGTGCTTTCGCTCTCATTAGTAATTAATACTTAATTACCTTGATGCTCTTTTCATAGACAGGGAAAAGCAAGACAGTAAAAAGTGGCCTATAGATGGCCTGCATGTCCTCACAAATCTTTGTATAGAAAAGGCTCAAAGACCCCTATCCTCTTAAGCAATGGGCTGTGTCACTACATGGTAGGGTGACTATAAAATTTATTGTCCAAACGGAGACATTTTTGAAAGTGAAAGGGAGCACTATTAATAATTACACCTGGACAACAGGCATAAACCACAACTGTCGTGGGCAAACCAGGACGTATGGTCATCCCATTACATGGCGACAGGACAATGATGTATGGATGAGATCTTTCAAGCCTAGAATGTAACTTTGGGACTTTTTCTGAGCTAAAGTACCTTGTGCTGTCTATGTGTAAGTTCTGTTTCCTCATAGCTAGGCTGTTACAGGGCTTTGAAGGGAAATAAACTCTTTTTTCCCCCATTTTGAAAGAAATATAAGCCATCATCTATCTTAGATGCTGTTTAAAAGTAGAGGATAGTTTGAAGATGGGATGCAGTTCAGTGTTGGTTGTTATCTTCCCACCACGGGCTAGTGCTCTCTTGATATTGATGAGGTAAGAGTTTCGGAAGAGCTATGGCACATGTGTGTGTGTATGTGTGTGTGTTTTCCCCAGAATTCATTTTAACAAATTATTAACATGATTTTTGTTATAATTTTATTCATTTCTAATTTTATTAAATTATTATGAGAGAAAGCAACCTTTTAAAATATGTTAAGCTTTATATTGTGGCCAAATTAAACATATAAAGGAAATGTATATTCTCCATTCAAGGAAAATATCTATCAAATCAAGTGTTACTCAGTTCTTGCATGACCTTACTTACATTTTGTCTATTAGATCTGTCAAATTCTGAGAGACATATAGGAAAGTTTTATAGTCTACTTTATTCAACACTTCATTGCACTTTCAATAGTTTTTGTTTTATATCTTTACACAACCGTGTTGTTGATATATAAAATCAACATATCAGTGATGTGTGTGTATGTATTTAAGGCTGTTTATATCTTCTTCATGAACTGTAATGTTTACCATTACATCATGTCACTATCTTTTTTTGATGCTTTTAACTTATAATCCACCTCACCATATCCGTTCTTGCCTGCTTTTATTTGCATTTACCTAGTATTTCTTTGTCCATCCTTTTACTTTCAATCTTTTTTTCAATTGTTGAATTTTAATTATGTGTATCAGTCTCGATAGGAAAACTATGTTTTAGTAACAAATTAACCCTGACATTTCAGAGGCTTAACAAAGAAAGTGTCTTTTTGGCTCTCAGTAAGTCCAATAAAGTTTTTTTGTTTTTGTTTTTGTTTTTACTTTCCAACTCAGTTGTCCTCCCGTTTATTGTCTCAATAATCAAGGCTGTTTTAATCTTGTGGTTCTGCCATTTCAACTTGAGGTCTCAGGGTTCACGGAGCCAGGGGGAGGGACAGCTGGTGCCCATGCTCCCATCTTAAATTGTCTGGCTCACAGTCCATTGGCTAATACTAGTCATGTGCCCGTAAGGATTGTAGCAGCCCTTTGGTTTTGGCTGAGGGAGGCAGCAGTTTTGAGTTGTGAGTGGAGAAGCAGTCACATATTGGGTGCTATCTTTGGACTCTAGAGTCACACTGATCATGTTCAAATCCCAGCTGTGCTACTATTAACTATACAACTTTAGTCATGTCATTTGACCTCTCTGTGCCTCAGTTTCCTCATTTGTAAAATAGATTTGATAATAATAGTACTTCCTTAATAAGTTTGTTGTATGAGTTATTACATCTAAAGCACTATGTAGGCATTAGCTTTGGCTGTTATTTTTCTGTAATGTAGTCCCACCTTTCTAACGAAACAAAAGGAATTAACAAAGAGAACACGTTTTGCCTCATGGCAGTTTGTGACTCTCACAGGACTGTAAACATCTGCTGAGCAGACCTAACGAAATGAAAGAATCAGGATAACAAGTTTCTACTATCATAATCGTCATATTTGAAAGGATTTGAAAGCACATGACTGTGGATGACTTGGAGATATAAACTTAAATCCCCAATTTTTGTTTGCTTCTGTTCTTACAAATTAAATACATTTTGAAAAGCAAACATAATTTTTAGATGAGCAAAAGACATCAATAAGCATTGTGTAAAAAATAAAAAGAAAAGAACATGAAGAATTAATGAAATAATTTTGAACATCAACCGTGGGTGCCCAGGTCGCAGGGACCCAGGAAGGATCCCATGGACGTTTCCATTTAGAGTGTCACTTTTAACATGATTCTGCTGCCACAGTGCCCATCACCAAGTCTCCTGTTTCAATCCTGCAAATCCTTGGGAAGTCTCTGACCCTGTTTCCATCAGTTGTCCACCTTGGGCAACTAAGCTACATAGGAGAGCCTAGGTGATGTAGACATTTTCAGGATTCTGGAAACCCCCTTAAAAGCATGATGGACAATTCTAAATGAAGGGCAGCAGAAAGGAGAGGCTGGACAGACAACTCTGCCAAAAGAATTCACTGTAATTTGTTATACAGAAATATTAGAGTCCACCTGCTTATTCCAGAGAAGGGATTCCCAGGGTAAAATTACTTGGTCAAAGAATACTATGTTTGAAGCCTCTTCAAAGTATTGCCAACTTGCTTTGCAGAAAACCTGTTCTATAGCACCTCTCCCCCACCCCAACACTGACTGAGGTTGTCTCTTTCATCACACCCTTTCCAACGTTAAACATCATAATTTCGGAAAAGGAGCAATTTCAATATGACAGGTTAAAAAATGATAGCCATTATTTTAACTTTAATTTTGTGAGTGTTAGATACCCCACAATTTTCCAATAAATTCTTCTACCACTCTCCTTCCCTCTTTGGCCTTAGGCTAGCTCAAGTCAGTTTCTCATATTTGCAAACAAAATTTGAAAAAGAAAGTTAAAAAAATGTAAAGACATCATCAATCTCAGTGTTATTTTAAATAGTGAAAATTTGGAAACAATAAGCATGCAATAAGAAAGTGGCTAAATATGTTTTTTAAATGCATATGAAGAAATAAAATATTTAAAAGTACATCTTTAAATAGTATTTAATGGCATGAAATATGCTGATGGTGCCATATTATATGCAAAAATATGTATTACAAAAGACTGTATGCATCGCCGTATAAAATGTATGAAACAAATAAATAGAAAAAAATGAGAAAGTAATTGACAAAAATGCTAATAATAGCTATTTCTACATAGTGGGATAATTGGTTTTGTCTATTCTCTTCTTAACACTTGTCTATTTCAAATTATCTAAGCATACATAATCTATATAATCCACCAAGAACCCAAGACTTGCCTGTGTTCCCGCAGTCCCCAAAGCTTGGTTGATGTTCAAAATTATTTTGTTAGTCCTTTATATTCTATTATTATTCTTTACACAATGTTTATTCATATTCTTTGCTCATTTAAAAATTATGTTTGCCTTTCAAAGTGTGTTTAATTTGTATGAACAGAAGCAAACAAAAAGTGGGGATTTCAGTTTATATCTCTAGGTCATTCACAGCCATGTGCTTTCTAATTTTTCAAATATGGTGATTATGATAGTAGAAACTTGTTATCCTGATTCTTTCACTTCCCTTGGTCTGCTCAACAGTCCTGTGAGAGTCACAGATGAGGCAAAAAAGTGTTCTCTTTGTTAATTCCTTTTGTTTCACTGGGGAGGTTGTGACTACATTATAGAATAATAACAGCCAAAGCTAATGCCTACATAGTGCTTTAGATGTAATAACTCATACGACAAACTTATGAAGGAAGTACTATTATTATTAAATCTATTTTACAAATGAGGAAACTGAGGCACAGAAAGGTTAAGTGACATGACTAAAGTTGTATTGTTAATAGTAGCACAGCTGGGATTTGAACGTAATCAGTGTGACTCCAGAGTCTAAACTTCATTTCTACACCCTGTGGTCTCATATTAAAATAAATTTGCTTGTCTAAAGAAATTTTATATTTTTCATGTACCGAGCATCCTGTTAAACAGAGTTTAGTATATTGACCAGTAAAAAGAAAATCAGCCAATATATTTTCTCTTTGAGAATATAAAATTAAAATCATTTTATGATAAAAATTCAACATTTATCATTAGCTAAGGAGTTTTATTTTTTGGGCTAAAGATAACTCTGAGGCAGTGTCATAAAGCACTGTTATTCTCAGCCACGTGATTTTTGACAAGTAACTTAAACATTAAAGTCAGACTTATTACCTGCAAGATAAATATATCTGTTTTATTTGCTTTCTTAAGTTATTGAGGATATCAGATGAGATAGTTCCTGAGAAGGTTCTGTAATTTATGATATCTTGTAAAATTTAAGTTTGTACTATTATCAATGTATTTTATGCCATTAGGAAGGAAATTACATAGTCTTATTGACTTGGGAAAACGTTTTTAAAATTGATTTTAGAATAATCAATGTCATTTCTATTGGGAAATGACACAAAAATATCTCTTCAGGACCAAGGAGAAGAGTTCAGGAGGTCAACAAGAAAGGAGAAAATAAAAAATATGGTTCTTATTTACTCTGCTCATCAGAAACCGTGCTGAAAAGTCAATTAATATAAAAGAAAGAAAGATGTTGGAAGAATTTCTTTTTTGTATATCAGATGTTTTGTGTCCTGTCTATATTTTTAGGGCCACTTTGTGATCCATGTGCATAAATGATGATAGAAGATTTCACTTAGAGTAGAATCTTTTATGCCTCACAAGACCTTGCTCTGCTTAAGACTATATTAAGAGAAAATACTTCTTTTGGTAGTTTTGAATATTAATTGATTTTATTTTTTGGTGAGGAAGATTAGCCCTGAGCTAACATCTGTTGCCAGTCCTCCTCTTTGTGCTGAGGAAGACTGGCCCTGGGTTAATATCCACCCATCTTCCTCTACTTTATATGGGACACCGCCACAGCATGGCTTGACAAGTGGTGCATGGGTCCGCACCCAGGATCCGAACCTGCAAATCCCGGGCCACCGAAGCAGAGCATGTGATGTTGACGAATACGTCACCGGGACAGCTCCGGAATATTTTAATAAAGTAAAAATATAAGTTAATTACGTATTCTGTTTCATTATCTGTGACATATTTTAATTTTAAGCATTTTTTTCCTCCTACCCCCAAATTTCCACCAATTGCATTTTTTGGAGTGTAAGTTAATTGGATGCTTTTTGATCTTCATCTTCTCTCTCTCGCAACATTGGCCACTCTTGATCCTTACTGTTTGAACTTCTTTCCTTCATTGGATTCTGCTTCCCTCTAAGGTTCCTTCTGTTTTTCTCACTGGCTCTTCTTCCTCATAGGCCTTAAAAATCGAGATGCCCTTTGGTTACATAATCGTCCTTCTGGACACTTGCCTTGGGGGATCTCATACACTTGTCATTGATTCCATTCCCATAGGATGCCCCAGAAATACATAGCTCTAGCTCAACTCTCCCATATTCCTCCAGTCCCATACTGCTATCTGCCTTCCTCGTATATCCCTCTGCAAGTTTCCAGGGCATCTTAAACTTAACATGCCTCAGATGGAATTCATTACCAATTTAGCACCTTTCTTTGGCTTTCTATATTTCCTACTATTAATAATAGTACCACATAATCATCCAAATTCAAAAGCTTGACATTATCTCAGATCCTTCTCTACTTCTCATGCACCATATCCCACCACACCGAAACTCTATTCTTTTAAATATTTCTCAAAGCCCATCCCCAGCTCTAGGCCACTCTGTTAGTTTGGGTCTCAGTCCTCTCTCATTTTACAGGAACAAATACCTTTCTAACTGGTCTTTGAGATTTGAGAATTCGTCTCTGCTGTAATCTCCATCCACAGTGTCATAGGAGTGATTTTCCTAAAACATAGTGTTAATTCAATAGTTTCTTTACTCCAAAAACTTCCACTGATTTTCAGCTGGATAGAGTATGCAATCCTATACAAAGCTCTTCATATAGGTGTCCCTTTCCATCTTTACCTACTTTCATTCTCCCTAACTCCAGTTTCGCACAGTATATCTGTAGAGCAACTCTGATTTATTTCTCCCTCGTAAACTTGCCTGGTACCTTAATACATGGTCTTCCTCTGCCTGTGGTCTATCTATCCCTATTTTCTGCCTGGTCGACTCATCCCTAGTCATCAAGACCTAGTTCAAATGTCATTTTTTAGTATTTTTCCTGAGTATTCAGTACTTTCTCAATTCTACTACTATAAAACTTTTAAAATAATATTAATAGGGCTGTTTTCCTATTAATTTTCCATTATTTATTTGTATGTATAAAAGAAAGAAAGATGTTGGAAGAATTTCTTTTTTGTATATCAGATGTTTTGTGTCCTGTCTATATTTTTAGGGCCACTTTGTGATCCATGTGCATAAATGATGATAGAAGTTTGTAGCACATTAGATTTTTGAAGGTCTCAATATCCTCTCTTCTTTTTCTACCTTGCCCATCTTTTCTTTTACTCGTTATTGCTCACTAATAGATGTTTAGTTAATGCTGGTTTAATGCGTTTATTTAATATGAATAAATGAAGGAAAGAGGAAATAAATGTAATTTGCAAAAAGATTATCCAATTGTCAGTAAATATATTTGTAATATATAATTCCTCTTTGCAAAGAAAATATCAACATATTTTGCCCAACTTGTTTCTTTTCCTTTTCTTATTTGATAGAATTATATTTATATTTTCTGTGTATGTGGAAGTTTTCATTAAAATTTCAATGTTAAAAGAAAATATCTAAAATAAATATATGGATGCATTAAGATTAGTATGTATTTTGGGCATAGTTTGCAATAAACATTCTTAATTTACCACATACTTAAGTAGCCAGTGAATGGGATGTTATTGTATTGATGGAAACCATTCAGATGGTAAACTAGTGGAGGCGTTGTACTAAATGATTCAGGATGTGTTGTATTTATTGGCTAAAGATTTCTTTTTGGCTTAAAACTTGTAATCAAATAGATGATCCATGTTTTTTGTTGAAATGAAAAAATAGATCTAAATTTCTCTTGTGTCTCCTCTCTTTAGTCTACAAGGAACTCATGGGCATAATCTAAACATCCCGATGACATGCTAATTGCATTCTAAAAATAGTTTCCGCAATTTAGAACTTTAGTTCTAAAGATCAAACAACATACTTAAGGGTGGTTTATTATTTTTTAAAGCATTGTTGAAAATGATTCTTGGTTTTCTTGCATTAATCCCATTCTATTCTTATTGACTTCTTCTCAGCAAGATTCTTCTTGGTCCTTTTAATTTGCACTGCGCAGCAGACATCACCCTCAGTGAACCTAGCTCTCCCATTCCAGCATAAAAGTTCAACAAATGCAAAAATCTAAGATTTGACAGGCAGCTGAAAGATAATTAAATGCAGTTATAGAAGTTTCTTAATTAGAAACCTATTTCTAGGCAGTCACAGAGTTGAATAATGAGAATTTGACATCAATTTAACTAGGCTCAAGAATCAACTTGCCACATATTAGTGCTCATTTAATCTCTCAGAACTTCAGTTTCTTCAACTATCAAATAGATATTTCACAGAGTTTATCTAAATACAGTAGTGAAGCACTATGTAATTTACTTTATTTTTATTGTGCCTGTTACAGTAGTATTACCAAGATGTAGATTGCCATCCCTAATGAAGTCACATGTACATGTTTACTGTTCTCCTAATGTATATTTTAAAAAAAGAAACATGGAACATATAGACTTGAAGACATGTAGTCCAAAACTTCCAGTAAGTTCCATTAAAAGGTGACTCATTGGGGAAAACAATAAGGAGAGAATAAGCTTATGCAGTATTTTACCTACTTCAATGCATGTTCAACAAGCATTTATTGAACACTTATCTTTGTGTGTTAACTATTCTGTACTGAGTGATGTGTAGAATACAAGATTTTCTGAAACAGATGGGCTCTCATCTTCTGGAAGTGTGCAATTCCACAAATGACTCATCATCTATTGATTGTTTGAATCATAAATTCAACTGTCACCTTTTCTCATCCAGCATTTATCTGCCATGCACTTGATCGAGTGCTCAAATTCAAGCAAATGACCAGTACTTTTAATATATCTAAAATATGTTTTTCACTAGAGTTAAGCAACTATAAAACAATAATTATAGAAATGCAAGCATTAAGATAAAATGCAATAGATGCCTTTCTGGTAAATTTGCAGTAAGATGTTCTTTGAGGCACTTACACAACTGGTAACAATTGTTTCTGAACTTTCATATTTTTTTTCTCAGTATAAGGAAAAACTAAGCACAATTTGCTAAAACATGTTTCTGTTGGGGTTTCAGGCTGATAAAAATCAACCCTTCACCTTTGTGTAAGTTGTCAAACAATTGAAAAATAAGACATAAGAATCATAGAGATGAAGATCAGTATGTCAGCTTTATTATTCAAAAGTTGTTGGGAGAGGGGCTGGCCCTGAGTTGTAGTGGTTAAGTTCGGCACATCCCACTTTGGTGGCCTGGGTTCATGGGTTCAGATCCCAGGCATGGACCTACACCACTCATCAGCCGTGCTGATGAGACCCCCAGCCATGTGTGGAGACCCACATATAAAGTAGAGGAAGATTGGCACAGTTGTTAGCTCAGGGCTAATCTTCCTCAAGCAAAATAAATAAATAAATAAAAAGTTGTTGGTGGAATATGGCTTAAGTCTGCAGCCAATCAAGTTTCCTACTACTTCCCCTTTTGCACATACCCACCCAAGACTGGAGGCCTCTCTGTTTCCATTACAAGTCCCCTAGGGGTAAATTCTACCATTGTAGACCTACCACAATGGAGAAGCCAACGTGGAATGTCCTGAGGATAGGTTCTCAGAAGGAGGGAAACCTAGGAGTGAAAGAATAGAAAGGACTTTTCCTTCTAAATTCACTAATTAGTGAAGTCACCACTTCTCCATTAGAAATAAAGTAAAATATCTCTATCTTCTAAAAACCTTGAGGAGGGGATAAATGATTCTATCTAACATCAACTCACAGGATATCCATTCACATTCCTCATGCCCTTGAGGTAATGCATAAGGGATTTTTGTTTGAAAAATGTGGGTATATTTGAACACTTCTAATATTTTGGGATCTAGAATTGTGCTACATGGTATATGATGATCGTTTTGGGTCCATGGTTCAAAGATACTCTTTCAAATTTTTATAGGAAAATCATATGATTTTAAAGGTGGGAAGACTATAAAATGTAACTAAATGCTTTTATAAATATGGAATTTAAGATCCATAGAATTTAAGAGGGTTGGCTGAAGAGGCATAATTTTAACACTGATTTTGTTACTAACTTAAGCGTTTTGATATTATGTTATAGTTTCTGCAGGTGAGAAAGAAGAAAGCTAGAGTTTCCTCCATACATTTGAAGAGATAGAACACAAAATTCAGACAGACATTTAATAACTGAGTCACAGCCTTGAAGGTATATTATGATATGGATAAAAACATTACTTTAGCCAATTATAGTTACTAATCAATGATAATTGAAATTTTGTTTTCCATTTTTTACTGAATTCATTGTGATTTATCAATTGAGAGCTTGAAAGTTTTCAAGGTCTTTTAAAATAAATATTAAGCAGACTTTTTTCGACTAAATTTCTTCACTAGGCGATAAATGCATGTGAACTAATACTTTAAAAACTTTTTAAATTTCTAACTTCCAGCTTAGAAATAGCTTGTTGATTACCCATAGAGACCAATGGAAACTTGTTTTCACGACCTTGGCTGTTTTTGTCAAGAACTTTGAAGTGTCTGAGCTTTTACCCTACTGGTAAGCTAACTAGTTAGCCTGATGCAGTTCCTACGGTGCTGGTGGAAGACCCAAGAGTCCTCAGTTAGAAACAAAAAACTTTATTATTCAGGGCCATCAAGAATCATGGGCCTATTTGTATTGGTTCTCCTTGCCCCAAAGTCCCACATAAGGCCCAGATGGATGTTTGCAGAAGCAATGGGTTGTGTTACAGGAGAGGGAACCTGGATGTTTTATAATGGGGAGTACACATTCTTCGCTCTGGAGGAGACACTATCTCTCTCCTCCAGGGCTGGAAGCACAAGTTCACTTTAAAGGAAGATATTTTCTTTGCCTCTCAAGGCTGTTTGCTATACAAACATTTATGAGAAGAGAGTCTGGAATAAATGATGGTCAGTCCCTCTCCAAGATGTGCAGAAACACAAGACACCCAAGGACAATTGTCTCTTAATAGCTTTCTGTTGAATTTAGGCAAAGTACATAAGTGCAATGCTTCAATATTTATTGAGAACCTGCTCTATAATAGTTAGTATTAGACGCTGTATGATACACAGTGATGAGAAGGCCATGGTCCACGTCTTTAAGGAGTTAAAGCACGTGCACACACATATACCATAAAACACAGTCGTGTAAGTGCCCTGTCTGAGGCAATTCATGTAGAACTTAAAAAGTTTGAGCTTGATGTCAGAGATGCTGGAATTGCTATAGCACAGCAGGTAAGCCTCGAGGCTGAACTACTTGAGTGTAAATCCCAGTCCCACCAATTACCATCTTGCATGCAGTATTTACCCTCCCCATTCTTCAGCTTCCACATTGGTAAAATTTATATTAGTACCTACCTCACAGGGTAGTTGGGAGATTTAAATGACTTACTGTGGGAAAGAGCCTAGAACAGTTTCTAAAACATGCTATCTGTTCAAAAAATGTTAGCTCTAGAAAATCGAACTTCTATCACTTTTTATCATGGTGACCTGAAAAAAAGTTGCTTAACTTCTTTTCTGAGTCATATTTTCCTCACTTATAAAATGAGTGATAATATCTCATTTGTTGACTGTGAGTCGTAAAAGAAAAATGTAATGAATATGTTTAATAAAGACTTAAAACTGGTAGCTGCTATTATTAATAAAGGGACATATATGACATGTAATTCGAGGGATAGATTTGGCTCTCTTCTTTCTACATTTTAAATTTCTTCCCCTGATTCACAGCTGGTGGAATAACGTAACAGAGGTGGGGGGTGGGAAAGCAACAGTATACTACAAGTTGAAACCTGCTTCTATTCTTGATTTTGTCATTAATTAATTTATTCACAAAATATATTGACGGACCGATGCTTGGCAAAAGATAGATATGGCAGAATTCTTTGCCTTTAAAAAACTGACGGTAGTGGCTTGAGCCACTTACATTCTTCTATGTAGCCCAGAGCAAGCAAAGGTGATCAGGAAGTCATATTTGGCCTGAGTGGTGGAAGATGGATCGAGACAATGCAAACAAAGATATAGAGGAAAAAACCCCCACAAATCCAGTGTGTTTTGAGAAAACACTAAAAAATTCAGTTCAATCCCCTCAGAGTCTGAGGGCCAGGTTGGGTTGATCAGTGGAAGCCATGCGGGGAAGTATCTAGATGCATTTGACGGATTAACCTTGATTCCATAGGCCCTGTGAAGCTATTAGTGATTTTGCTGCTGCTGAGCAAAGCTAGAGCAGGAGCGGGACACTTAGAGAAAAATCACATCCTCAGCCTGTGGATCCTGCAGACAAACCCAACTCTTTTACATTATATTATACTAGCAAGTACAAAAAAGTGCTCTGAACTCAACAAGCAATAGAAAGAACTGTCCCATCACATGAAGTTCCTTAATGACCTTTAGTTGTTCTGAGGACTGGAAATACCTAAGGCCCTAAAATATAAATGCTGACTGCTGAGTTAGGGAAAAGACATGCGTTTGGGGTTAAATTCATACTCTATCCTTTAGTAGCTCAGTGGGGAGCATATAGGGTGTGGTCAAGGATTAGAAGACAACCCCCCTGATGTTTACGGGTTATTTACCCCCCACCTCCCAGGACATGAGGACCTGCAGTGATTCTATTTCACCATTTAATGTTAAAAAGACTGCTCTGTGGGAGTTTATTTCTTAACACACGAGACGTTTTTTTCAAATGTTTACATGGCTTTACAATGTTTAGCAGAGTTGGGTATTGAATTACCAAATACATGCATTTTATTGTAATGCTGTTACACCGGTCCCCAAACCCTAGCAAAAATGTTCTCATTAACTGCTATTACCTTCATCAAACACATAACCTCTCGGCAGGGCTCTAGCTCCCTAGGCAAGCCCATCATCAGCCCCCGCACTTCAAGCAAGTGCATAAGCACCAGCTGTCAAGGGTGCTTTCAATCCAGCTGTCAAGGCAGGTGCGGTAGGCGCTGCGTGGTGCTCTGATGTTAATGACGGATTAATTACGGCGGTGTGTGTGCATGCGATGGAATCTGGAGAGCAGTCTGTGCGCTGCTCTTGGCTGGGGTTCCACACCAGTCGTCAGTGTATTCCTTGGGGGCTTCCTCTCTACTTGCCAACAGGTCTGTACACTCCGCTTCAAAAGCAAACAAGCAGCTTATCTGAATTAAAAACAAAGAACCCCATGACTAATTCACCAAAGCTCACGATCTTGACAGAGAAAACCCAGCGCTTATTTGACAGATCGTGAAAGGAAGTGGAGGTGCTCTTTTTCCCCTTACTTTTGCAGAGTAGACTAATCTGTAGGCACAGTGCTTATGCTTACAGTTACATGTTACAGTATTCATAGCTCACAAGATAATAGGATTTTGTTATATTTATATTTAAATGTTTCCTATAAACTTTTTTTTGTATTTTTGCAGGATGACCTTGTTGGCCTTCGGATTTGTCCCCCCCCTCCATATAAGTTGCCTCATCATTGGTTAAGCTCCTTTTCTCGGCAATCTGTATATCTTTCAGCTACAGATTTTAGACTACTGCTTCCACGTTGCTCACTAGTAGTGTCCTACATTGCCCAGGACTTGGGGACCTCTTACTGAAAGGCTTTGATCCCAGAGTAGACTACACTGTATCTTGGATGAAAAATACAGGTTTTCACTTTTTTTTAGGTGGAATAATAACAATGTTAACAACAACAATAATGATAACTACAATTCATTGAGCACCTATTATGTGCTGGACTCTGAGTACATTATGTGCATAATCTCTTTATGAATCTATTTCACACAAGAAGTTAACATTTCGAGTAAATAACTTGCCCAGAGTTATATAGCTCATAATGAAGAATGGAATGCATTTGGAGAAGAGGGATACTGAAGAATCACTAGGGATTCATTAGGGAGGTGAAGCAGAAGCCATAGAAAACAAACCTAGGATGTGGACAACCCAGAGGCTTACAGGCACAATGCCTGTTGGGCAACCGTAGAATCTGGTGCCACTGCAGCACACATCTCCTGAGGAGAGAGGCGGAATGGTCACCCCTTCTGGATACAGAAATGCTGTGATAAGGAGTTTGAACTTGCCTTTATTCTTCTCATAAAGAGGAATTGGTGGGAAGACACAATCAGTTTAGTTTTTAGAAGACAATAGAGATAAGGAGGATGCATTGAGGTGAGAGTGTCTGGGAAGAGAATACCATTAAGAAGTTGTACCACTGAGGTACGTGACTTAGCAAGTGCAGAAAGCAAAGCACAAGGGTGAGCAATGTATACTCATTGGACTACAATCAGGTCTAGGAAGCTGCTCGACTAGGAAAACGTCAGACAACTGAACACACCAGTTCTTGCCTCTGACCATTAATAGCTAACATCTGAGTGACGACTGCATGCCAGACACTGTTTTCAGGTCTTGATAGAGTTCTTTACCTTGTCATCTTCACAACAAGCCTATGAGGTACACACAATGAAAGGTAGGAACCGGGTGATGAATCCATGGAAGGTGGTTTCCAGATTTGTCATCTTGACAACAGAATAAGGTGGCATTTAGGTAGCTATTTTATTTTATCTCATTTTATTTATTAGCTAACGTAGTTTACCACCTGGTAAAGTTTACAATGCAAATTTGGATAGATTTATATCTATCATCACCAATAACAAGGTGTCATATTTTGTCTGGGAACTCTCTGAAGAGGTGTAGGAGAATTCTGGAGACTGCATTATTTTGGAGGAGTTCAACATTTGAGAAATGACAGTTAGGTCATATTATATCTGGATATCAGAGAGATATTTTATACACTACCTTACAATTCTCACCAGAAAAATAAATTCTAAATGGCTTGAATGTGCACCACTGTCAAATGGATTTAAAACAGAGTGAAGGGACCCTAAGCAAAGGGTAATGATAGCAATAATAATGATAAATGGCAATGCATTGGGTTAGGGACAGGGTGCACAGTTGGCTGCTTTTATTTAAGATGTCTTGGTAATGTTAAAGCTGCAAAAAGCATTAATAAATGAGTACGCAGTGTTGTAATCTGAAGTCTTTTTGCAGATATCTCGGTTCTTGCTCAATGTAATTATATGTTGCTATTATTATTTAATTAAAGATAAAAAAAATCACATCAATTAGCTTCCACGGTATCACAAATATCTCAAGAACTGTTATTGGTTGTTTGTTTATTATTTTACAAGCCAGAACCACTCAATTGCCAAAGTGAACAAATTCTTAGTTTTGAAGGTGAACAAAAAAGAGAAATCTAAATGGACTTTAGTTTCAGCTAATGGTATTAATTTTTTGTAATCTTGTTACCATTGAAATGCCCCAGATAGAGTCACAAGTATTTAAACTTCCAACTTACATTAACCAGCTTGTGCATAGCTTAAAATAGTAATAACAGACACATGAAAGTGAATTTAAAAACAAAAATATATTCATTTTTCAAAGAGAAGATTGACTATAAAATAATATTAGTGTGTATATGCAAATTGTCTTAGCTATGACTTCATAATTTGTAATGGTATTCAGCTTGACAATGTTTACACTTGTTAATGACTTCCTTTATGAGTGATAATTGATCTACTTCATTATCATATTAAATCCTTGATCATATGCCATTAGGTTTGATGTAATAAATGATCTGTGTGATTTTTAGTGCAATGAACTAATTAAACTAATTAAAATCAATATGTGTGCCAATATTATACTTGGAATCCAAATGCTCCTTCTGACTGTGCTGGCTTAAAATCAGCAACTCAGTAAAAAGGATCTAATGCTGATTTATGAGCACTTGAGGAACACGAGGCAGAATAAATTGCTTGTGGTAGTGGAGACAGCATTAGTGAAGTATAAGATACTAAGTGCATTGTAAGGTCAGCAATAAGGGTGTCCTTACACATGTAGTGATATGGCACCTTAAACCTCCCCTTAATATATCAGAACATCCCAGCAAAATTATTTGGTTTAAATGCCAGTGCGATTACTCTGCACTTGTTCCTAAATAACATTGGAAAAATACAAGCATCCCAATTGGGTCATCAGTCTACGATCTAATGAAAATATGCATATTTACTTTGATATATGTTTTTCAACCGTTGATTTATTTTATGTCACAGGAAAGGAAACACATTCTAAAGCAGAGGTTAAATAAAAATCAGTGTGTAACTCTACAACTTTAACCTGTCCACTATTCATTCAGAAATCTATAGAAATCATAAATGATAATTTTAGAGAACCTGTAGATAAATTCTTCAAAACTAAGCTCCTATATCACTTCTTCGAGGAAGCCTCCCCTGACTTTCATGACTATAACATATCCCTCACTTAAATGCTCACCCAAATGCATCTTCTTTCTTCTTTATTTACCAAAGTTTTAATTGTGTGATTGATTGATTAATGCTGATTGAATTTCCAGACTGTAAACTCCGTAAGAACAGGGACCACATCTCTGATTCTTCCCTCTTAGGTCTAACACAGTGCCTGGCTCACAGAAAGCAAAATCTGTTTTTTTTAACTTTTAAATATATGTAAATTTATTTGCTATTTCTAAAGTTTACGTAAATTTTACATTATTTTAATGTGCACTAAATATCATACTTCGTTAGCCAATAGGTAGCTGCAAAAAAAGTTTAAAATCAGGTCTAATTTCTCCACAAAGTCTGGCTCACATCTTCCATATTTATTTCCTTTGAGAGCTGGTGGAAGTTATAGACACGAAAGGAAGTTGAAATGGAATGTGGAACTTTGGGCTTATTCATTTTACACCAGATCAATGGTTTACTCAGCTTTTTTCTCTCAAATGGAGCCAGTATGTAATATCTTTGAATATTTCCTTTAAAGACTTTCCTGCTAAGTTTGCTTTACCTGTGTCTTCTAAGGGTCCAAATATAGTTAGGCATTTAATGTGAAAGTTTGACTTGGGGAGTAATCTTCAATGATTTGACTCTAAGGTAACGTAAAAGAGACTCTCAAGGCATTTCTCCAGCCCATTCAGAACCTGTCTCTCCTATTTCTCTTTTCCTCATATTCCCCATGGCTTCGACTCATCATTCATTCATTCATTCATTCAAAAATAAACACATATTTATTGAGAGTTTATGCATGGCACTCTTCTTGGTTCTCTGGTAAAGAGTATTGGGTTCCTGGTCTAAAGCTGTTTCTCACCTAGGAAGAAAGATAAGACATGCACATAAACAGTTCTAATTTAAAATGATATGTGATAAATCTTTGAGTGTCTCCAATAAATTGCAAGTGAAATTTAAAGAGGAGCCAATGACTTCTAGCAGGGTAATTTAGGAAGGCTTTGTAATGGAGGGGGCATTCATACTGAACATTGATGGCTGGAAAGAATTTTGTCAGGCTGGGATGGGAAGAGACCATGCTGGAGAGAAAGAAAAGCATAATCAATTTGCCTACTCTAGAATAAGGTGAACTATTGTAGTCCAGACTAACCAGATGGATGGGGGCAGCAGTCTAAATTAGCACAAATATGAATTATAGCTCATTCCTTGCTATTGCTTTAAAGACGTGGAATAATTGTGAATTTTATAAAGTAATATCTAATAGAGATTATAAGTAATTTTTTAAAATGAATTGTATGTGTAAGTAATATTACAGGTTGTTGAGAACTGCTAACATATAATGAGAATCTTATGGAACACTAATTTCAAGCTATAGATTCTAATAATATTTTATCACATAAGAAAAGTGTAGTTCATCAGATTTCCTTGGTGGTGGAAAGTAGGGATAAATGGTATCGACAGATACATTAAAAGGAAACTTGTAAGGAATGCTCTTAAATCTTAGGCAAAACCCCAATATCTAACATGGATAAGCATGGGCCTCCTCTCACTAAACTAGGATCAATCCATTCTCTGTCCTTCTCCTCATTTCTTGAAATAGAGTCTAAAGACTACTTACTTCTCTGCTTAACACAGGATGAAAAACGTGTGCAGGTAGTACTATTTAATGTTATGATACGTGGAATTAGTTCGGAGCACTGGTAGCTCCAGGTGAGCACTCAAAAATGTTGTATATTATTATTGTTGTTACTATCCTTACACGGAGCTTCAGGAGAAGACTTTCAATACTCAGTTGTTACATTATTGGGCTTTGTGATTTTTTTTTTGAGAGGACGATTGGCCCTGAGCTAATATCTGTGCCCGTCTTCCTCTATTTTGTATGTGGGACGCCACCACAGCATGGCTTGATGAGTGGTGTAGGTCTGCACCCAGGATCTGAGCTGTGCCACTGGGCCGGCCCCTGGGCTTTGTGATTTTAAACAAATAATTTCCACTTTCAAGTTCTCAGCATCATGTTTAAAATGGTGTTTTAAACTAAACAAAAACTAAAGTTTTTTTCCCCCCAGTTATAGTGTATGATTCCACTATCAATAATAGTATTTTAATCCTCATGGAGATACATTTTAAAAAAACATCATTTTTTAGCGAATAATCCTCTAGTGGAATTAAAACAATGTGACAAAATGAAATATTGTATTCATGAACTAAATAAAATATAAATGAAATTTAGGTATTCTGGGGAAATAATGTTTGGGCCACATAGACAAGAGCTGTCTAGAATCTTTTCCCTTAGAGTCAGAACTAATGTCCTTACTGCATTCTTGTATTTTTGCTTAATAACCCCCACCAGTTCCCTAAATCGCCTCTTGTCCTGTCCCTGTGTGCCCATATCTGTTTCTTTCTTTCTCTTTCTGTATGTATTTTTCTCTTGCCCTCCTCCTTTCTCTCAAACATTGAGCTCCTAGGCTGGAGAGCAAAGATTTGAGTAAGCAAGACGTTTTCCTTTATCTGACAATTCTTACCTTATTTTTCTAAATAGGCACATCTTTCGATCTAAATGTATTTATTCTGATAGAAAATTTTTCATTTGCACTGTTAAGTCTTCAAGGAACTGAAGCTACATTATTTCTGTTTAAATATTTAATGCCCACGCTATGATCTTTTTCACAACTGTTCACCAAATATCTCTGATTCATTTTTCCAGGTTGTCTAGAGGTCTTTGCCTTTTAATTGTGGTTGCCGAGCAAAACAGATAACTGGGTGTTTTGTTTCTTTGAGGCCAGTCTGTATCATTTGTTTTCAATAAACTAAAATAGCCTTAATTGACGAAACAGCAGTAATACTGTTACAGGACGCTGATGGACTTGCACCTCCATTCCTTGTCATGTGGCAGGCCAGAGTCGGGCTACAAGTAGATGGTGTTAAATTGGAAAGAGCCCTGGACTTGTCTTGTGACCTTAGGTTGGTCTTAGCTCTGCTACGTATTAATTGTGTGATCCAGAGCAACTCATTGAAATATGAGGATGACAGCATCTTTTGTGTTGTAGCATTGTAGGGAGCACATAAAGTGCTGTATGTAAAAGCAATTCATAAACTCCAAAACTCTATAAAAATTTAAGACATTTATTAGTCCTTACAACTTAACAATTTCATTTGCATATTTAAACTTTGGACAAAATACAAATTTTATATTGGTAGGGTATGGAAGATAAAAGTTGAAAATTACCATCTGTGTATCAATGGGTGTAGATGTTAAGAATAAGCCCCTGTCTGTAAAAGAGAGTTGAATAATGGAAAAACAACTAAAACAGGAGTTCCAGAAAAAATTTATTTTCTTATTTCTGATTGAGTTCGAATGATATGACTTGAATTTGCCATGTTTATGAGTTTAAAAATGTTCAGCACTCTAATATCTAATGATATCTATGTCCAAAGTAACCTTTTGTAAATTTTTTTCTGTTTTTAAAATTTATCTTTTATTGCAGTAACATTGGTTTATAACAGTGTATAGATTTCAGGTGTACATCATTATAGTTCTATTTCTGCATAGATAACATCATGTTCACCACCCAAATACTAATTATAATCCATCACCACACACATGTGCCTAATCATCACTTTCACCCTCCTCACTCCCCCCTCCCCTCTGGTAACCACCAATCCACTCTCTGTCTCTATGCGATTGTTTGTCATTATTTTTATCTTCTACTTATGAGCGAGATCATATAGTTTTTGACCTTCTCACTCTCATTTATTTCACTCAGCGTAATACCCTCAATGTCCATCCATGTTGTCACAAATGGCTGGATTTCATCGGTTCTTATGGCTGAGTAGTATTCCATTGTGTATATATACCACATCTTCGTTATCCATTCATCCCTAGATGGGCACTTAGGTTGCTTCCATGTCTTGGCTATTGTGAACAATACTGCAGTGAACACACGGGTGCATGTACCTTTACCTATTGGTGTTTTTGTGTTCTTTGGATAAATACCCAACAGCGGAATAGCTGGGTTATATGGTAGTTCTCTTAATTTTGGGGGGAATCTCCATACTGTTTTCCATAATGGCTGCACCAGTTTGCACTCCCACCAGCAGTGTATGAGAGTTCCCTTCTCTCCACATCCTCTCCAATACTTGTTTCCTGTCTTGTTAATTATAGCCATTCTGACGGGCGTGACGTGATATCTCATTTTAGTTTTGATTCGCATTTCCCTGGTAGTTAATGATGTTGAGCATCTTTTCATGTGCCTATTGGCTATCTGTATATCTTCTTTGGAGAAATGTCTGTTCAGGTCTTTTGCCCATTTTTTAATTGGGTTGTCAGTTTTTTTGTTGTTGAGATGTATGAGTTCTTTATAGATTTTGGAGATTAATCCCTTATCAGATACGTGCTTTGCAAATATCTTCTCCCAATTGTTAGGCCCTCTTTTCATTTTGTTGATGGTTTCCATTGCTATGCAGAAACTTTTTAGTTTGAAGTAGTTCCATTTGTTTATTTTTTCTTTTGTTTCCCTTGCCGGGTCAGACACCATACTTGAAAATGTGTTGCTAAGACCAATGTGGAAGAGCGTACTCCCTATGTTTTCTTCTAGAAGTTTCATGGTTTTAGGACTTACATTCAAGTCTTTAATCCATTTTGAGATAATTTTTGTGTATGGTGTAAGATAATGGTCTACTTTCTTTCTTTGCATGTGGCTGTCCAGTTTTCCCAACACCATTTGTTGAAGAGGCTTTTCTTTCTCCATTGTATGTTCTTGGCTCCCCTGTGAAAAATTAGCTGTCCATAGATGTGTGGGTTTATTTATGGGCTCTCGATTCTATTCCATTCATCTGTGTGTCTATTTTTGTGCCAGGACCGTGCTATTTTGGTTACTATAGCTTTGTAATATATTTTGAAATCAGGGAGTGTGATTCCTCCAGCTTTTTTCTTTTTTCTCAGTATTCCTTTAGCTATTCAGGTCTTTTGCTGTTCCATATAAATTTTAGGATACTTGGTTCTATTTCTGTGAAAAATGTTGTTGGAACTTTGATAGGGATTGCATTGAATCTATAGATTGCTTTAGGAAGTATGGACATTTTAACTATGTTAATTCTTCCAAGAGCATGGAATTGAATCCAAGAGCATGGAATATCTTTCCATTTCTTTGTGTCTTCCTCAATTTCTTTCAACAATGTTTTGTAGTTTTCAGTGTACAGATATTTCATCGCTTTAGTTAAGTTTATTCCTAGATATTTTATTCTTTTTGTTGCAGTTGTAAATGGGATTGTATTCTTAATTTCTCTTTCTGCTAGTTCATTGTTATTGTATAGAAACGCAACTGATTTTTGTATGTTGATTTTGTATCCTGTAACTTTACCGTATTCATTTATTATTTCCAGAAGTTTTTTGGTGGATTCTTTGGGGTTTTCTGTATATAAAATGATGTCATCTGCAAATAATGACAGTTCCACCTCTTCCTCTCCAATTTGTATCTTTTATTTCTTTTTCTTGCCTGATTGCCAGGACTTCCAATAGTATGTCAAATAGGACTGGTAAAAGTGGGCATCCTTGTCTGGTTCCTGTTCTTAAAGGGATAGCTTTCAGTTTTCACCATTGAGGATGATTTTAGCTGTGGGTTTGTCATATATGGACTGTATTATGTTGAGGTACTTCCCTTCTATACCCATTTTGTTCAGAGTTTTTGTCATAAATAGATGCTGTATCTTGTCAAATGCTTTCTCTGCACCTATTGAGACAATCATGTGATTTTTATTTTTCATTTTGTTAATGTGGTGTATCATGTTGATTGTTTTGTGGATGTTGAACCATCCCTGCATCCCTGGGATGAATCCCACTTGTTCATGGTATATGATCTTTTTTAATGTATTGTTGTATTCTATTTGCTAGTATTTTGTTGAGGATTTTTGCATTGATGTTCATCAGTGCTATTGGCCTGTAATTTTCTTTTTTTGTGTTGTCCTTGTCAGATTTTGGTATCAGGGTAATGTCGGCTTTGTAGAATGAGTTAGGAAGTTTCCCCTCCTCTTCAATTTTTTGGAAGAGTTTGAGAAGGATAGGTATTAAGTCTTCTTTGAATGTTTGGTAGAATTCAGCAGGTAAGCCATCTGGTCCTGGACTTTTATCTTGGTGGAGGTTTTTTATTACAGTTTTAATCTCCTTACTGGTGATCGGTCTATTCAAATTGTCTATTTCTTCTTGATTCAGTTTTGGAAGGTTGTATGATTCTAAGAATTTATCCATTTCTTCTAGATTGTCCAATTTGTTGGCATATAGCTTTTTGTTGTATTCTCTTATGATCTTTTGTATTTCTGAGGTGTCCATTGTAATTTCTCTCCTTTCATTTCTGATTTTACTTATTTGAGCCTTCTCTCTTTTTTCTCGGTGAGTCTAGCTAAAGGTTTGTCAATTTTGTTTATCTTTTCAAGGAACCAGCTCTTGGTTTTATTGATTTTTTTCTATTGTTTTTTTAGTCTCTATTTCATTTATTTCTGCTCTGATTTTTATTTTCCTCCTTCTACTGATTTTGGGCTTTGTTTGCTCTTTTTCCCAGTTCCTTTAGGTGCACTGTTAGATTGTTTATTTGAGATTTTTCTTGTTTGTTGAGATAGGCTTGTATTGCTATAAACTTCCCTCTTAGAACTGCTTTTGCTGTATCCCATAAATTCTGGCATGTCGTATTTTCATTTTCATTTGCCTCCAGATATTTTTTGATTTCTCCTTTGATTTCTTCATTGACCCAATTGTTGTTCAGTAGCGTTTTGTTTAATCTCCACATATTTGTGGCTTTTCTGATTTTCTTCCTATAGTTGATTTCTAATTTCATACCTTTGTGGCCAGAAAAGATGCTTGGTATTATTTCAGTCTTCTTAAATTTGTGGAGACTTGTTTCGTGGCCTAATATGTGATCAATCTTGGAGAATGTTCTGTGTGTATTCTTTGGTTTTTGGATGGAATGTTCTGTATATATCTACTAGATCCATCAGGTCTAATGTGTTGTTTAAGGCCAATGTTTCCTTGTTGATCTTCTGTTTGGATGATCTACCCATTGGTGTAAGTGGAGTGTTAAAGTCCCCTACTATTATTGTGTTGCTGTCTACTTGTCCTTTTGTGTCTGTTAATAATTGCTTTATATATTTAGGTGCTCCTATGTTGGGTGCATAGATATTTACAAGTGTTATATCCACTTGTTGGATTGTTCCCTTGATGATTATGTAGTGCCCTTCTTTGTCTCTTGTTACAGTTTTTCTTTTAAAGTCTGTTTTGTCTGACATGAGTATTGCTACCCCAGCTTTGTTTTCATTGCCATTTGCATGGAGTATCTTTTTCTATTCCTTCACTTTCAGTTTGTGAGTGTCTTTAGATCTGAAGTGTGTCTCTTGTATGCAACATATATACATGGGTCTTGTTTTTTTATCCAATCAACCACCCTATGCCTTTTGATTGGAGCATTTAGTCCATTGACATTTAAAGTAGCTATTGATATGTATGTATTTACTGCCATATTTTTACTTTTTTTCATGGTGTTTTAGTAGTTCGTCTCTGTTCCTTTCTTCTCTTGCTCTCTTCCCCTGTGGTTTGATAGCTTTATTTGGTATTATGTTTAGGTTCTTTTTGCTTAGTTTTTTGTGTATTTATTATAGGTTTCTGGTTTGTGATTACGATGAGGTTCATATATAACAACTTATGTATATAGCAATCTATATTGAGTTGATGGTCTCTTTAGTTTGACCTCTATCTGAAAGCTCTACTCTTTTACTCCTCTCCTCCCACATTTTATGTTTTTGATATCATATCTATCTTTTTTGTGCACTTGTATCTGTTACCCTCTTATTGTGGAAATAGATAATTTTTTCATATTTGTGGTCTTCTCTTTCCCCCTTAAATAAGTCCCTTTAGCATTTCCTGTAGGACTGGTTTCTTGGTGATAAACTCCTTTAATTTTTGCTTGTCTGGGAAACTCTTTATCTCTCTTTCCATCCTGAATGATAACCTTGCCAGGTAGAGTATTCTAGGCTGTAGGTTTTTTCCTTTTAGCACTTTAAATATGTTGTGCCACTCTCTTCTAGCCTGTAAGGTTTCTGCAGAGAAGTCAGCTGATAGCCTTATGGGGTTTCCTCTGTGTATAACTTGACTTCTCTTGCGGCTTTTAGGATTCTCTCTTTATCTTTAATTCTGGACATTTTAATTATGATGTGTCTTGGTGTGGGCCTCTTTGGGTTTATCTTGTTTGGCACTCTCAGTGCTTCCTGTACCTGGATGTCTGCTTCCTTCCTTAGGTTAGGGAATTTTTCAGCTATTATCTCTTCAAACAGATTCTCTGCCCCTTTGTCTCTCTTTTCTCCTTCTGGGACACCTATAACACAGATGTTACTGTGCTTGATGCTGTCCCAGAGGTGGCTTCGACTGTCTTACTCTTCTAATTCTTTTTTCTTTTGTCTGTTCAGCTTGGGTGATTTCCTCTAGTCTTTCATCCAGTTCACTGATCTGTTCTTCTGTAGCCTCTACTCAGCTTTCAAGTCCCTCTAGTGAATTTTTCATTTCCAGTATTATATTCTTCATTTCTTATTGGTTCTTTTTTATATCTTCCATTTCTTTGTTGACATTCTCACTGAGTTCATCTATTCTTCTCCCAAGATCAGTGAGCATATTTATGACTCTTTGTTTGAACTCTGCATCAGGTAGATTGCTCATTTCTGTTTGATTTAGCTTCTTTTCTGGGGTTTTGTCCTGTTCCCTTATTTGGAATGTATTCCTTTGCCTCCTCATTTTGCCTCTTTCTCTGTGCTTGTATCTGTGTATTAGGTAGGTCAGCTATGTCTACTAATCTCGGAGGAGTGAACTTATGTAAGATGCCTTATGAGGCCCAGCAGTGTGCTTTCCTCTCATCACCAGTTCCAAATGTTCCAGGAGTGACCCCTGTGTGGGATAGTTGTGTCCTTCTGTTGTGGCAGGGTTGCTCTTGCCGTAGGTGCCCAGGGAGGCTGAGCTGCTCCCCTGACCAACTGGCTCAGGGGCTTACAATTGCCATAAGCCTCAGCCTATTAGGCTCTTGTCAGCTCTCAGAAGGTTGTAGCTGGGTGGGGCTGGCCCCAGGCACAGGAGCATCCAATTGTTTCAGGTTTTGTATATATATATATATACATGAATAGAATACGATTAATTTTATTCAATGTTCTAATAGAGATGGTAAAATTATACATATATCTACATATACTTTAATTTTGAATAGTGTTATTTTCACTTTTTTGTCCAAGAAAAACATTCAAAAGGATTTTGACCATACCCATAATTTCAATTTAATATATATCTCATTTTTCAGTATTGGAATTTCTGTGATGGTCAAGGAGCACTTTAATATTATATACTGTGCCTCTTTAGCATGTTATTCTAAACTCAAAACGTAGTTGAAATTGAGACATTTCCCAGTTAAACATTGACAATGAATTTAGTAGCATCATATCTTAACATGTTACTTTCAAAGAGACATTTTACAAAAAGAACAAATTAAATCATAAACATTTTATTGTTTTCTTTGACATATTGTTTGTGCATTTGAGGAGCAGATTTATTTTTGATGACGTTTTTGTAGTTATTTTAATTCATAAATATCTTTCTTGTACTCTTTTGTATGCTAAGTAATATTTTGTTAATTTTTGGAACAGACTGATTTTCAAATATATTGATAGTCTCATGTCACTCTCAAGAGGTTTTCTTGATGGCCCCCATGTAGGACCTGACCACTACCTTCTTATGTCCACATGATCCTTCATCCCATGTCTGTTGTAACAATTATGAACAATTTTTATACTTGTGTACATGAGCATCTCTTCATAGTAGATTCTGAGTTTCTTGAGGACACGGCCATATCTCATTTTCCTCACTACTCCTGGTATTTAGATTTGGGCTTGATATTTGACAGTTGCTCAAATAACATTTTTGGAATCAAATAATGAAATAGGAAATGATATTTAAAAGATTTCATTAATATTGCTGCTAGAAAACATGATGAGCTGAAGAAAGAATTCTGGCTTTCCAAAAACCTGTATCTGAGAAATATCCAATTCTCCATGTGTGTTAGCAACAGTCTTTTCATATATTGACTCTAATGTCCCTATAACATGCCACCTGATTCTTTATATATAACAGTCACTGAATATGTGTAACATGTATTTGCCATGTAGGAATTGTAAGAATCAAAGAAGAATCTAGCTGAGAAAGTATTTTATACATTGTGAAATGCTATGAAAATGTAGTACATAGTAGAAGAAATTGGTAGAAGTAATAGCAGTAATAGTTGTCACTGTCTTTATTGGTATGGGTTCCTTCCAGCGGGATGTTCAATGCTCAGATCAGTCAGCTTCGTATCACCACGTCCCAAATCTTATTTATTCTCAGTCTCATAGCTGGAATACTCACTCATCCCCTTGCTTATACTCATCTTTGTAGTTTTAACCAAGCTTGCATCAACGCCGGTCCTAGAGTCCTTTAGAACTGACTTCACAGGATATTGGTCACCTTTGTCACTGTTGTATTTGACACGTAGAATCCACTTGCGCTTTGTTTGATAACATCAATCTTAACATTGATTTCAGTGTTGGAATCATTAACTAAGTTGCACTGCACATATCTGGCTTGAGCACATGAACCAAAGTAGGCCAAGTGAACCTGAAATTCTTAGAAGAAGAAATGATTTGAACTGGTCATCTTAACGTGTCAAGTTGCCCACAGTTCCTGCCACATAGGTCCCCAAATTGTCTCTGTACTTTCCAAGTCAGTTCTTCGGCTTTTAAAAATCATTTTAATGTACCATGAATCACTCCATGCCTTTCTGGTAAAGCTCCTGTTGGTATAAGTTAATTTGGGTTATGCATGACAGAAGAACCCTGATCCATGAAAAACTTGGTCCATATATGTGTTAGTATTATGATTATTTTTGCCTAATTAGAGAAAATGAGTTGGCATGTGCATGATTTTTAATTCCTTTTGAGTACCCAGAAAGCTTTTACAATGTGTTTTCTTTCATGTGTGTGCTTACTTATGTAATAATGAATAATTTATCAATAAATGATGTCTGATTGAAGTAGAAATAGCAGAAACATGAACTTTAAATTTTACGGCATATTTCCTGTGGCATTTAAGTTATAATATCCACCTGCATTCATGCTGTTAGAGAGAATGACTCAAAATAGCATAATAGAAGGGAGATTACTTTCACACTTCCACACTTTCCATGTTTAATAGCAATCAGACGCAAAATTGTTGTTTTTAAAGTCAAAAATAAATATTAAGGGTTTATGATCCAGTCCTCTTGTGTGTAGAAATTAGCACAATATTCAGGTCAGAATTCTGAAGCTATTTTCTAACTAAAATGATATCCAGTTGTGATTTTATTGTCAAATTAGACTTTATTTTAGTTTTTGATATTTTTCGTGGATAACACTCTGTTATCTCTTTTTGGCGACCACCTATGTCTGTATGGGGATAGAGGGAAATGTACATTACCTCATAAATTACGTTCATAAATTATGGACACAAAACACCAGGAAAAAAATAATCATTTCACCCCAGGTATGAATTCTGAAAACAAAGTGAACATTTGTCTGAAGATTAGCTCAGCAATATTTTGCAGCCTTTTTAATTACCTGATTTGAGAATGTTAAGAGATTTTTTTTTTCTCCTTGAAAACATACATTAAAATATGCTTGTTCAACTCATGGAGAATTTAGTGAAAAGTTCAGCAATTTTGTTTGCCATCTGTGCCGTTTTTCTACTTGTGTTGCACTGTAGCCATATCGTGTTTATTTATGTTATGATTATTAGTCTCATTATTTTAAATTTGCGTCTTGCTGCTCACAGACTGCCTCTTGACTGGTACAGTATGACAACAGGTAATAGATACAATGGCAGTAAAACAGTCATCATCACTGCTGGGGTGAGAAAGCCCTCCTCTTTGCTTTTTTTAACCTTCCTCAGCTGGGAAGTTTTGACATCTGCTGGTTTGGGACATGGCTGAGCAGCTGTCAGCAGTGGGGTAGCTGCTTTCAGCAGCAGTTGGCGGGATGGCAGGGTGCCAGCTTGGACCATCTGTGTGCCTGACATTTCATTCTAATTAACAGTAGGGTTAATTGTTCTGGCAGCCTCAAATGTAGTGTCTAACATTACCCAAGGGAAACATGTACAAGTGCAGGAGTGGCAGGGAGCTGGGGACAGCATCGCTAACAAACCCATCCAGGGAGAGTGGTTAACAACTAACGATGATTTTACTAGCTGGCCACATGCAATAAGGCTGAGGTATTTTTTATTCTGATGAATTATGCCAAGCCTGTAATGATGTAGAAGGAATCAAGCTTAGAAAGGCTGAGACTGCTGCCTTAGGGCAATTGTGAGGGAACAATTTGCATGTTATTACTGCATATTCATACCTAATTGTGTTAGGCTTTGCTAATAGAGCAGAATGACAGTATGAAAAATCGAGCAACTGCTTTAGAGGCAACAAAGCCAATGTTTTTTTCTTCCTACGCTATGAGTGCTGAATGATCATTTAGACATTTAGTTGCTCAATATGACAAGTCTCCCATTTGTTAGCTTGACATATTATAATTTATAAAGCAGTATTCTAATTTTACTTTTAGTTTATTCTTCTCGTTTTATACAATATTCATGATAGCAGTTTGAATGGGGATATTCATAGCTATTGGGAGTAGTTGTGATTCAAATAAAACTATTTTGTATGAAGTGTTACCATTGTTTTATGATGTATTAATTTTAATGTTTAAATAGCTTTTTCATATGTTAATATAACATAAACCAAGAGTTGATGAGAAATCCTTATTATAGTGGTGCTCATTGACGTTGCTATAGTTAATGTCTCAACATTTCCATTATATAAAGATCTATTTTTAGTGTGGCTTGGACAAAGAAATTGTCAGGTGGCACAGAGCCCAAGTCTGCTGTTTTAGAAAAGTGACTATGTACAGATTCACTGAACTTAGTATCTGATTCTATCTTCTAAGTAGACAATATTCCTAAGAAATCTCAAGCACAGTAGTACATTTTTTATGTTAACCCACAATGCCTTTTGAAATCTTTTTATGGGAGCTCAGAGAAGACAAAGAATTGGAAAATGTAGCTTTAGAAATCTACATTTAAAAACTGGTAAGATCTATCTTCATTCTAATTTTATTTCTTGTAGATTTGTATCCTCAAGTTGCCCCAATCTGATATTTGAATATCCATTCATTTCAAATTATGAGGCAGCTCACATATTGTATGGCTTGATCTAAGAGTCCAAAAAAGTTGTAGATTAAATTAGTGAATTGGGAAAAGAGTTTCAGGACCTTTTCTGGTTAAATTATAGTACAACAAAAGTTTTAATTTCATTTCTTGTGATTTCTATTTTTTCAATGTTTAACATACTTAGTTCACAATTTATTGTAAACTTTTATTATATGGAGTGTTCCAAGTTAAGTCAAAATTTGCCCCATGTTAGTTTGCTTTGTGGTTTTTTTTTTTTGCTTAAAACACAACTATTTTCCAAAATAAATGTGGTTGGTTAAATAATATATACTATAAAATCTTTCCTAACTTGTATTCAAATTTCAAACCATGGAATTATATAAATACTACATATTTGCAGCTTAATTATGTAGTAAAATATTAGAGGACTGTAATTCAAATAGTGTATGAAATGGCTCAGTTAATTTATGAGACCCTAAATTTTGGCTATTGGTTGGTAATTTCATGGCTTTGGACATAGAAATTTAGTCTCCCACATAAGATGTGTTCTATATTTGTACATCTGTGAGTGAGAGGGTAAATAGAGACTTTTGTTAAGTATATGAGTCATCTCTCGGCCAAGAATATACCTTCTTACCCTCAGTGTGTTTTTGTCAAAGTTTTATATATATATTTTTTTAAAAAGTGAAGGTTAATACATCACTTTGGAATCTTGTTCTAATATATCATCCAATTTTGAGCAATTATAGAAGATTTTAGTTGAAATCCAAGCCTAACAAGATTTTATAGAATATAAATCTAAGTGTTCTTCCCAAAAACGTCATGTTGCATCAGACTGTTTTTCTTTTTAACCCTAATTTTTGAAGGATAAAAAGTAGAACAATACCAAACAAAAATATCCAAAAATTAAAAAGTCAGAGGTCCAAGTTTGACCTGTATTATACACGGGTTCTATGCTATAGCAGAGTATGTTTCAGGATCACAGAAATAGAAGTAACCTTATAGTGTTTTAGCATATTCTTTCTTTACCATTCTCATATAAGGGGCTGGAGGCTCATTACCTTATAAATCAGACCATCCTTACCTGTAAGGCAGTGAAATATTTAAAATGTTTTTCTTTAAAAGCAAAAGGAAGGTACTTGAGTCAGGATTATTTTTTATTCCATAAATTAATAAACTCCAAACTTAATCTATATAGTTTAAATTTTCAGATAAAATCAACAATGTAACACAGCTAATAACTTTTGGGGGGTATTATTTGTGAAGCAAAGTCTTTCCTTTGTGTATCTTTATCTCTGTTTTATAACTGATTCTTCCAGATGAAGATGCATGGAGCCACTTAATTGAAGAAAGAAAATTCCTACCCTAAAACCAATAAATGTGCCTATCTTTGCTTTTTGAACCACAATCTTGATCGGGTCCCCAGAGTTTACTTCATTGTCACATTTATCATTATCAATGTGCAGAAGCTTTTTTTTTTTAATTGAGGTAACATTGGTTTATAACATTATATATATTTCAGGTGTACATTACTATATTTCAATTTCTGTATACACTGTGTTCACCACCAAAAGTCCAGTGTGTGTTGTCACTGTAGAAATATCCCCCTTTACCCATTTGACCTTCTCCCCACTCCCCTTCCCTTCTTGTAACCACCAATCTGTTCTCTGTATCTATGTGTTTGTTTGTTGTTGTTAATCTTTCACATATGAGTGAAATGTATGGTATTTGTCTTTCTCCATCTGACATGTTTTGCTTAGCAAAATACCCTATAGGTCCATCCATGTTGTCACAAATGGCAAGATTTCATCTTTTTTATGGCTGAGTAGTATTCCATTGTGTATATATACCACATCTTCTTTATCCATTAACCTGTTGATGGGCACTTAGGTTGTTTCCATGCCTTGGCTATTGTAAACAATTCTGCAGTGAACACAGGGGTGCATATATCTTTTCACATTAGTGTTTTTGTATTCTTTGGATAATCATATATCTGATAAGGGTTAATATCCAAAATATATAAATAACTCAACTCAACAACAAAAAACAAACAACTCTATTAAAAAATGGGCAGAGAATATGAACAGACATTTTTCCAAAGAAGATTTACAGATGGCCAAGAGACACATGAAAAGATGTTCAACATCACTAATTATTAGGGAAATGCAAATCAAAACTACAATGAAGTATCCCCTCATGCCCATCAAAATAGCTATTATTAAAAAGACAAGAAATAGCAAGTGCTGGAGAGGATGTGGAGAAAAGGGAACTCTCCTACACTGCTGGTTGGAATGCAAACTGATGCAGCCACTATGGAAAACAGTATGGAGATTCCTCAAAAAATTATGAATAAAACTACCATATATATGATCCAACTATTCTAGAAGCCTTTGTTTCTTGCTTTTCTTCCCATTTTCTTCTGGTGACTACTCTACAACCAAAAGCTCAATGAATGTTGTCCCCATCTCTCTAGAAAATAACAAGGAAATTAAAACACCATTTAATGAATGATTACCTTGTTTCAGGCATGGTTCTAAAATTTTGCATGTCTTACCTCATTTAACCCTTACAACAATTCAATAATGTAGGTGCCTTTACTTTCCCCATATTTCAGAGAGGAAATGGAGGCTTTGAGAGCAGTAGTGACTTGCCCATAATCATACAGACATTTAGGGAGGAGCCAGAATTGCATCTGGAGCAAGGTTTCTTTTTTTTCTTTAATTTTGCCTTTTCATTTTTTTTCTTCTTTTTTTAATTGAAGTAACATTGGCTGACAACATTATATAAATTTCAGGTGTACACATCATTATATTTCGATTTCTGTGTAGACTACATCATGTTCACCACCCAAAGACTAATTACCATCCATCACCACACACATGTACCTAGTCACCCTTTTCACCCTCCACCCTCCCCCATTACCCTCTGGTAACCACCAACCTAATCTCTGTATCTATGTGTTTGTTTGTTGTTTTTATCTTCTATTTATGAGTGAGATCATACCGTATTTGACTTTCTCCTTCTGACTTATTTCGCTTAGCATAATACCCTCAAGGTCCATCCATGTTGTCGCATATAGCAAGATTTCATTCTTTTTTTATGGCTGAGTAGTATTCTATCGTGTATGTGTGTGTGCATGTGTGTATATATAGATACACCACATCTTCTTTATCCATTCTTCCCTCGATGTTGTCCCTTAGGTTGTTTCCAAGTCTTGGCTGTTGTGACTAATACCATGGAGCAAGTTTTCTTCATCACCACAATGGACACACTATCCAAACAGACAAGTAAGACATAGAAACAGGAAAATATAAATACATGAGAAAGTGCTTTAAGGAATAAATGTATATAGTTTACCTAAAGTGTTAAAAGCATGTTTTATTTACTGTAGAGAGAATGGAGGTTTAGGAATCATTCCTTCAGAAACTGAGATAAAGGATTATAAACCAAGCTTTATACTTTATAGCATGTCCAGATTTGAGAATGCACAGAATCGATTACTGGGCATCCTTTCAGTGGAGGACTAGGCATTGTCTAATGGTACATATGGGGATTATTTGATTATAAAAGAGTGTGCACATTTGAAGAACTTTCTGTTGACTAAGCTATTTTATAACTCAGTAGGGGTGGAGATTAACCTGTAGAAAACTAACAGCAATGCAAATGATTTTTGTCCATAGGAAAGCAAACTTTGTCCAGTAGAGAATTTTCATCCCATAAAAAGATAACCCCAAATATTACATTTTATTTTCAAACATTAGAAACATCACTTTTTATGTTAACAAGTTTTGCATCTACTAGCAAATTCATTTTAGTACTCTTGACTGCCTATATACATATATATTTGTTTTTCAAATTCTTTTCTGGACTAATCTTAGCATCTTACTGAATATCTCATTAATAAATAGGTAGAATAAAATCTTTGGCACATGTTCATTTATTATTTGTGTGAGAGTTATGCTTACAACTTTTTGAAAATTATATTTCAAAATGAGGTAAGCATTATGAGGTTAAAACAGAAAGAAAAAGACAGCAAGGTGACTAAATTTTACCAAGTGTCCATTATGAGTCCAGGATTGGCTAAGCATTTTTCATATATTAGCCATTTTAATTCTCACCATAACTCTATGTGGTAAATATTAATTTCCCCATTTTCAAATGATGAGAATGATTAAATAATAGCTCCAAAGTCCTGTGTCCGACAAGAAAGCGAGAGTGCCAGGGTCTGAATCTAAGTCTGTCTGACTCCATAACCCTGTTTATTCTCTAGGATCAGGGCTCTATATAAAAAATCAACAAAAAGCTTAAATTAATGATTAATATATGATTACTGTGTAACCCAGGGTAGAAATGCTCATTTACAGTGAAAGGTAAATAACTAAAATGATGGCTCATATTTTCATTGACAAGGGCCATCCGTAATGATAATACTGTTCTTGTAAAGGAAACACTGGAAAGCAACTGGGATCTTCTGAAAACCAAACTCCATTCTATCACCATTGTCTTAACTGTTCCTTTATTTCCATAAACAATTTTCCAGCTAAGTTTATCCAGGATTAACTCCTGTAAATTCTACCTAAAAATTGATAGGACAGCCTCTTTTAGGCAAAATGAAACAAATTTTCAAAATTGAATTTTATTAGGAGATGAATCATGATCGACTTGTAGCATAGTAGAAAGAGTGTGGGTTATTCTCTGACAGGTCTTCATTGGAATTCCAGTTCTAACACTGATGGCCTAAGTGAATGTGGACACGTTATTTAAAACTTCGAAACTTAATTGCTATATCTGAAAAATTGGAATGAGAAGTCCTATTTGGATATGAGATAAGCTGAATATAAAACACCCACAAATATCCAGAGAGCATTCAATAAATGGCAATTACATGTGTCAGTTTGGAGTGACATCTAGCCTTCAGAAGGTGCATCATTGTATACTTATTTCCTTTTACTTCTTGTAAAATTTCAAGAGTTTAGCAAAAATGTCTTTGAACAAAGAGATATATAATTATAATTATTGGTATAATGCTAAAATATTTTTGTTTTCTTTGGGAAACTACACTTAACAAAATTCTAGTTTCTGCTATGGAAATTTAAGCCTATATAATTCTACAAGGAGATATTTACATTTATTTAAAATTATAAATTATAGTATATACCTCTTAGCTCTCAAAAATTTTCCAAATTTTTGCAAATTGTTTTCTGCCAAGCTAATTTAAGAGATAGTATCTAATACTAACTGAATGTGTTTCCTACTGTGAGTATTTTAGTTCCAGGAAAGAGAAAATGTTATTGAGAAATTATGATCACTTTTATGCATATATTAGTTATATTTATAATGATACTTTCAGTTGGTAATAGATATACATACAGGTGGGTCTTATGTGAGTGGATATTTCATTTAGTTATTTTCACTTTTAAAGTAATTGCACTTTTAAAGTAATTTAGTATTTTCACTTTTTAATAGCTTAGCTTGAGCTTCAAAACATTTTGACTATCTAAAGACTTTCTAAAAAAGAGAAAATCAAACAGTCCATTAATTCATATTTAAAAGGCAAATTAGATCATATGTGGATTGTGTCTGTGGAGGGGAAGCAAGGGAGGAAATGCATTTCACAGGTCTCACAACATGCTAGAAGGCAATTTGCTAGTACCCTGTGCTCTGCAAACAAGTAAAGAGGATGTCAAAGTCAGTTCTGTCAGTAGCAATTAAACGTTATTTCACAAAGTTCTTTCTCACAATGCCAAAAATAGGATTAAATTCAATGACACTGTGTGTGAAGCTATTTATCTGACACATTATTAATATACTTGGTTAACTTTTTCATGGTATATATAAACAACATTTTTGTTGTGGTGGTTTTCAATCTAAGATAATCTCTAGCTCTTGAGGCCTAATCAACCTGAAGGAACAGGGAAGAGACAGACATAGGAGCAAAATTCATCATCTGTGTCCCAACAGGTAAACCATTGAGAACTCAGTTCTTCCAAGTCTCTCCTGTTCCCCTAGCAGAGTCCCAGGAGATTCAGAAAGCCTCCTGGTGGATGTGAAAATTACTTTGATGCTGCTCTTTGCCTTGTAACCTGGTCACTGTAATCTGCAAACCTGTTGTTCCCGTCACCTACACCGTGGTGTCTGACTGTACTGTTGCCCTGGGCTTTGATCTCACTGTCATTGTCCAGTTACTCACTTTGAACTCATAGTTCCTCCTGTAGTTAACTCTTCTTCCCCTCCTCCTTCTTCTCTCCCTTTCAACCTCCATCTTTAGCTTTCCTGCTCTCCCTCTCTTCTTTTTCCTCCTCTTCACTTTTATTCTTCTTTTTGAAAACTGGTCTTTACGGTAAAGGAGAAAAGATACAGAAAATCAAGGAGTCACGTCAACTGTAGAAATAAACGTTTTGAAAAAGACAGAAAGTAATTTCATATTTTTTGAGGTGTAAGTACAACGGCATACATGTTTATGAAACAATTGCTTTCTGCAGAGGCCCAGGGGACAAAATCCAGTTGAAGTCACTCACACAGCTTCCGGAAATTTCTCATGAGCGTCACTGAATGAGAAGAAGAACATGCACTAGACGAGTAACTTAGATCAGAACCTCCACAAGCGTCAGTTCCCCGCAGCTCAGGATTTTAAAGCTCAAAACCAGGAAAAAGTGAGTGCTCGGTTTGGTCTGGTTTGAGGTGGCGATGGCTTTGAAGATCATTTGAACCTCTCCCAGGTGCTGACCATGTTAATGGGAGGACCAGTCCCCAAGATTCCACTAGTCTTTATGTTGATGATCTCTAGACTTTCTGGTTGTCTGAAGCTCATTCTCTGTTTTCCTGAGAAAGCCTCATGGGAACAATATCCCATAAACTCTTGCATTTCATGACAAGTTGTCTGAGGCTTTCATGCTTATAGATCAGTTGAGTGTGGATATTAAATTTGTGGACCCTATTTTATTTTCTTCAGTATTCAAGATGTGTTACTCCATTGACTTCTAGCATAAAGTGTCGCTTTTGAAAAGTCTAATGATAATCTGGTTCCCCTTCCCTTTAAAACACTTGGTCTTTTTGCTGGGAAGCAAAAAATGTCTTTAAAGTCTAAGAGTTTTATGAGGATATATCTTGGTATTGGTCTTTATAGGTCAATTTCCAGGTAAGTAGTTTCAGGTCTTTGATTTCTGGAAATGTTCCTTGAGTTATGGTTTTAAGCATTTTTTATATTCCATTGCTGTATGTTTTCTTTTTGGGAACCATTATATGTCTATTGAATTTTCTTAATTTATCTCCTCTATCATTATATCTCAAATCCTTATCATTCTTTCTTCATTTCTTTTGCTGTTAAATATTTTTCTCCTTTTCATCTTTTATTTTCCTGAAGGCATCATCTATTGTGTTTATTTGCTCTTGTATTCCATCTATTTTAGTTTTTTAAATCTCTGAAGAAATATTTTCTTTTCCTTTCAGTTCTTGCCTAAGTGCTGTCACACATCTTTTTATACCTTCCTATTTCCCAAATATCTCATTTTTGAGATTTTCTAACTTATAATGTGTTCTTTTATAGTTTCTACATTTCTTATTTTCTTTAAACTCATTTTGAAATATTAAATTATAGTTTTTATTTCCTTTGTGGGCATGACTTACTATCTGGCTTTCATTTTTTATAGGGACATTATGATTATTTTGTAATTTATAAATGAAAATTGGGAGTCTACACAATGCTTTTCTCTTGTTCATTTTTTAAATAGAATAAGTCCTTGACTGTACTTTCAGAAGGAAGAGTTAGGTCACGATGCCTTTTCTAGCTCATGGCTATCGCACTTCCTTTTCACAAAGTGATGAAAATATATGGCCTTTTGTTTTTTGGGAATTTCTCATTGTTTCATTTTGCTTAAAGTGAGGTTGAGTATCTTCTTACAGACTTTCCACTTCTGTGTTTCCTTACTATATATTGAAATTTATCAGATTTACTATTTTCTAGTTATTTTATAAACATGAATAAAATATAGTTTTATTTGTTTTTCTTATTGGTCTGTGAGGGTTTTTGAACTATGTGTAAAATCCACACATTTCTACATAAATGTGCTCCACCAAAATTTATATTATCACCAAAAAAAAGATGATGTTACCTTTTGAACTTTTAAACTAAATATAAATTTAAATGAAACAACATTCATAATACTTTTACATTTTTAAACTACAACATAATGAATGTCTAACATCTGTAGTATTATTCCATGAATTGGTTGAAAAAAATCAAATCAATTTTGGAAGCAACCTATATTTTATTTGAAGCATTTAGTAACACATATATAAACAAGAACATTAAATTGTGAAGTTATTTTAATATTGGAGTTTAATTTAATATTGAAGTTAATTTAATATTTTAATCCAACATGTTAACAGCTATTG
Organism: Tapirus indicus; assembly: GCA_031878705.1. Classification (NCBI taxonomy): domain Eukaryota; kingdom Metazoa; phylum Chordata; class Mammalia; order Perissodactyla; family Tapiridae; genus Tapirus; species Tapirus indicus. Next base: position 10,477,543 of record CM062934.1, on the reverse strand, counting down.
CTTACCTTTTCAACTGAGCATAAGAAAACTTGAATTTGAAAATGAGTGAACTTAATTTAAAATAACAATCATTTGATCTAAATGAAAAGTCATGCTTCACCAAAAGCATGCAAATGCTTTGGTATGAAATGCACTTCCTGTGGCTTCAGCATGGTCTTCTTAAAATAACTTCTAACTTGGACTAAGATGCTAACAGTTCCATGGTAAATCTGTGTATTTTGGCTTTCATGTAGTCACGATATACTTAGGGCCCTATAGTGAATAACACATATCCATAAACATGTTGTGGAAGTTATATGTCCATCATCGACCTTTTGGGATACATCAACTCTGTATTTAACTTTTCATTAAGCATATGCATTCATATTTTTGAGCTCATTGTTCTCAAAAAGAGTTTATTCACAGAAATAAAAGTTATATATTTCCAACATGCAATAAGTGAGAATTATTTAAATAAGTGCATTCCAACTAATGTCTAGAGTCTACAGTACAACTACTCTGTCTCTATATCTTGCAAACGCATCCTGTGATTTCCCACAATACCCAAGGACCACATCGACTTGCAGCTTTGCACATCATTCAGGCCAATGCATGGTCCACCGACTGGTGGTCTGGCAGCATGGTGTATCTCATAGGCAAAAACATGAGACGTGGCAAAGCTGGCTGGTATATAAATGGCTCGCAAAAGCACCCAGTGTCAAATACTTCTCTCACCACCTGTGGAGGCTGGAAAGAGCCTTTAGCTACTCCTCTAGGTAAAGACCCTACATGTTCTCCTAGGATGTGTGCTATTAGTTACATTGTACCTAGGAAAGATCAGGCAATGCTAGTTTAACTCAATTCATTACACATGCATCTTGCACAACATTGGACAGACCATGGAAGATTCTGGAAGTACAAGAGATACCTCATCATTACTTAATGTAATGCAACTATTGGAAATCATTGAAAAAAATGAAACAAGCAAACAAGGTACTTCCTAAACCAGACAAGAGACCAGGACAACAGCTGTAAGCTGGCACCTTCATTGTGAGCAAACTGGCACGTGTGGTCATCATGTCACGTATGCACTTCCTCTACGTGCGTGACTCTGTCTGGGCTTCCTGTTCTCTTCTGGACTCTTGCCTGAGCCCTAGCCTAAACGGAAGCTGCCACTCTGCCTGTTCTGTCCAGGAGCCCAGCTGCCCTACGCTTCTGTCTTGTTCCTGTTGGGACTCTGGTTTACAGAAATGTTGATCTTGGCCTTGAACCCAGGTGAATTTTTGGTTTCCTCTTTTTATATTTTATAAATCACTGATATGTATTTGGGGCATAGTGTGTATGTCAAGGTATATTTATTTGCCTTCTTGAGTAGAACTCTCAAAACTCTTTTTCAGAGAAAATCCTTATTTTTTCCCATTCTGTAATATCAAAAATTCCAAAGAATAAAAAATCTCTTTTATACATTAATATAATTTTATCAAACAAAATCACTTACCAAATTCTCATCTTTAGTTAACAAAGACTTCTTTAGACGTTTTGTTTTTTTTTTTTTTGCTGAGAGACGTTCACCCTGAACCAACATCTGTGGCCAATCTTCCTCTTTTTGGTGAGGAAGATTCGCCCTGAGCTAAGATCTGTTGATCTGTTGCCAATCTTCTTCTATTTTGTATGTGGGTCACCGCCCCAGCATGGCCACAAGTGTGTAGGTCCGCTCCTGGGAACTGCACCTGTGCTGCCGAAGTGGAGCACACTGAACTTAACCACTATGCCACCAGGGTGCTGGCTCTCTTCAGAGGTTTTAACATCATTAAAAATGAAAAAAATTTCAGAAATTATTGATTTGGAGGAATTATACTAAAATGGAAATAAATTTGACTTTGCCCATTTCCATTCATATGTTTAGTTTTTATTGTAAAAAATTTTTTGTGGAATAGCAGTAATTCTGGTTGTAGAAAAACTAAACGGTAAATTTTCTTACCAGCATATAACTGGAAATTTAATTTCTCCTCTTACTTCACACCAAGCATGTATTTCTTCTATGATCATATTAAAAATGTTAAATATGAAAATATTATGTGGACTAATGAACATTGAGTTACCTGAGCAAAATAACAATTGGAAATTTAATTGTTAACAAATTGTTTTTTACTCTGCTATACTTTCTTGAAGAATTTTGCTATGGAATACTTCTGAGTGGAGTGATTATGAATTTGAATAATTTGTGTTATACAAAGAAAACCATATTAAAAGTTGTTTATAATAAAATCCACATTTATGCTTTTCTCCTATTAATAATGGAAAAAATTTGCAAATAATGATTCAATTTGTGGAGTTTTGAAAATATATTTCTGATATATTTTGGAGATATTAAAGCAAGCTATAGGTTTTGAAGAATCTGGAAGCATATCATTTGTTGTAATAAATCAGCTCAATCTCTCATTTCATATAGTTAAATAAAAATAGTAATTATTATGATTGAATAATAGAATTTGTATGTGATATAAAGTCATTCTCCCTGAGGAACTAGTGTGAGTAAAGTCATGAATTGGGAATGCTCGGGTTAACAGCGGTTATTTTAGTTTGAGAGCAGTGTTCTGGATATGATAAGCAACAGGAAGATAGGCAATGGAGATAGGAGACAAATTATGGAAGACTTTGAATGCTGGACAAAGGGCGTTGACCTTTATGCCATGGGCCAATGAGAACAAGAAAGATTTTAATTTAAGGGGATATCGTGATCAGATTTGTGCTTCAATGAGATAAATATGTTGGAAAAGCAAGTTGAGAGACCATTTAGAAAGCCAGTGTTCTAAGAGAGGTAATGAGAGTGATGTTTGTGAAAATAAAGAAGGAACAGATAGAAACATATTGTGGAGTTAAAGTGAGAAAGTGAATGAGAGTCCTCACAAAAAGAATGTTAAAAAAAAAAGAAAAGAAGGAAAGATTGATTTTTGAGCCTGGACTATGGAAAGGTGATGATGTCAACAAGAGAAATCAGTAGCGTACAAATAAGTACAGTTAGAGAATGAAGATGATGGGTTCGGTGTTGAACATGTTTAATTTGTGGTATTGGCAGGATATACAAGTTATTGCCGTTAGGCTGCTCAAAATGTGACTACATATTTGTTTCTTCAAATGAACACTTACAAAAGCAATCCAAAGCTTCTCTTGAAATCCAAAAGAAAATTGCATTAGCATCACTGTTGGGAAATGTAATCAAAATGTAATTTACAAAATACACATTTTGTGATGCCCTTTGCATTCTTCTTTAAATTCCAATGCAAGGGACTGACTGTATATTCAATAGGTATTAGGCAAGCTTGATAATCTCATTAGGATTCAGCATATGTACCACCATAGCTGGTTTCATTGCTGGGCCTGGGGACTATTTAAATCCAAGACCCATCACAATGCCTGGAATATGGTACAGTCTCATGGATGAGGTTGAAAGGATCAATGAATGGATCAATGAGCACATTTTTGATTTTTTGAAACTTTGGAAGGCATCTTTTTCCCTCTTTTGGTTTAGTATTGGAACAAAATCTGATGGGAATACATGATGAAAGTTTGAGAAAAGTTACATTGCTTGAGTCTAATTAGAATTCTCTTGGTTGGGCAGATGGAAGACAGAGGTATTTATGGTTAATCCACAGATTTATGAAGCTGCAATTTTTTAAAACTTTCTTTATTTATATAACCATATGAACCATAGAGGAATGAATAGTATGTGTTATATATTCATTAGAAAAATATGAAGCCACAATTATTATTAGAGTTAAGCATTTCCTCAAGATAATTGTTGATGTCATTCATGTCCATCCACATAGGGTAATTGTTTAGTTGCCAACGACAACTGGAAAAAAATGTCAATATATTTTTTTTAAGACTTTGTGATTTAGATGCACATCTGCCTGATTGCAGGAGGATGCCAGAAGAGATGGTAGTCAATCTTTTGTATTCTTTGAGTGTCTAGTCCATCTTGCTTTTTAGTCAGGGGAGTCCATTTTTAATGCTTGAGTAGGGTGTCACAAATCTGATTGTGGATCTCACAATCTCCTAAAAAAGCAGTTGCAAGTCAAGAGAAGAAAATGGTGGTATTTATGAGGTTTGATGCTACACCAAATACTCTCTAGTATTGTGAGTCTTATGGGTTGAGCTGTGTCCTCCACAAAAGGATACTTTGAAGTCCTAACCCCCAGTACCTCAGAAGATGACCTTATTTGGAAATAGGATTGTTGTAGGTATAATTAGTTAAAATGAGGATACACTGGAGTAGCGAGGGCTCCTAATCCAAAATGACTGGTGTCCTTAGGAGAAGGCCATGTGAAGACAGAGGCACCCAAGGAGAATGCCATGTGATGACGAAGGCAGAGGTTGGAGGTATACAGCTGTAAGCCAAGGAATGCCAAAGATTGCTAGTAAGCCACCAGAAGTTTGTAAGAAGCAAGGAGATTCCTCTACAGGTTTCAGAGAGAGCACGGCCTTGCTGACACACTGATCTTGAACTTCTAGCCTCCAGAAATGTGAGACAAGATGTTTCTGTTGTTTCAAGTTACCTAGTTCATGTTGCTTTTTTATGGCAGCCTTAGGAAACTAATACAGAGAATAAAATACATTGTGGGACATATCACACTATTGTTTTTAGTCCCTTGAATGTCTCCATCACATTTTCATGGAAGTGACAGATGAATACGGGTAGCCACAAACTTGTACTTTCAGAATTTCCTGTATTTAGGGAAACTTTGACTCAAATACAAGGGTTAGTATTCTGACAATGCCTCTTGACATTTCTTTCCAGATTTTTTTTGTCAGCTCCATTTTTTATTTGTTTTTAGAAGGTGCAACTACTGTTAAGAACTACATACCAAGCTATGATTTCAAGGAATCATTTAATGCCACTGGAGTCTAGGCCCAAGGAAATGGCAGATCCAATTCACTTTAAGTTTAAGCAGTTCGGTGAAAATTTTTGAAAGGAATGACTGGGTGGAGTTTTCTGGGATGATGAGAATCCATCATATATTATGAAAAATGACATATTTATTACTTTTCATACTCATTAGTTATTATGTAAAGTCTTTTGACATGAAAAATCTGGTCATTAATTCTTCCCTTGGTTGAATTTTGAGATATATTAATTAATTTTTATTTCCCTGGGCTATGCGAGTTCAAGTAATTATTTTGGTGGAATTTTTTTTGGTAAGTTATTCTTCAAGACCATCAAAATATCCATTGAACATTTCCCTTACATTTCATCTTCTAAAAATATGTAAATATGAACTTTAATTTCACAGATTTCCTATTGGAGACAGTAATACTAAAGACATCAATAATCAACTAGTTAATAATAAATATTATTTATCCTTTTAACAAATTTTAACACTTGTTACAAACTGTTTTATGTAAAAAACTTCTATTTCCCTGTGACTAGTTTCCTGTCCACTGCTAATTTTAAAAGAAAAATAACTGTCTATTTCAAGATTTTTCTCTAACTAAACTGGAAATTTCTTGTATCCCTGTTCCACTGAAAACATACTCTTGCCTACAATTATTTCTAGCTAGATATTCGATGCTATTACAGAGATGATAAGTATTCAGTTAGTTCCTTCAATTCCTCTATCTTTGTAGATAGAGAATTTTAAAGATTTTGGAAACACACAAAGTTGTAGAAACTATGACATCACATACTATTAAGGTCATTGATCACTCCTCTGTACGTAAATAAGAAACATACATTGAATAATGGTTCCTTTCCATATTTTGTGTTTGTGTGTGTCTGAGTGTGTGTGTGAGTAGTTGATGTGTACAGCTTCTCACTCACACAAAAGTACTGAATGAAATATCCTTTTTTTTTTTAGAAAGGGAAGTACCAATGATTTTGATACATTTTGAAGGTCAGTAATGTTCGGCGTAGAGCAATATGTGGAGAACAATAGCTCCTTAGAGAGTGGAAAACGTGGTACTCTCATTATCTGTAATCTCAGCTGGTCACCATAGTAACAGCATTTTATTTTCCAAGATGTAAGCCTTTATAGTTCTGTAGAATTTACTTCCTAGGCCTCCAGACACATCAGCGGCATCTAGTGGCTGAGACCTCAGCTGAAATTTTTGCGCTTTACCGCCTGCTGTGTTATGTTGACAAAATGATGGCATGCATATGTGGCTAACTAGGTCTACATTTTTCACCCATCATGATGGGGGACTATAACTATTCAGAGAAATATTTTACCCAAAAAAGAGTAAAAATGTAAGTAAGCAAAAGAAAGTTATATACTAATACTCCTATTAGAAAGAATTTTGCAGGGGAGTTGGGGAGTGGTAGAGACATTTTGTGTTCTCCAACATAGAGGAAGAGGGAAACATGCAGTTTCCAGAGATGATGCAGTGATTGCTCAGAGAATGTATAGAACCACTTTCTGGAATCCCTAGAGGACAGACTTGCTAAAGATTCAAAGAGATTACTAATGAATTCTGAGAGTAATTAAATCATGTTTACCCACTTTCATTTTCTGATCATGTATGTGTGCTTTACTATGCAATCTTTAGAACCTTATGGAATAGTGGTCATTATATATTTCAGATACTTACCAGAGTCAAACCTAATTTGGATAGTGAGTAGGGCAATGCAGAAATTCTATTTAGTCTCCAGGGATGTAGTATGGGAATTTGGAAAAGCCATGGACGTTGGATTGAGACTCAAGACTTTTCCTACCACTTCATAGATACGTATTCTTGAGCAAAAGCTGCAGCTATGGATCTAAATCTTGGCTGCATGTTAGAACCAAAGTGAGTACCCGGACTCTATCCCAAACCAACTGAAATAGAATCTCTGGGGGTAGAGCCTGAACATAACTTGAAAAAAAAAAATCTCAGTTAACCACACCTCAGAGTCTCCTGAGAAGCTTTGTAACAATATACAGTCACTGGTCCAACTTAAACCTTATTCCTAGTAGTGTGAGCCACTGACAATCAGCATCGCTTGGGAATTTGTTGGAAATTAATACACATTGAAAGTTTGAGAAGCAATGAAAACCCATAGAGATTCTAATTCAGAAAGTCCGAGGTGAACCTGGGAATCTGTGCTTTTTAAAACTTAGATGTTTCTGTGTGGGCTTAGCTTCCTGTTGCAACTCAGGTTACTACCTGAAAGTTACTGGGAGGATTAAATAGACACTTAGGTAGACTGCAATGTACTGTACAAATGTTTTTATTTATTTGTTCATTAAGTTAACTAACGAACATTTACTAAGTACCTATCATGTTCCATGTGTTGTATTAGGGATATAGGAAAGAGCTCATGTGGATGACATACAGGGCTGAAATCAGTTTGGAAACAGCTACTTCTCAGTTCATAAATGCTTTTTAAAAATTATTCATTTGCTTATCTTATACATATCACAGAAAATTTAACATAAAAGAACTTCAAAGAAATTATCTTTTTAAACTCATAAAATAGGAGTTAAATGTTTATGATGTACCCAAATCTGTATTAATCTTAGTGGAATTTTTTAAATAAAAGAATACAACACATTTCCTGCCTTTAAGAAATGTATATTTGGATGGATACTTAAAGCATATTAGTAAAGTAACCAAAGAATAATACCAGAATAAAATTGTATAGATGAACTAATTATAAATTTTTTAGTGATGATGTTATTTTTTGAACAAAGTGGTGTTAGGTCTGGTGTTTTGAAAACAGACTCTGATATGGAGAATTGTGTGCAGGGTATTTATCTGGAAGCTTTCTTGGGAACCACAGCTGTGAGCAAATGGGGAAAGCAGGACTCAGTAGCAGGACTGAGAGAGATATCAAAACGAGATGCCTTTGTACCAGATAGCTCATCTCACCCCACGGGGAACTCTGATGTTGGAATGGTCCTTCAAGGACCTTCCCAACCGAGGCCACAAGGCCAGGCCTTTGAACCCCTGCATCAACCAGTACTGAATGTGAGCTGTCTCCAGGAAGAGGTAAATTTAGGTAAAGTAGCTCCCTTTGGCTGAGGGCAACTCTCATCTTTTGAGGCACCAGCAGCCAGCATTCAAGGCAGCTAAGGGAGTGAGTTCTTCAATTCTGAAGGGTAGAATGTGAACAGTGAATCACATTTACTACAAAAGCACTGGTCTGTTAAACGTACTCAGTGATTCTCTCAACCTAATTTTCAGGCTATCTCTTACATAGACCCATTCTACATTTCAAGACTTACTTTTTGCCATTCTCTGAACCATCTTTTTCCTTACCTACATTGGCAAGCGAAAGTCTTCCTGGAACACATCTCAGACCCTCTCATCCTATGCTTTTGTTTTCTTGTGACCACTTGCCTGAAATTTCCTGGTCTGTATTTTTTCCACTTTTCTTGGTCAACTCATTAGTTTCACAACTGGTTTAAGTACCATTTTTCATATGAAAACATCTAAGATAAACTTCTCAAACTTGAATATGCTTATAAATCACAATATCTGGGCGTCTGCTAAAATGGAGATTCTGATTCAGTAGGTCTGGAGTGGAGTCTGAGGGCCTGCATTTCTAACAAAGAGACCATGCTGGTGGTCCCTGAAGGGATCTACCCTGTCTGTACTTTAGTAGCACTTTTATCTATAGCATCTCTTATTGCATGCAACTTATCCTTCTGTGGAGTGTTATTATTTTCTATTAGTAGAAATTAATTCCTTAATTAAATCGCAGGCTCCTTTCATGATAGGGATTGCATCTGATTTTTTTTTTTATATTTCTCACAGCAATTAGCATAGTGCTAGTGTGTATTAGGGACCCTGTGTGTATCTGTTGATTGATTTTGTAAGAAAGTACTAATGTGTGATTAGTGCCTTGTCAAGTTGAGTATGTAACTTTGCAGGGTTTTTCAGGTTTTGCCTGCTGAATGAGAACTACTACCAGTAATGACCTTTTCTGAGCACTAGTAAAGCTGTCCTTGTTCTTCTCCTCCTCCACTCAAAATAGCAAAAAGTTCTATACCCCTATCGAGGAATTTTGGAATACCTCTTTAGCTACCTTGATGAGCTGACCACGCATCACATCAGGTCAGGGAAAAAGGTGCTATGTCTCTATTAATGCTCGAGGGCACAACAAATAAAAATGATTTAACTAAAGACTTAGATGTTCTTAATTTCCCATATTACAAACCCAGCTTCTTCATTTCCTCTAGCTTCCAAGGAACAGTGAGACAGTACATCCAATGACATCTGTCAATGACCCTTTCATTTTTTTTGTTGAGAAGCAAGCCCATTATTTCTGCAGAGCATCAACCCAGGAATAGTTTCAAGCCTATTTCTAGGTAATACTTGACAATAACATTTGATTGATGGGTATAACCAAATGGCTATTCCAATTTTCTTAGTCTGATTAATTCCATCTCCCCATTTAAGTCTCTATTTACCATCCATGTACTGTTATTATTTTATTGCTTTACTCTTGGTAAAAATGCAGACTAGGAACTGTTGCTCCTTCCTGGACTGATTTTAAATAAATTAATCAGAATGGGTACTTGCATAATCTAGAAATCGTGTGTGTTGGGAATAAGCATGTTGAAGCTTCTCATTAGATGATTGTAAGTGGTCAGTTTCTTGCTGAACCCGTGTTCCTTAATGATGCAGGGCGTCACAACTGACTGACCTGGGCCATTGTTCAGGTGGACGTTTTGTTTTCGTGATCATTATAATTTTATATGTATTGGTATAAAGTTATTGGTATTCAAACTATGAAGGAATTCTAAAGATGTTTTTAGTGCACCTCAAATTCTTTGGGAAGCCAGGAGAGTTAATAACTAAATAATTGATGAGGTACAATAATTTGAAAGAACTCTAATGAGCCCTTTTAGTCAAAGCCTGCAGAATTGTGATGAGTATTTCTTGTTATTGGTTGACAGCCTATGTACACTCATAAATTGGTTATTTTGTTGGAAACTTGAGCAGCAAGCATAGCCGTGCATGTTGATGTTATTATACAAATCAAATATGTTTAAAGAGACTGGGTTAGCAGACTCTCAATATTAAAAAGCTATGGTTGACTCTTTCTCTTGGTCTTAATTTCTGTATCTCTTTATAATTGATTAATGTTCATTGGTAGAGTAAGTATGAATAATTTATGATTCACATAGCTGCTGGCTTATTAATTGTTTAATTTCAGAGAAAGTAACTATATATTAAGGAAATTCAAGTTGTCACTCTGAGCAGCCAAGTGAATTTATACACTTTGTTACTGCATAGTCCAGAAGTAGTTAGAGTGTATCAGACATACACTCTGTACTTCCTACAGCGCTTAAAAAGAAGAATATTAATGAAATGTGGAAGAGATTTTTGAAAGTAAAAAGGAGCAAATTACTTGGCGAGTCTGAGGACTGTGTGCTCTCTTTTTTTCTTCCTCTTTACACATTTTCTTCTGCTTCAGTGATTCTGTGTAATGTGTCAACCATAAAATGAAGTTAATTGATTAATGATGCTTATTCTTTAGAAGAAAATATAATTAAATATAGAAAAGAAAGTTGTAATTATCCTTAGATGTATTATAATCTCTTTGGAGTTTGGGCAAATGATTTTAATTCTGAGAAATTAAAATAAAAGACACGTAATATGTGATAAATGTGCTTCCTCTAGCAACATTCATGGGAAAACATTGCTGCCTTAGAAAAGCACATATTATTCTTATCATCGTTGGTAATAATTTCATCGGTTTCTACGTTTATTGCTGAAAACCAAAGGCTGATACAAATTGTATTTAAAATAAGTGTCAACCATCTTCTCTTGTTTGATAGAATATTTTCAAATAAGTCTACAATATGAAAGTTTTAATCAGCATTAAAATAATCTTCAATGAAGTTAAAGAATATAAATTTGAAACTTCTACCTTCTTGAAACATAACTTTCAATGTTACATGTTCATGGACAGGATTTTAAGAAATGGTCAATAAGATTGATTTTGTCCATCTTTACAATATTTTGGCTGTGTGACAAAAGTCAGTTTCACACTAGGGAGTAGGGGTGAAGTATGTTTGGGTATGGGAGGAGAAGAAATAGCATGATTTTAATGACTTCTCCTCCTCATTCTCTTTTTCATGCATTTAGCCCAGATCATTCCACAGCCCTTGAAGAGCTGCTATAGGACCACAGTGCTAAGCTGTGGAAGGGAGCCTGAGCTTAATGTTGGTACTTTGGTAAATATTTCCACTTCTATGTATCCCTTTAGAGAATTGGGAAGAAAGAGAATCAGAGAATGCTACTTGATCTTATAAAATAAAAGGCGACAAGAACAAAATAATATGGATATATTGACAAAGGAGGAATGAATGGCATTTTAGGTATCTTGGTTATGTGTGAACAGGTCTCACTTTTTCTGGTAGTCTGTGAGCTCCTTAAGGGCATGATAGCCCATGTTTAATTTAGCTTTGTATAATGTAATTTTTGCATGAATAAAGTATGGTTGTTGGCTGAATTTGCTTAGATCTCCACAATGTTATATCTAAATCATTTCTCCTTCACTTAATGTTAGACTCCCTGCCTTTTACTCTGCTTTCGTTTATTATTGAATATCCTCAACTTCATGCATGCCTAGTGTCCTTCTATACACATTAATTTAAAAATTAAGGCATTCTTGTTACTCTTTTGCTCGAGGCTAAACTTTGCATTGGTGCAATTGATTGCTTTCTCCAGAGCATTGCTCTATGATTTATTTTCTCTCTTACTTTAAGGACTTTTCCCTCTCTTCTGGCTACTTCTCAGCCTAATAACAAGCTCATGGTTCAGCCACAATAAAACAATCAAGTGAAAAAGTTAATAAATCAACCTACTTTGAGTAGATGTCCAACTTCAGCTATTACTACATTTCTCCTTTTCCTGGATCATCTAAACTTTTTAAGAAAGTCGTTATCCTGTCTCCATCTCCTTTCTTCACATTTGTTTCTCAGTGTGTTGCAAACTGATTTTACTCTCTCTGATGCTCTGATAAAGATCATCTTTAACTTCTAGATTCTCAAATCTAATGGTTACTCTTTCAGCCCTGTCTTCTAGATTTCTCTCCTGAACTTGGCATTTTGATTCCTTTTTTTTAAGACTTCCTTTTAAATTATAAATGAGGCTCAAACAAATTTTTCTTCTTCCATTTTTTTTAGCCAAGTGTATATTTTGTTTCATTGCTTTGGATTTCTGTTTTGTGATTTGTCTCTATATATGCTTCGTTCATTTTCTTGTTGATTGATTATATATTTAGGTTATATTTCAGATTTGAATCTATTGTTATCAGTAAGAATTGCAAATACCTTCTTCCAGGTAGATATGAGGTTTTTCCCTCAAGGAACTGGCCATCGATTTTGTTAAACTTCTCTATTTCTTTCTTTTTTGTTTCATTTCATCAATGTTTATGTTTTATGGTTTTATTTCTTTTACTTTCTTTGACTTATCATTTTTTTTAACTTTCAAGCTGTGAACACTTAGGTCACTAATGTTCAATCTTTTTTCCCTTTATGCATTTCTTTTCATTTTTTTTTAATAATTTTTTTTTTGAGGAAGATTGGCCCTGTGCTAACATCTGTTGCTAATCTTCCTCTTTTTTATTTTTTCCCCCTAAAGCCCCGGTAGGTAGTGGTGTATAATAGTTGTAGAGTTGTAGCTCTTCTATCTGGGACGCCGCCTCAGCATGGCTTGATGAGTGGTGAGTAGGTCCACACTCAGGATCCGAACCAGCGAACCCCGGGCCACGAAGTCCAACACATGAACTCAACTGCTACGCCACCGGGCCAGCCCCTATGGATTTCTTTTCTAATATTATTATTTAAGGATGTATATTTCCCTCTAAATAGCAATTGAGCTTCTTCCCAAAAGTTTGACAAGTAATATTTCCATTATTATTCAGCGTTATATATTTTTAAATATTCATTATGATTTCTTCCTCGAACCATGTGCTATCTGAAAATATCTTTTAAAATTTACTGTTAGCCGTTTGGGTTTCTTTAAAATTTTGATTTGTGGGGCCACCCGGTGGCGCAGCGGTTTAGTCCGCGCTTGGCAGCCCGGGGTTCACGGGTTCGGATCCCGGGCGCCCGCGGATGCACTGCCTGTCAGCCATGCCGTGGCGGCGTCCCATATAAAGTGGAGGAAGATGAGCACGGATGTTAGCCCAGGGCCAGTCTTCCTCAGCAAAAAGAGGAGGATTAGCAACGGATGTTAGCTCAGGGCTGGTCTTCCTCTCAAAAAAAAAAAAAAATTTTATTTGTATTTAATGGTATTATATACAAAGACATAGTGTGTATCATATTGTTTCTATGGAATTTTATGGCTAGACTATTTGGTGTAGAATATGATCAATATTTAGAAGTGTGTCATATGTACATGCAAGAATAGGTATTGGTTCATTGTTGAGTGTTGAGTACTATTTAAGTCTATTAGAGTGTGCTTATTAATAATTATTTTATTCAAAATTTTCATATATTTACTGATTTTTGCCTTCTTGTTTTTTTAATTACAGAGAGAATTGTGTTAACATTTCTTAACATGATGTCAATTTTTACCTTTTTCACAATTCTTTCCGTTTATTGTATTTTATTTTTGAGGTTATAATTTTGCTACTTTTTATTCTCCTTAATTGTCCTTTATTAGACTGATAAAATTTTTTCCCTTATTATCTGTCTACTGACTTGAAATTTAAACATGCTGTTGCCATTATTTTAGTGATTATACATTAAATTTTAATATAAATATTTGTCTTAACAAGTTTGTTAATGATATAATTTATTATCTTTGTTTTTCTAAAAATCCATATATTTTATCATCACCTTTGGATGATAGTTTGGGTATGGAAATTTGTGTTGACATTTATCTCAGCACATTGAATATACAATTCTATTGGTTCATGATTTTTATTGGTGCTTGCTGGGAATCTTATTGTAATTCTTTCATTGGTAATATGTATTATCTCTATTGTTTCTTTTGAGATTTTTTTCCCTTAGATATGTTTTATAGTTTTATTTCAGTGGGTCCAGATGGGTATTCATTTTTATTGTCTTGAAGGAAATTCATTGTGCTTTCTTTCAACCTTTCTGGGAATTTTTCAGTCTTTATTACTTTAATATGCTTCTTTCCATTTTCTCTATTCTTTTATACTGAAACTCCTGTTAAAGATTTGTTGGAACTCATAATTCTATTTTCTATGTCTCAACTTCATTATTTTCATTTTTTAAATGTCTTTTGCTATCTTTGTGCATTCCAGGTAATTTTCTCTGATTATTTTCCAGTTAATTAATTCCCATTTTAGCTGCTTCTAATATGCTGTTTAACCCATTGACCAATATTTTTTAATAAAATAACTCCATATTTCAGTTTTTGAAAAACATGACAATTCTATTTCATTCTTTTTCAGATATGCTTGTTCTTTTATATGGAATCATGTAATGTTTCCTCTTTATGTTTTAATCACTTTTTAAAGATTTTTCATTTTATTCAATCTCTATCATACTGTTCTATTTTCTGCAATTCCTGGAGTCTAATCCTCCCGCCCACTGCATTGATAACTGTGTCTCATTGTTGAATGTTTCCTATGTGTTTTATTATTTTAGCTTGCTTATCTTCAGTAGGCTTTTGTGTGTGGGGTGGGGAGTAATCCTGAGGATATATTTCTGTGGTACAGGCTTGTGTGTTTCTGTCATACGTTCCACAAGTATCGGTAGCCATGTGGGAATTCTCATGCCATGCCATTCACATTCACATGACTTTAAATCCTAAGATCATTTAAGGTGCAAGCCTATGGTTAGATTATTAGGATCAATTTTCTTTGTTATACTCCTGTGCTATTGGGCAAATTTTTTCTAGATTATGCTTTCAATGAGGATGTGGTATGATCAGAGTCTAGACTTAATATATCACAACTCCTTATCTTCTAGGATCCTGAGTTTTCTTTCCTTCACCATATGGTCACTTTAACTAAATGCCAAAATTATTATACTAACAAGGCCACTGCCCCTGCAACCTGGGACAGAGTGGGAATTCATGTACTAAATAACCTGGTGTTTTTTTAGCCAAATGTTGACATGTTTATTGTTTATCTTTTGAATGTCTTTGTCTTTTTTTTTGTAGTTTAAAAAAATTGAGGTATAATTGACATGCAACATTATGTTAGTTTCAGGGGTACAGCATAATGATTTGATATTTGTATATATTGCAAAATGATCATTGCAATAAGTCTAGTTAATGTCTGTCACCATACATAGTTACAGAAGTTTTTTTTCCTTGTGATGAGAAATTTTAAGATCTACTCTCATAGCAACTTTGAAATATGCTATACAGTAGTATTAGCTATGATTGCCATGTGGTACATTATGTCCCCATGACTTATTTATTTTATAACTGGAAGTTTGTACATTTTGACTCCCTTCACCCTTTTGGCCGACCCCCTACCCCCCACCTCTGGCAACCACCAATCTGTTGTACCTATGAGTGTGGGTCTTTTTTTTTTAATTCTGCATAATGCCCTCACGGTCCGTCTATGTTGTTCCAAATGGCAAATGGCACGTTGTTGTAAACGACCTGGTTTTTGTATCACAATTTTACCTAGAACTCTCACTTTTTACTTACATAGTATCATGGAAGAAATGATGACTGTGAATCTCTCAGTGATGATTTGCTTGCCCAAATGAGCACCAGTTATTGTAATTTGCATCAGGTCTAGTTATAGGAGGTACAAGTGCAGATGTAGAAGCCATGGGACAAACTGCCGAAGGAGCACTGACTTTACAAGAGATTCTCAAACTTTCGTACTTGAAAAAATTCTTTGATATTTTGTCTTTCAGCCACACATCTCTCTTATATGGGCAGCACTACATTTATGGATGGGTAGTAGAGTAGGCTGAATAATGGTCCCAAAGATATCAAGTCCTAATCCTTGAAACCTGTAGATGTTATCTTCTGTGGAAAAGATCTTGAGATGGAGACGTTATCCTGAATTACTGGATGGATCCTAAATGCAATCAAGTCCCCTTATAAGAGAGAGGCAGAGGGAGATTTGACACAGACAGAGGAGAAGACACGTACAAAAACAGAGGAGAAGGTGACATGAAGATGGAGCAAAGAGAGATTTGAAGATACTGGCCTTGAAGATTGGAGTGGTGCAGCCACAAGCCAAGGAATGCTGGCAGCCACCAACAGCTGGAGGAGGCATGGCACAGACTCTCCCCTGCAGAGGGAGCATGGCCTTGACACCTTCATTTCAGACCAATGATGTTGATTTTGGATTTCAAGCCTACAGAACTATGAGAGAATAAATTTCTTTTTTTTTTTTAAGACACCAACTTTGTGCTAATTTGTTCCAGTAGCCACAAGAAACTAATGCAAGGAGTTAACATGATGGCTTTTCTTCAAATTTAGATAGTGGAGTAGAGATTGAACCATCATCTCAGGCCCGATGTCTTTAGATGTGGCCATATAATTCAAAGCACACACAGGATGGGTTGTCACTCCAGCATTGTGTTAAGGGCCTAGGCTCTGCCTTCAGGATATCTGGGCTTGAATCTCAAGTCCTACTAGATTTGTCACTTTGAGCATCCTGTTTAGCTCCTTCTATCTAAGTGTATTCATCTGTAAAATGGGGATAATAACAGTTACATCCATGCAATACAATAATGGTTGCAATAACACCTCTTGTAGGAGGTGTTATAAGGATTAAAGTTGAAATAATCCATATAAGCTGAGCACATAGTAAGTGCACAGTAAATGTTAGCTAGTATTGTTATTTTAGTCCCAACATATGGACCACGAGCATTGTTTTCTCAGGTTGCACTCACTCAACCGTATTCTTTCATTTGCATTCAGTTTGTTAATAGCGTTTAAAGAAATATCACTCAGTGTTTAAATATTTTGTACTATGGTGTTTGGAGTCCCTTTTTCCTAAACTGTTGAATTCTTCAACAAATGATAATGATAATACTTTTCCAAATATAATATTAGGTCACAATTTGTCCATTTCTAATATTTAACTTGAACCACTTTGATATAAAAATACTGTATTTCTTTCTCTAGAAATAAATTCAGATTAAAACCTGTAGTAGACTAACTTTTCAATAAAATCTCTAAAATATTTGATTTTCTGATTAATATTTTCTTGTTATGTTGAATGCATAACATAATATTGCAGGGGGCAGAAAAATGCTAAATAAATATTCCCAGAAAATAATGATTTCTTGGAGGACCTCTATAATGTTGCACAAATAAATAGCTTTTCCATTCTTAAGGAGGTCTATGATTTTAAGACAATCTTTCAGGATCTTTACAGAAAAGATGAAAGTATCAGTCAAAGAGAAAATTATCTTTTCTCATTTATGCATGACTGGCAGAGTTTTTAAAGCTTTAGCATGATGGCATTTTCTAGTCACAAATGCTATTCTATGGAAGCTAGCAGCATTAACTAAGAGTCACCTAGTGTAGTCCTGGGCTAAGAGTTATGCACCAGACAAACCAATCTTGCTGAAGTAGAGGGCTTATGGAAAGGCATCTTGGGAGATAAATGTAGAGAAGCAGGTTCTGGCATGTTGTAAAAAGCTTTGGAGTGATAGTTAAATACTTGGACTGTGGAGTCTAGTAGTCTTGGCTAGGAATATTTTCTGCCACTTACTGGCTATATGACTTTAGGCAAATCATTTCTATTCTATAAAATGGAGATCATATCAGTATAATCCGCTGGAGTTGTTAGAAAGATTAAAGAGACTTATGCATTCCAAGTAATAAGCACTGTGCCTAGCATTTGGTGAGCAGGCAGTGGGGAGCCAGTGAATGCCTGAGAGAGAGGGAGGGGCAGGACCAGAAGTGCACCTTAGGCAGATCCATTTGGCAGCAATGATTTTGGCTGGTAGCAGATGGGGAAGGATTGGAGGAAGGAATTTACGGCCTGACACAGTGCTTTCCAGGAAGGCTTCCTTGCACAAAACAAAATATATCTCTGGTGTGTACTGTAATGTGTACCCCTGAGGGCATTTTAAATTAATGTTTGGTAAAGGTGAGTTCATTCTTCCAGTTATATACAAGGTCTACTAAATTATAGTAAAGCAGTGGAACTTACTTATACAGTAAACAAACAATCAGAAAACTGTTACAAAAACATTCAAGAGGTTTGTTTATTACTACTTAAATATACAGTAAACAAACAAGCAGAAAACAGTTACAAAACCATTCATGAGCTTTGTTTATCAAGTTAACAAAATGTGAATATAAAGTGAACGATTCTGTTCAAAATAAGGCAAAGGTATCTTTATTCTTCCTACACGTTGGCAAATATCTGGGCATTTCACAGAATTTTTTTCCTTTTGGTTACTTGGCGCTGACTTCTCAATTTATTCTTCCTGTCCATTGGACATAGTACCTGAGTTTCACAAGCGAGTTGAATAAATACACATTTTATAGGTAAATTCTGAGAAAAATATGTAAATTGGTTTGGCTCACATTAAAAAAAAAAATTGACTTTCACGGTTATATATTAGCTCACCAAAGCACTTTACATTTTTTCAAACACTCATTTGATGCAATAAAAAATATTGTTTATTCTATAAACTTTATTTATCTCCAAAAGTTTCCAGTTGTCATTACTATCAACAGGATTTGGTGGAGATGCAAAGTAAACCCGAGCTTTCTTCTTTCTTTTCTACAACTTTAGGAGTGGAGGATGAAGACACTGTCTGACCCGCCCTGGGGGCTGGCTAGAATCCGAGTGGTGTCCACAGAGTAGCAATGTTAATAAATATACAGATTTGTGGGAATGGGCAATTTCCACATCATTCTCCACCATGCTGGCTGTGTGATACAGCCTTTCTACTCCTTTTAGATCAGAATTTCTCAGTTGCTTTTGCTGCCCTTTGCACATCATATCTGTGCTTCAAGGCCTGGTTGGAATTACATGCTTTTCCTTTCAGCTAAATTTAGAGAAAAATATGTAAATCAGTTTGGCTAACATTTAAAGACATTTATTTCCACAGTTAGGTTTTTTTCTTAGGTGATTTCTGCCCTTGTATTTTCCTCCCTACAAACAATACAAATTAATTTTATAATGAGATGGAAAGGTCAATATATCTTTCTTTGCAAAGGTTTGCTGTACCTTTTTGATGTGTTCAAAAAAATCCAACCATGTGCAAACTATTTTACTATACCACATTATTTTTATATTTTGTTCAAGGGAAAATAAGCTAACAGTACAAAAACTATTTTACTATATCACAATCTTTTCTTTTCTTTCTTGTTTTTTATGATGTCTACGAGGAAAATGAGTATCCAATGAGCCATTATTTCACCCAAGTCAGTCCGAGTGGTGGACATCCCAGTGGAGTCATCCTGTAATGCAGAGGTTTTGAAAATGAGCTTTAGAGACCTCTTCAGACTGTCGTGGAGAAAGGAGGGGGAGGGAAACAAAATTCATTGTAAAAGAATTGTAAGGATTGAAAAATATATTTTGAAGGTCATTGATTTAGTAGACTGTACACTCAGAGAGATGAATGGACTACAGCGCAGGTATATCTTGTTTTACAATGCCAAAGTGTGAATTTCTAAAATTAGTGAAGTAATTTTTTCAAATTGAATCATATTTTATCATATTTCATTTCTAGAAAATCCATGATAGTCTTTTTTTAAATTAAAAAATTAGATTAATAATTTTCATGGATTTTCAAGTAATTCAGTTTTGTAAATCAGTGAACTATTAACTAATGTACCATTTGCTGAGTTCTAAACTGATTTTTCCTCATTGAGATGCTATTTTTAGATCATCCTCAATATTTTTAATCCTTATTTGGATGTACTGTTATGTTATTGGATGATTATACTTCATCAAACTATTTTTTTAAAATCCTAAAATTGGCTAATAACATGTTGTTAGGAGCGATTTTAATGTGAAAGCAAATCCATAACTGTCTGTAAAACCAAATTTTATTATCTGACGAGGATCTTCTAAGGATTTTAAAATTGCAGCAAATGTTAAAACGCATCAAAGTTTTTAAAGATCGTTCTAGAATTTTTAGCATCACAGCATAAAATCTGCTTGTGAGAAATTGATAGGCTTCCCTTACATCACTTTTTGCTGCCACGGGCATCTTCTGTCCCTCCTCTCGTCAATATTCTCCTAATGTGAGGGCCAAGGAGGTGAGTGACCTGGAGGGAAAGAGGTGACCTGGTGAGCTCTTCAGTCCTTGGAACACCTGTTATGCATGGATTTCAAAGCACTTAATCCTGTTTGATGGTCCTGTGAGTTAAGAAGTACTTTACTACTCGGCTGTGAGCTTGTCATAGGTCTCCAGTACATTATTGGAAAATACAACCCCTGAGCTATTTTTCTGACTCCTGGGTCAATGTTCAGGTCAAAAGATGACACTTGAGCATTGGCTGACAGGAGGATTGGGTGCTGATGGTTAACACTACTAGTAATTGATCTTGCTTCCTGTTCATCCATATGTACAAAACCTGTAAAATTAAATATCCCCACACTGCATGATCCCAGTGGATGGAAAATTGTGATCTTCTCCCACGGAAATATGAATAATTTAAGAACACATGATGGTGCCATGAACAATTGAAGTCAAAGAAAAGAATAGAATAACTAAAAAAGCCTTGTGATAAAATATAGTTTGAGGAACTACATTAAGGCATAAACCACTTATGGGATATTTATAGATTTTTGACTTTGTAAAGCAACTTTGCATTTGACCATATTTATTAGTGAATGGGAATTTATTTCCCTATATTGAATGAGCATTTCTTGGCAGGCAAACTGTGCACAAGCTACAATGAGCTTCAATGAAGGGTTGTCACATTCTCTTCCCACTCAAGTTGAAAGCCTTCTTGTATTCTCTCAAGTGTGTTTCTTTTCCCATGGAGGATGGCTTTGTTGAAAATTGCTTCCTTTTCTATTGATTATTGAATCAGATATAATATTCAGTTCTCCAATACTTTATAGAATGTTAATGAAAAATGAAATGTAATGAATGTGATTCTTCCCTATATTTTGAAGGCTATGTAGATTCATCTCTAAAGAATTTAGTGGGGTGAAGGCAGGCTTGGAAGAGGGATAATATTTAACTGTCTTTTCTCTTTCTCTGTAACTGCTCCCCCCACCTCTCTGACTCCACTGTTATGATACTTTTTTCTTTTTAGTGAGGAAGATTCGCCCTGAGCTAACGTCTGTGCCAATCTTCCTCCATTTTGTATCTGCATCACCACCATGGCTGACTAGTGACATAGGTCTGTGCTTGGGATCCAAACCTGAGAACCCTGGGCTGCCAAAGCAGAATGCATTTAACTAACCACTATACCATGGGGCCAGCTCCATGATACTTTTATTTTCCAGCATTATCTTTATATCTCAATAGCCAGAGTCAGTCCTCAACACCCCTATTTTGAGTATACTCATTTGCTCCAACCCAAGGGACTCATGTAGACCATAGATAATTTGCTATAATTCCCAAACAGACCAATGTCCTATAGTTTAGATTTTTATTTTCTTCCTTCTTTTTTTCTCCATTAATATTGACTTGAACTTAGAATGTTGTTCACCTGCTAAGAGAAAGTAGAATGAAATTAAAGCACACAAGATGAATACAAAAACATGTATACCTTTTCCACACTTCAATTCAAAATGTCAAAGGATTGAAAAAGTCTTGAACTTTTAATGTAGTTCAACTTTGCCACTTCAGAGTTATACTGTGTATCATAAAAATATGGACTAAATCTCGTCACAGTTATACACTACTTTTGCCTTTTTGGGTAGGTATACTATAATAATTTTACTTCATCCATTCATGAGCAGTTGAGTGTACCAAACTCTGGAACCAAACTCTTCTAACTCAGTCTGCCAAGTCCTCCCTGTGCCTGAGGTTTCTCATCTATCAAATGAAGATAGGGTTGCTGTATTAAATGAGTTTATAAATAATAGTGCTTGGCATGTGCTACATGTAATGCATTTTCTTCTGTTGTTATTCATTCATTATCAAAGATTTACTGAGCTCTTGCAATGTGCCATAATGGTGATCTTGTAATACTAACAGTATTGGAGGACAGATATTAATTCAATAATCATTGAAGGATGATTAGGCGCATGTGGGTGGAGATGGATTGTAATTAGTATCTGGGTGGTGAACGTGATGTAATCTATGCAGAAATAGAAATATAATGATGTACACCTGAAATTTATACAATGTTATAAACTAATGTTACCACAACAAAAAAATTATTGAAATAAATAGAATTCCAAATTGTGATAAAATGTCAATTAAAATGCAGGGAAGTAAGATACAGTTGATGGAAAATAAGACTGAAAAACAGGGGTATCTGATTTATTTTGGAGGGAATGGTAAGGCTTCAGTTTGGAAGGAACATCTGAACTGAGATCTAAAGGATTATGAGTTCATCAGTTTAGGAGTGGGAAGAGTGTTCTAGAAGAAGAAATTGCCAAGGTTAGACAGGAGTCATTGACACTAAAGAGTTGAGAGAATGAGAGGGAAATGGATCTAATATCGGCAGAGGACAACCACCTATTTAAACAGGGAAATAATAACCCGGGACAAAGGCAGATAAGTTCATGGGCTTGACAACAGGGAATTTTCCTCTCTTTGCATCTATTTAC
This sequence comes from Tapirus indicus, assembly GCA_031878705.1. Classification (NCBI taxonomy): domain Eukaryota; kingdom Metazoa; phylum Chordata; class Mammalia; order Perissodactyla; family Tapiridae; genus Tapirus; species Tapirus indicus. The sequence goes on along the minus strand of CM062934.1, from coordinate 10,454,973 downwards.
TCTGTCTGATAGAAGGTGGAGCTGTCTGTTAAGAATGAGCTTTCTGTGAGGGTGCTGATGGTTTGAGGACAATGCGGAAGGTTTGAAATCTTTGTGTGGAGAACAGTAAAATGGCTTGACTAATGAATATGGTACAATTTACCAGGAATTATTGAGTGTTTCATTAATATTGGGGATTTATTAATTTATGTAAAGGTGTCAATATTCTCTGTGGTTTGTTTTTCTCTAATAGGGCTCAGATGCCTGAAGTTAGGGCTGGAGAAAGAAGACAATTGGGACCATGCAAATCTGGGATCTTTCACACGTGTAAAATGCGAAGACAGAAGAGAAGGGGAGTTAGTATTATAAATGCAATGGATAGAATTTTATTTCATATGATTTTAACTTGGTAGGGAGGGAGGTGAAGTTATAAAGGGACTGATTATAGAGAGATACTAGAGGGATCAAAACATTGAAGTTTTCAGTTGTAATAAATTTTAGGATTGTGGTTAGTGTAGTTCAATAATAATAACAATAATAAAACTGGTAGTGATCATAGAATAGAATTCTTAAAATACCAATATCAAGGTTGGAAGAGTATCAAGTGTCAGAGGTGACAAGGTCCACTGTTTGTCTAGGACTGTGGTTGAGCAAGAGAAGGTCATTAGTGATGAAGATTTGAAGGAACTGAGAGGCCAGGATTTGGGATGAGTTGTCCATGTGACTTTTAAAATCTCCCAGAGTGATGGCAGAATTGTTGTGAACAGAGAAATTGTGAGCTCGATGCCAAGATTTCGACAAAAGTGAGGGCTGGGTGGTGGTGGCGGGGGCTGATGTTTTGACACGTGATTGTGAGAGTAATATAGTAGAATGGAATGAGCTTCAAAAAAAAAAGCAGAGTTTTATTATAAAAGCACAAGGGAATGATTGTCTAGAGATAATGACATGAACAGTTCACAAAAGAAAAAGCAATTTTGTAACTCTTGCTTTTTAAAGAAAGTATGGTTTTCATGATTTTCTCATAATTTGTCATTAAAATACATTCTTTTTATTTTCACATAATTAAAGGTGGAATGTCAGTTTTGGCTTAGGGCCTAAAATGTCCTTTTAAAACTTGCCTGGTTTTGGAAATTTCAGTATTATTTAAAGAGCTTTGTTTTATGTATAAATGTAAATACATATATACACATTCTTTCTGTAGGTAGAAACACCATCATATAACTCATGGAATGATAACCAGATATTTGATAGTATATTGATAGACTGTAAGTATTTAAAGATTAATAAAACATGTTAGGGGAAAATATATTTACCAGGATATTTAAAAAACACAGAGAAAAATTAGGATGAACTAAGTGTGTATTAAAATAGTTCCATACAACTTTATCCATGCTCATACATTAGAAAGATGGTTTAATCACCCATAAGAAATTACTAGCTTCTCTGTTGGTGAAGCATGACATTTCAATTGCACAGCCAATAAAAGAATTACATGAAGAGACTGAAATGATTTACTGTATGGAAAGCATCAAGACCAAGGTTACCATGGTGAACTACCTTTCTGCACACCCAAGGTCAAGTGAGAGTGACCCATCAATGGGCAACCTTCAGTTGTAACCTAGTATGGAATTGCACTTAACAACAGTCAGTTAATTTCCTTCTTAAATAATACAGATGACTGTACTGGGCCTGTTACCATTATTTACCTATATTAAATTTAAATTTGTAATTTTAAAACTGACATTATTGTTAAGAAATTAGAAGAGCACTGGTGTATTTCAGAACCCCATAAATTGCAGCTGTGCACTGTAATCATTTCCTGAAAATGTGGGTAGGTTAGGAAATGTTTACACATTTTTAATGTAACTTGAAAGAGATTCCAGTTGTGTTATAGTTTTTAATGTTTAACCAGAATCATCTTTATTGTAACTTCTATCTTTATTCCATCGGGAGAGAGTGAGAGAAAAGAGTATAAATAGTGTATACATATTATAAAATATTGTTATGTATAATTAATACATTAAAATATGTCCAAAATTCAGGGAAGTTCATATATTGCTTTTTTTCAGATATGTTTTGTTGATGCATAAAAAGAGGACTGTACTAATAAATGTCTCTTGAATTACACATGGTGTAAGAAAATGAAAGCCTTTGGGTTATGAATCTTGGATTTAAAGAGGCAATCATCAAATATTTAAGATGAAAATGCAGTAACACATGCTTGCTGTCATGTGTAAGTTTGGTGAATGTTATGACAAGGTTTTTAAAACATTCATAGTTGGAGTATTTTTATGAAAATATTCATTAATTCAAACAGACATTCATATCTGGCAACCTGCATTTTAATCGTGATTTCTGGCTGCATGAGAAAATCAGTAAAGCCATGAAAGAATGGGTGAAATATATAGCAATCATGTTTAAATTATACATTAAAAGGCATACATATCTGTATGTTGTCATATTATGCATTAAATTTAATGCATAAATCAGATTGTTATAATTCTGATGTCGCCAAAAGGCACAAAATGTGACAAACAGGAATAGGCATGTAGATATTATCATATTCAATAATTCAATGAGCATTTGTTTTATGTAAATTAACTTTCTGTTAATAAAAATTATACTCATTTATTATACAACTTCCATATGATAATTAAAAAATGTCTTTTTTCCTCTAGAAAATCATTACAAAATGTGAATAATGCATTTGTTTAATATCTATATAAACAAGATCTTACCATCAGATTAGTTCTGGAAATGAAAGCATTATTGATTTCTGTAATAATTTTTATAATATTGCTACACTGCAATACTGAAGCTTCTAATCTCATTTTTGTGGAGAACTCTATGCATTTAAAGTAGTGATTAAACTTTTTGAAAGTAAACAATTTTAGTTTTTATAGAATCTGTTAATGTATAATTTGTTGAAAATACACTTTTGGAAGTAAACAGAAAGTACTGTGAAGAACTTAACATAAAAGTTGAATTCCTCCTTGATGTATGGTATTCTAATATAAATTAAAATAAATTAAAAGCTAATCCAATCAACTATTGAGTTCTATACATAACTTTCTTAAAATCAGGGGGAGTCATATCGAGGATAAAGGATTCAATAAGCTCCCAAATGGCTGACTTAAAACCATAAATAAGTTATAAAATACCACTTTAAATGACAACAGATTGTAATATCACAAAACATCACTACTCATATTTCTTTTGCAAAAACATGCAGCATTCTCTAATGGAAGGTATATTTCTCTTCATTTTTGTTACATCATCATATTTTAATGGTTTATTCAGGTCATATTATTATATGCATGTAATTTTATCATCTGAAGCATGCTACAGTTCCTGATTGAGCCCTGTAAGTATTCATTAAAAAAATGAACATGTCTTTTAGATACTTATAATTTTACAACATTGTCATGAATGGATATGCTCATAAACTTTTCAACCTAGTTTAAACAAACTTGAATTTCCCCTTAAGAGAAGGTCAATAAAGGTAATTTACAGAAAAATGAAGGAAATTCCACTTTAAACTTTAGGTAACAAACTTAAGAATCAAAATAAAGTAATCCCCCCTTATCCACGGTTTTGCTTTCTGTGGTTTCAGTTACCCGTGGTCAACCATAGTCCGAAAATGCCGTACAATAAGATATTTTGAGAGAGAGAGAGAGACCACATTGACATAACTTTTGTTACAGTATATTGTTATAATTGTTCTATTTTATTATTAGTTATCGTTGTTAATCTCTTACTGTGTCTAATTTGTAAATTAAACTATCATAGGTATGTATGTATATGAAAAAACTGTATCTGTAGAGTTCTGTACTATCCCAGTTTCAGGCATCCACTGAGGGTCTTGGACTGTATCTCCCATGGATAAAGGGACTACTGAAAGAGCATTTAATGTAAACTAATTAGATATATCTGCTCTCCACTAGCGATGGAATTCTATAAAATTGTTAGGTTAGACTACATGGAATTTCCAATATTTGAGCATTTTTGACCCACAAGAATGGTAGTTTCATGTGGTTCAGTGTAAGACAACATGCATATGTGCTCATTATTGCATAAAATACTTTACTGTATACACTTTGCCTTTATACAATGCACTGTTAACCAATGGTTTGCGCAAGCAACCAGTTCTTAAGAAAGACACTTCACAATGTACTAGAAAGGGGACTGAACTAGGAATTTATCTTCTAGCCATGCCTCTACCACTTACTCACTGAACCCCTTTAGGCCAGCCATGTAATTTATCTCAGTCTTGGTTTCCTTATTTGTATTTTGGAGATGTTACAGCCAGACTGCTTCAGATTGCAGGTAACAGGGACATAGCCAAGGTGGCCAACATCGGGGGCTGCTTATCTCAGAGAACAAGAAGTCTGAAGAAGCTCCATGGTTGTTTCAGAAGCCCAACAATGTCATTAAAAGCCCAAATCTTTTTGTCTTTCCTCTCTATTTGATTCTCTGAGAGTTTTGGATTCAGAATCCCCCACTCCTAGTTGTTGGATGGTTATGGCAGTATGATTTCTTCACAAAGCAATGTCTAAGGGCACATATCTATATTGCGACCTTTTATTAGTGCAAGGAAAACCCTTCCTGGAAGACTCTGCTAATATCACCTCAAAACTTGTTGTCCAGAATTGTATCACATGCCCATACCTAAACCAATCAGAGATAAAGAGAAAAACATTATCGTCTTTGTCTTGGATTAATTAAAATGTCCCTTGAGTTCATGGATGAAAAAATGGTGAGCGATCCAACCAAATTAGGCCCTGCTAATGGGATAAAGGAGAATGCTTATGTGGGTACCACCAATAGTCTGTGCTACACTAATTCATCCAATGGTGCAGTGATAAAAACATATATGAAAAATTGGAAAGTAAAGAAGTCAAATTCAAGTATTTTTCTACAGGCTGTAGCAGGGTATTAACAAAATTTTGTGCATAAAGGTGAGATGATACAGAAATAATTCATATGTGAGCATGTGCAATAAAAGTGGTTATTTTAAAATATAGTTATTTGTCACAGTAAAGAGTTGTACAAGTTATATGTGATGACATAGGAATGTGGGAAAACTTGAAATTCATGGGTAAAATATTTGGTGGAATAGCAAGATTTCAAGAACATTTGGCTAATTTGCTCAATTTTCTATAATTTTAAGAATTTTTAAAAACATTCTTGGATAAAACTTGACTAAATGTCTAATAGTAAACTTGAAACTCATTGGATTTATTGATTTTTGCTTTAAGAAACTAACCTGTATAGATGTCCAAACATGCAGTTAGGAAAACCACAACTATCCTGAAGACAATGGAATGAGAATACAACAACTGGATCTTCAATGTTAATTTCCAAAAGATGTCACAGATAAGAGTCTGCCATCAGTTCTGGGAAAATGTCTTTCTGGAGTATATAAAACACTTTACATGCAAATATAAATATATAAAATATTTAGTAATGGCATATTTAATATTTTAGGTTGTGCTAGTGCAAATAAAAAGCATGAGGAACAAAAATGCTAAAAGTACATCAGTATTATGATTAAAGTTACAGCTTAAAGTCAATTTACTTGAAAATGGAATGACTATTTTTAAAAGCCTATTTCATATGAAACTGGCACCTTTTCAGGTGTTGATACTTGAAATACAGATAGTAGGGAAATAAAATAAATTAAAGAGCAGGGTTAGAGTTAGTCGTTAATTCCTTTTTTATGCAATAACCAAAAGAGAAGGTCAACAGTTATACAGAATATAATTAAAGTTACTGTAAGTAGGCCAATTCCTCTATTAGACATGGTTGGAGAACGTCAGTAGCAATTGAATTGGTAAGAACTTTTTATATGAATTCTCTTACTTCACTGGCATATGATATAGTTTCATTACATCAAAATCTTTTTTTCTTGCTAAATAATGTACTAAAATCTTCTCACATTATTTATAATATTCTTATGTAAGAATGAACTTTAATTATTCATCTTAAAAGAGATCAGAGTGTACAAAAATCTAATAGACATAATCCACTACTCATTTGAATCTGGTATTGCTGTATTTGTAAATAAAGACATTTAAAAAATATGTATGTACTTTGGTTTTATTCATTCATCCTATAAACAGATAGTGGGTGCATACTATGAGTGACTCATTTGACAAGGTGTTGTGGGGAATGCAAAGTAGAATAAAGGTGATCAATAAGATAAAACAGAGTTTAAAAAAATACCCACACAAGGCAGTATGGGGTAAAGGCTGTGTGGAGTGAAATAATGACTCCTAAGACCATACCATAGGTAGATACCATGTGTGATGAACTTTCGAGAGTCTAGAGGGGAATGAGTAAAATTGAATATATGTTGTACACATATTGGTGTAAAATTATAAACTTTTCCTCATTTTAATCTGAAATTAGGTCCTTCCTACATTTTGGGAGTTAAAATGTCCTATCTTTAATAATGTATGGTGATTTAAAAAATATTCTTACCTGACAAAATTAAATATTGGGTATGCCAGGCTTTGAATTTATTTTAATAACTTATTGCTTCATGATATTTGAAAGTCTTGGAACAACTGATATAGACCAAGAACTAGAGGCACTGAGTGTAGGAAATTCAACTTGAGAGAAATCATGAATCTTCCCTGTGCAAGAGGAAATAGGAAATGTCCCATTTTCTATAGTCTGTCCCCCTTTTTTCACATACTCAATCCTGGGAATAGATTGTTCACCTATAAAATGTAGGCAAGGGATGTCCATTCATGTTCGTTTGTGTCTTTTTGAGATAGAATGGGGTGGGTGTGAGAAGGGAGGTGGCAATTAAGCGTTTGCATTGCAAAATACTGCTCTTCTTGCAAAATAAAAGGAGCTGAAATGGCCATAGCTAAGTGTATTCTCAACACATTGGGAGTTAAATTTTCATAGAAAAGTTTATATATATATATATATATATATATATATATATATAATCTGCTGTCATTTTATTGAATTGAGTATAGGTTGAAAAAATAAAGGTAATATTTTATTTTTTCAAAGGGGAACGTATGCTTACCAAGAATGCTGGTTATACTATGAAGCATAGGTACCAAAAACCCATTCTCCTAAAAAGTTTCACTTGATTTATTAGTTGAAACAACAAAGATAAGAGAGTCCGTGAAATTGCTGCATATTGCCAGAGAATATTTGGCTTTCATAATTGGTTAATTTATTATACATATATTTTTAATCTTAAGGGGAAAATATTTTTTTGGTGTTATTTAGACAATTCCCTTCTGAAGATGTCTTCTTGAAGGTAGAAATGAAAACAATGTCAGACTGGAGAGAGGAAACCAGAACAATAATAATAATAAAATTATTTATAAGTAAATGATAAAATTAACATCATTAATTGCTATCACTTTGATAACAACTTACCTCATTTTGCAAAGAAATAGGTACCAGGCAGCTTGCTCAGTCACTGAGTAACTGAGTGACTTTAGAAAAAATAAATCACAAAGTCTAAATCTCCTTTATGAAAAAACTATGTCTGTACTAGGAAATCTCTAAGATTCATTTTAGGTTACAGAGGCCTACGAATCACAGCATTTATGTTTCTTAATTTTTGCTTCAAAGGGGTTTCTTTATAATTCTCTTTGAAGGTATGACCTTTAGCTCACAATGCAACAAAGTTAATTAAGCTCACATATTTTACATGCTAATTTGAAACTCCAAATGTAATTTATTGCATCTGAAATAGAAGGAACACAAACGGTTAATGAGTTTGATCAAATTTCTGGATTGTTTACAGAAGAGAGTCTAGGGAAATAACCTTTCATAGCCTGTGGGGCAGTACATGTAGAAAATTAATATTTTAAAATAAGTTATAACAAAAGTATTAAATACCTTTGCATATGTAGTTGGAAGGACAAAGCTCCACTTTGATTTTCTTGTAGAAAGAAGAAAAATAAATGCCTCTCTTCAGATATAAAGAACAATGAGTGGAGGATGACGTAGTACAAAGTAAAGAAAGAATTTTGAATCTGCAAGCTCTGCCTAGTTTCTGTGTAACTGAAAGAAGGCATTGAGGCAAACGGTTCTATTATTTGGCAAAATTGTTATGGGCCTCATCATTCACCTAGCAGTAGATGCTCTATCAGCAGGAGAAACTGAGCCCACTCTTCATAATAATGTAAAGCACTACCTACGATTTGGGCAAGAAAATCTGAGCAGATGATAATGCGTGTAGAACTAGAGCCTCTTTTTTAATGTAGATGCGGTCTATATTACCTCTAAAAATCATGGTTCATTTTTGGAAGTATGCGTGTATGTGTGTGTGTGTGCGTGCACATCCAATAAATGTAGGGTAAAGTCATTAAAAGGTAGGATAAAGCAAAGAGAGGGGAAAGGAAGTAAAGGAATTATACTTATGCGAATTTTGCCTTTTTTTTGATAGCCAGAAGTCAATAGATGCCAGAAAGATCATTCTTGGATAAAGCTTAAGTAATTTTTATAAGGTCAAGGTTTATAAGATACACAATTTGTTGTGTAACCATAATCCCCCCAATTATTTAGGCCTAGATCTCTTTTTAATTGGATTCCATGTTCACCACATAGTCTCTTTTTATAATGATTTATCAATTTTAGAGTTTTGAAATTTTTGATTTACCTTTTTGTTGAAAAAATGTTTGTGATCTATTAGCTTTCTTTTTTTTATTCATGAATGCTCTATTCACTGGGGTCTAGGTTTATTTTCTATTTGAGAACATCATCTGTCCATTGCCTTCAGAGTTGAAGGACAACTTAGTAATGCACAAGATTCTTTGTTCACACTTTCCTTCAGAAGTATGGATGTTCTCAGATGTAGACATTGCCCTTCTACCTTGTGGCACTCCCTAAAAGATACTGTGGAGACATCTGGCACCCAATTCATCTTTTCCTCTGGTGGATGACTTCCCCTCACTATCTGGATGCCTAGATGTGTCTTTATTCTTAAAGTTCAATGAGTTCAAGAAGATATGCGTTGGAGAGATTATCCTGTATCAGTTTTTCCTGGACTTGGTCCACTTGTCAGTGTAGATTCAAATTATTCTTTAATTCAGGAAAATGTATTCTGGTATATTATCAAATGTATATTTTAAATTGTATGTGCTTCTTTTTCAGAGATACCCAGAATGCACATCTGGGTTTCCTTTTTCTGATTTCTATATATATAGCCTTTTTTGTAATTATATTTTTCGATGAAGGCTGCATGGAAAAGGTCATACTGGAAAAGGTGTCTCTGGTTAGATTAGGCCAATCTTTCCAACTACATACTGGATCATGTTACTTGCTTCCTCATTAGCTTCCACAGCTTCCCATCACCCTTGGATACATCTGAAACTTTTAACACAAACTCATCATCTCTTTTCCTAGCCTCATCTCACAATCTTCCCCCCAAGAAATCTGCATGAGCCCCGTTGCTTGTGGATGCTCAAATATGCTCTCATCTCATTTTTGGTCTCTGAATATTTACATTTGTATATCAGATACCCTTCTCCTGTTTCATTTTTAATTATAATTTTTATTTTGAGAAATTTTAAGAAGCACAGTAAATTCAAAAAACAATATGATAATATTTCATCATACTCTGTTGAAATATTGCTTTAATAAATGAAATAAAAAACCACAGAGAAAGATGGTGTTTCAGTTTTCGCCTGTCACATGCCAGTCTGACCTCCCTCTTTGCTCCTTCCTTCCCCATTTGCACACATCCTTGATCATTAATTTGGTATGCATTCTTCCAATGCTTTAAACATGTGTATGTGTGTGCGTAACCAAGGACACACATAGTATTGCTTTGCTTTTAAAAAATTATATAAATTATACCTAATTATATAAAACCCTGCAAATTGCTTTATTAAATCAAATTATGTTTTTGAGATTTACCAATAATAGCCTATTTCTCTTTAACTTTCATTTTATTTATTTTTTAAAATTCTTTTCAAAATCTGGAAAACAACATTTAGGTCTAGAAATGCTTAATATCATTTTAGTAAAATAACTTCAGTTGGCCACTTTCCCATTACTACAGGATTCTATTAAAATAAATAAATTGCTCACTTAAAAGACTGTCCTTTGTCTCTGAAAAAGTGTTTCAGGAACAATAGAATATATCTAGAATTATCACCTGTGCATTGTTTCTTCAAAATCTAATTTGAAATTTATTTTTCATGGAAAAGAAGATTTAAAATCATTGAAAACAAAATTGAAGCCAAAATCTAGAAGTTAGTGAGCAAATGATTAATTTAACAGATAAATTCACTTGTGATAATTTCTTATAGCCTTTTGTTTTGTCTTATTTAATTGTATTCCATTGAAGAACCATCTGGGTGCACATATGAAGAAATAGCAATTATTTACACAATTGCAGGGACCTACTTGTATTTGATACACACACACTGTATTTGTGTATTATTTCAGCAGTGGGAAAAGAGTGAGCTCAAGTCATATCTAATTAAAAATGAAACTCCCCAAAGAAATATGCATAGTATTAAATTCTAGTTTTTCATAAGTGTAAAGAAAATTAAATAACTAAATTAGTATATGCACTCTGGAGTTCATCTATCCATCAAAATAATTGTTTTTCTTTCTCTTTATTACTTTAGTAATCAGTCTCTAGTAAGTAACTGACCTACTGTATCAGTGGAGCATATGCTTAAAGTGTTTTATTTTTCCTAGAGTGAACTGATGTAGTTTTATGCTAATTCAGTGGCCCTCACCTAGTCAATCCAATTAATATGTTGATGTGGAGGGAAACTTTGGCAGATTCCAGGGCCAGTATCAGTTGTCATGTCCACAAGGCTTTAAGGCAGCTAGCAATATGAATCCCTGCAAACACTACAGCAGGGTCTTTACTTCTTTCTGCCCCAATGATAAGAACTCTATTGCCAGAATCACATCTTTTATTTGTGTGCTTTGCTATCCTAAGATGTCAGTCATCTGTTTGGTCAATGCAGAGGTTAGGGGTACCATGTTTATGGTTTTGTAGCTTCTACCCATAGGTTTAGTCTCTTTCATCCAATGGCCTACACCAGAATTCCTCAATTTCAGTAGTATTGACATTTTGGACTGGGTAATACTTTGTTGCAGGTGTTGGGGTGGGGGGAAGTAGACTATCTTATGCATTATAGGATGTTTATCAGAGTTTCTGACTTTCATTCAGTGGGTGCCAGTAACACCTCCTCATTTCCAGTCATGACCAGCAAAAAGGTCTACAGACATTGCCAAATGACCCCTCGGGAAGGCAGTGGGCATCATTGGCCCCAGCTGAGAACCACTGTCCTAGACAGGACTACCATATTCTACTATCTCTAACCTTAGTCTTATACATTTGGGTAAAATTTATATTTGAGATACACTTAAATTTGATCTTTGGGGCCAGGTTGGTTCTATTGACTTGGGCCAAATTTATAAGCAGAAGTGTTTTATTTTATATAATGTTATATTTGACAAAAATGTCAAATATATTTTTCTGTTCTTGAGTCCCACTTCCGAAAAGTAACTTTAAACTCTTTTAGCTGTCTCTTTTGGTATTTCCCTTCATAGTTCCAAAATCAGAAGAGGGGTACTGTGTGGGATAGAACTGAAAATATACAGCTTTGGTTTATGGGACATAGTGGAGCAGTGAGAACACAAATGTTACAGGCTGGAAAGTTGTCATTCTTGTTATGCCAGGGAATAATATTTGAGAAAACTGTTGCCTGTGATATAGGAAGGCAGATGGACGATGAGCTACACAAGACGTAGAAAATATTGATAGTGTTGTGTGTGTTTTCTTAATATTTTTATATACAGAAGGTAAAATACGGTAAGCCTGTTTGCAAAGTTCTTTCTGCATACAGCTCGCATGTTAATTGACTGAGGGTTGGATAGTTTAGGATCTCAAATGTTAAAAAAAAAAAAACATGTGAACAGTCAACTGATCCTGTTTTACTAACTGAAGCAAGTATGTTGCTCAGCCAGTAACATGTGCCAACACAGCTTAAAGGTCATGAGTGGGGCTGACTTCTCACTCAAGCCTGTTGTTTCACAAGAGAGGATGATAGGTAGAACTCAGAGGCTAGTAAATAAAAGATCTGAGTTATTGGATTTATAAACTATATCTAGAGAGAATATGCCCTGTGTTTATTCCAATACAGAATTATTTGGAAGTAAAGTGATTGAATTCCCATTTTTTGAGTTAATTAGATTGCCAGACAAAACCACAAGCTTGATTTATGGAAGCTGTGATCAGATCACCTCTAAAACAGTCTCCAGATCCCCAAATTTTACAAACAGAAAGGACACTGTAAGAGCAGTGCAGCCTCTAAGAGAGACACACTGTGATGACAACTACAGTCAAGTTGCTGTTCCATAGACTAATCAAGGAACTTTCTCCATTGACAAGGAATGGTGCTTTTGTGACTCCTGTGAATAAGAGATGAAAATGCTGTGGATACCCTACTCTTCCATTTTCCCAATGGGAGATTTAACTTCTGTAATCTTGTTTCTACTTTACCCTGTGTAATAGACACATAAACTGGTAACTTATCTTTTATTTGGGGGCCGTTGGCTCATGAGCAGCCATATCTAGATCTAAAGGAGAGCAGTGACTATCACACAGAGATCCTGGACTTCATTCTGAGTGCATCAACAGGATTGAATTTAGGAGTTGCTTCTCTTGAGTGGGGGGTTTGCACAGATAGTAAACACCTAAAACAGAAAACTGGCAGGTTTCCAATTGTCTCTCCAATATGCCTTTTCACTTCTTTTTCAGTTTTAGAATCTTCAGGTTTTGGCAGGGCACAGGGCCACTAGAATAAAGAGCTAATTCACCTGCCTCACTTGCAGCTATGTTTGGCTGTATAACCAACTTTGATGTGTGCAGTTTCTGGTACATGCTCTTAAAGAGAAGATGCATGACCTTTGCTTCTTCTTCCACTGCTTTTCACTGGCTGGATGTAGAAGAGGTAGGAGGCCGTCTTATGCAAATCAGATGATGACAACACCCTATGGAGAGCAGAGTACTAGTTACAAGGAGCTTTGGACCTTGCTAACTTTTCTGAACAAGTCACCACATCCATTCTGTCTTTTATTTGAGAGAGTAATCCCTTCCCTCTTGTGTAAATGACTGTTAATTTTTTGTCTCTGTCACATGCCGCTAGACCTTTGTCTTATTAAAATCTCTCTGTCACATGACAGGATTTCTTCAGAATCTGCTGATCTTTGAATATCCATTCACATTTAAGGGTGAGGTACTAAAAAGCTAAGTGCCAGCTCCTTCTCTGAGGTGACCAAATGTAAGTAGTTGCACTTTGGATCAAGTAGATCATTTTACCCAAAGAGGAGTCTTAACTCTTCTGCCTAAGTTAGTGGGTGGAGTGTCAGTTAAACACTTGGCAGTCTGCATTTTTGGAGTATGTCAAAATAATGAGGCTGGGGAGGGGGATTGTTCACTGCTCTGTATGCATTATTTCACATGATCTTCCCATTTTCAGTTAAGTGTCTTCTCTTTTCTCTCAGATGAGCCTGGTACTACTCAATCCAGAGCCTCTCATTCAATTTCTCCAGTTGGTACCTTTCTCTCTTCTGATGTGAGAGGAATGGGTTTTTGTATTGCTACGAAGACTTGAAGTTGTTCAAATACTCTTCCTGTTTTCAGCCAAACCAGTTCATCTAACTTCAGAGGTGCTTGGTGCTTCTAATTAATGAATTCTTTTTAGTGTCCTCTGTTGTGATTGGCTCACATTTTGTTATCTTCTTACTTTACTGAAGACTCATAGCAGATGTGTCAGTCAGAGTTCAATCGGAGAAGTAGAACAATGGGGTGGTTACACATATTATATATTTTAAAAGATTTGTTCCAGGAATTTGAACTTGCAAAATTGTGGGAACTGGTTAGGCAGCGTCTGCAAGATTCTTGTCTTTGCGTCCGATGCTGGAACTTGAAGTCCACAGGTAAGGCAGTCAGGAAGTAAAAATGGCTGCAAAGTAGGGGAGAGTAACGAGAAAGTGGAAGCCACAGGCATGAGCTCAGGTTCACATGGACAGATCAACACCTTGTCAGTTTTGTTTACCTCTGATCTTAGCAATGTGTGTGTCCCGCAGAAGCTAGGAGCCTTTTTCATGGAGCTAAGCACTCACAACTGGCCCACAAATCAGAGAAACTGAGAGAGAATCCAGAGGAATGTGGACCAGCTTCAGGCTTGGCCATTGCCTTATGCTGCGTGTGAGCCAGTAGACAAGTGACAAAGTGAGTGGGCTACAAAATGGCTGCTGCTGCACCTCTGCTCTGTATATCTCCCACAAGAATCTCTCCTACAGCACACTCTAACTGGAAACATACAAGAAATGAAATTCTGGGAAATGTAGCTCAGCCTGGCCAAGCTGACAGATTAGTAGCCGATCAAGGAAAGCTGAAGTCTTATTCCTCGTGTGCTAGTTAATCTCTGTCATCCTCTCCACTCCCAGATCAATTTTCCACCTTTCTCTACAACACAGAAGGTTCGCCTCTATCAACTGCATCATGCAGACTCCCTTGCATTCTGGCTTCTGATTGGGGCTTGGCCAATGGGAAGGGCTGGCATGCAATGAGAAAGGTTGGAGTAGTTATTTCATACCCTTTCCATGTCTGGTTGTGATTCCCGAATGACTGAATTCTACAATGGCCACAACTGCTCTCCAGAGGCTCCTCTTTCACATCTCCAGTTCTTTCCAAGTTTTTGTTCTTCTTGCCCTTCAGGCCTAGGGCTAGTAAGGATATTCCATTGTTACTGGTCCCTGGGTTCCCAGCACCCCTTATTGTCTCTGTAACACTTCCTTCATGGGTGTAAATAGTCCCTTCCATAACTTATCTTTAATTAAACCCTTTATAGTGTATCAGAAACTTGTCTCCATTTATTTTCTGTAATCTATTTGCATTTATTACTTTTCTATCTTTTATTTGGGTTTTTGGAGGATGTGTACATAAACACGTTTATCTATTCTAGAGGTCTACTTTTAAAAAAATCTTCCCTAACAGTAAAATGAGAATTTTGTGACAATTATAGATTTGAAATTTACAGTGGAATTATTTTTCCCTTATGCCCAAAAAAGGTGCTAATGAGGCTTATCTATATTTTTACACTGATTCCAGTCTTAAGACAGCTGACAATTTTTACATTCTCAGGGAGATTCAAACTGCTGCTGCTGAAGCATCCTTGTTCCTTCACAATTGCCTTACTAAATTGGCAGCTTAATTGATCGTACTCCTCCCAGCAGACAGAATTTTTGGCTCTGTTCACTACTGCCCACTAGCACACTTCCTTATCTCTAAAATTTCTTATGGTAGGGAACCTACAATGAATCTGCCTTTATTTCTGAATATTGAGCAACTAGGCATTTAATCAATAAACAAATTAATATATAGGATGGAAGAACCTCTCCCCCTTTTTTTTTTAATTTTAGGCTTTTTTAGGATAGGATATCTATATCTTTTGTCTTTGCTTCTTCCAGTATTTTACAGATCACTTCATTTATTAGGGCCTCAAGAAAGGTGTATTGGGTAAAGCAGAGGTCAGAGATCACAAAAAATCTAAATGCAAGGAAACTGTAATAACTTTTCAAAATTTCCTGAAACAGTTCTTTCTTCATTATGTGTGGCTTGTATTATAGATAGCCTATTCCACCTTTCTCCCTGATTCATTTTCACTGTGCTCAAAACAGCTTCCAAACTTCCTTTAGATTGTTACATGGTCTGGGCAAATTGACCTTTATTGGATCATTTCTAAGGTGGATAGAATGATTTTGAGTAATCTGGACTTTTCAAAATGTTCTTAGAGTGAAAGATATGAAGACAACTGTTTGTAGCTTGAATGGTAGTTGGCAAATTTTTCTTCACTTCACTAAATCTTCCATTTTCTTTTATTTGAAACATTATTGAAAACATTTAAACTCTCTTGAGTTTAATGAGAATTAGTGAATTATATTTGGTTTCACTCAGCTAAACAGGCAAAATCTAGGTCACCTTTTCCTTTGTTTTTTCTCTAACGACTATATCTGGTCTGTTTTGTTCTCTGTATGACCAGGTCAGGGTGTTCTCTTTCACTATTAAAATTTAGATTATCAGAATCTTTTGAATCTCTTTGATTATTAAAAACCACTGACATAGTTCTTCCCCTAAATTTCCAAATGTAGATAGGTGAACAATAACAATTTTTCATAATGATGGTATGAGGAAAATACAGAGGTAAAATTATGGGAATAAAGAAAGTCATAACAGATTAATAACTGAAATTTAAAGAGAGAGTTTGAGGAAACAAAGTTATTAGAAACAGATTATCAAGAATAGGAAAGAGGTGATTCCTAAAGCCATTTGGGCTACTGGTACAAAAGGAGGGGAAGTTACACATCAAGCAGGCAAAATAAAAAAAGTCTGATTTCACTTCTGAATAGTGCTGGCACATAATTGCCACTGTACACATGTTTAATGAATAAAACTAGTAAAGATAGATACAAAGCACCTGATTGCAAAGAGTTTTGTTTATTGCTGAAGGTTTTTAATAGAATGTTTGCTGGTTAACTTGAGGGGAAGTATTTTAATACATAATTTGTTACATAAACATATGCGTAGTTTGTCCTTTTTTATATGAAATATGTTGTTAGAATATTTAATTTTGCAATTATACTTTTTATGTAACATAATTTGTGTTGCATAGATTAATACTGACTAAATTAAAAAGCATTCAATTTACAATGATCAATATAGCAATTATATATAAAGTCACCTTTGTATCCTAATGAGAGACCTATCACCAGGTTATTTACAGAATATCTGCCTCCATAAGACACGCAGAGTGCAAAAAATGTGTATTTATCTGAAGAATAAATACAAGATCTATCATGGCTCTGAGATGTGGACACTGTTCTTTGACCCTTATACCTGTTGGGTAACTTTGAAATGAAATTGGAAGCACAGGCAGAGAAACTCTAGGAGAAGTAACTTTCAAATATTCTGGTAGGACTCCTACAATTCTGATGGTTATTCATTTATTCTTTCACAAAGCTTTTGTCAATTTGTTGTCATAAAATTGTGATGATGTGTAAGACTATTTATAATTTTATATATTATAAAACCATTTATAATATTTGTAATAATTTAATTGCTTTTCTGATAACTTCACAGATAAAATTATTTGACCCATGTGCCACTTAAGTCATCCTCATGCCTAATTGTTCACCCAGAGCACAGTCACACTAATCGCAATTAGATTTTATTTCTAGAGCCTTACTGCTTTGCTACTTCCCAACTTTTACTTTGATTCTAGTAGGAAAATAATGATTATGGGGAAATTGCATCTGGTAAACATTATTAAAGTGTAGAAACACATATATAATATAATCTTTGAGTATGTGAAATTTCCTGACTTATCCCAGAATTTCATCAGGTTTCAGAATTTGCACATATTCATGTGAAAATATTCTGTGTACTCATTTTAAATGTACCTATTAAATACCATCAGCCTTATTCTAAGTTCACAGTTTGAAATGAACATTGGCAATAGGTTGTACAAAACATACATTAATTACGTGTGTGTGTTGAAAGAACTATAGATTTGGAAAAGATGTTGAAATGTCACATTTCATCCACCTCTATTAAAAAAGTCCTTTTGGATGGCTAACTCTACTGTTTTTAAGGATTTCATTTATAACATCTCACCTTTAATAAAATTCTTGCCACCACCAATGTGCTTCTAAGTCCTTTTGAGTTTTCTTTGACAGTCTTCTCTGAATGAACTTTGTCATTCTGGTTCTATCATCCATATCTTCATAAAATTCTTATCATTCTTACCAATCTTAATTCCACCTCTTCATTTGAATTTGTTACCTACTACGCTGACTTATGGCTACTCCTCTCTGATTAGTCTGGTCTTCTAAAGATCATTACAACATTGTATCTTTACTCTTGTTGTCCTTTCCAACTGTCACAGCCCATTTTCCTCCAACATTCTTTCGCCCGGGTACCCTTCAAGGACCATGTTAGGCTTCATTTCTTCCTGGAGGCCTTCTGCACCATTCCATCCAAGGTCACTCACTCCTAGCTCTGAGGGGAGTCTTCCACAAAGTCTAGGACTTGATTCCCTTTTATCTTAAATTATTTCTTCATTGTTGCATATATATTATAAAAGAATGCAAACTTCTTGAGAATGATCAATTTTGGGTGCTTCTGTATTACTTCTTCCATAACCTATGTACCATTTGAAATACAGAGTTTTGAGGTCTAACTAATTAAAATGTAAAAATCTAACACTCACAGAATTACTCTATGATAGAGCATAGGATTTGGAAGAGAATTTGGAGGCTTTCTTCCTCTCCCTAAAACTACACCAAGTATTATGCCTAGAGGAACTACACATGAGTCATAAAAGTCAAATACAGGCATTTTACTTCTAGACAAAAATTTTTCTCTGAACTCCATCTACTTTCTACCCAGGCAAGTTAAACTATATAACATAGAAAATAAAAGCTTTCTTTTTCTTTATTTCCTAAATCTAGAGTTTGGAGCTTAGACTAAGCCTTAGCCAGTCAAACTTCTTCCTTTCTTTAATCTCAAAAACTGAAAGACCTTCCCACTTTCAGGAATGAAAGTAACAACAAGTCATTAAAGACTTTTGAATAGAGCAGTGACAGGATGTAACTGATGTTTAGGAAAATGATCACACCTAGAGTATCAGAGGCCCATTTTGCAGGTTATAGACTGCTCCAAGTAAGAAGAGATTGGTACTTAAACTAGAAAATAAAAAGAAAGAGTGGATCAAAGAGATACTATTACAGGAGAAGCAAAATAATTTTGTTAGTAATTTCATATGGAGGGAAGAGAAAGCAGAAAAGATAAATTGTATGAAACCATGATTCTAATACTCCTTATTTTAGGAATGATTATATGATGTTATTGGAATAAAAAGAGGCAGGTTTAATCCTGAGTCACAAAACAAAGAATATTTTTTATTTTTCATTTTAAGTACATAGTTTGCTGAAAGAGTATCTCTTGTACTGATTATACATTTTTTTTCTTCAAAAGAACGCAAATGCATGCCAGTCAATTGGGAAAATAAAGTACGGGTTAGTCAGTAGACAGCTAAGTTAGAGTGTTCACGTTTTCTCTGAAATCCAGCTGTTTAAACGTTATATTCAGGAGGAGTTATTGTGACCTACTGACTAAATAGGTTTAAAAACTGTCTAGTCTATGTTTTACATGGTATACTCCACCTTTTCAAAGGCAGGAAAAGAATTTTCCCATTCATATGAAAGTTCTCTGCAAGAAAAAAAATCCATTTAAAAGATATATAATATGTTTTATGGTACTAAGTAAGACTAATGAAAACAAAATTTAAAGTGCTGAAACACGTTCTCCCTCCATCCCGCTTACAAGAAACACTTTGCTTTACTCACATATTAGTAATAAATAATGATAATATAGCTTTATATTGATGATATGTATATAAACTGCTAGCTTAAAGTATTTGTAAATGATTAAGATTTAAAACCAATCTGATAAACATGTTTAGGAAATGGAAGCCTGACAGATATCTAGCCCTTAACTCTAATTTCAGCTCTAACCCTAACTGTTGATAGAACAAATTGATAGGCAAGGAAGAAGAACTAGAAATGTTCTTATAATAGTTTTCCTCCTGGGAAGTAAAGCAAAAGTTACCTCACCTCTGTGGAAATGTGTGGAGCAGATAAGTGCTCCACTTTCACCATTTATATCAGAAACTTTACTTGATAATATGCGATCAAGAAGGCAATGATTTTTTTAATACTTGAAAAATCTTCAAACCTTATGAGAAACAGTTAAAAAATAAAGTGAGATGAATGGATATATGTTTGTCTCTGCATTTTTCAACTACGTAGAACACTTTCCATAAATCTACTGTTTTGATTTGCTGTGGAATCAGGTTAGAAATGAGACTGACAATGACATCTCTTGATGTGGTCTCTGACAGATCCTCACTGTGAATAGTGAAAAATTTAGCTTCAAATAATACAATGGAAAATTTAGCTTCAGATTTACCAATGGGATTCAATTTGAATAATTCTAATGATTTGTATGCCAATTTGGCAATAAACTGTTTTATAGGAAATGAAATTATTATGTAATAGCTAAATTTCACATACTAGCTGTATTATTATTATTATAATAGTTAAATTGTTTTCCTTATACAAATCTCCAAGTGTTTTTTAAGTATTATTGCCAACAATTGCAGATTTTATGTATATTTTTAAAGAATCTCTTAGGAAGAGTCCCTAAAAATTAGAGAAACTTGGATCTATCTGCATACTAGATGAGCTATAATGGTCCAGAATAATGTGTTTTAAGAGTTGTAAAGTTACAGCCACATATTTAATACCAATGCTCGTAACCTATTAACAGTTAATCCGTTTATCCAGGAGGAACATACAAATAGCATTAGTGCACTTTTGGTCACGCTCAGCATCTCGAACCACTTGTCAGAAACAGTAAAATGTAACTTGGCTATCACACAAGCAAAATAAAGTGGAATATTAAAATAATTATGCTTGCGATTATTTTTTAACTTTCTTTTCTCTTGGCAAAGACTTACTCTCATCTTAAAGTTCCAGTTGAAAACTCTCCTCCTCGTTGATTTACTTCAGTAATTATGCTCTTTTCAAGTCAATGTTAACTTCCTTATGCTTCCTGGTATTGTTTGCAATTATTTTTTATACAGAGATTTTTTTCCTGAACATATGCCATTTGAAGTTTACATATCATTTTATTCGTGTGCTTATTGTAGATAGTGAACTTTCCCTATCCTTCCTGCAGGACAAGAACTCTATGACTATTTCTAGCCAAGGAAATGTGAATGGCAGTGGTATCTATCAGTCATGGGTTGAAGAATTTAACAACTGGCTAGGAAAGTCTATGTTCCCTCTTCCCTGGGTCTAGAAACCATGCAAGTCTCATGTTAAGATGACTGCTCCTCAGAATAAAAGGGACCTTGAGACACCAGATATGGGAGAACCTCCACCGACCCACACTGGGTTTGCATGAGTAAGAAATAAATTTCTAATGTGTTAAACTATTGAATTTTGGGGATTTCTCTTCATGGCATCCCACATGTGCTTCTCTATCCCTAGTTTCTACCTATCTTTCTAAATTCTCATTTCTTACCTATCACTGGTCACTGCTTAAAAGATGTAAATAATAATGAATCATTTTTTGGAAACATTAGTTTAAAATAACTACTAGAATGAAATATCATTCTTATCGTTTATTCTGTAGACTTTAATATAAAGTTCATTCACACATATATTTATTAATTCAGCAAATTATTTGTTGAGTGTCTATTATGTGCCAGGAACTGTCTGTCTTGGGTCCTGGTAATTCAACAATGAATGAAAGTTATAAAAAAAAAAAAAAAAAAACCTGTTCCCATGAATCTTAAATTCTACTGTTAGAGATAGACAATAAATAATATAACAATGTCATATATATATGCTAAGGAAGAAAAGAATAAAGCAGAGAATGGTGATGAGACAGGATTATTGACTTAAATCTTAGAATGAGTGTCCATAGAAGACCTAACTGAGAAAGTGATTTTTGAATTAAAACCTAGAGGAAGTAGGGGAACTAGCCTTGTGGATAACTGGCAAAAAACCTCCAGGCAGAGGAAATAGCACATGTGAATGTGAGAGTGTCTCTGGCCCATATGAGAAACAGCAAGGAAACAAGTGCTACTGGAACTATGGGAATGGGGGAAAGGAGGGAGCAGGAGTTGACGTATTCAGAGAGTTTATAGGGACCTCAGATCATTTAGTGCCTTAAAATCACTGTAAGGACTTTGGTTTTTATTCTGAGATGGAGGGCCATTGGAGGGTTTTGATCAGGGGAGTGACATGATATGAACTAGGGTTTAACAGGCTCACTCTAGTGCTGTGTTGAGAATAGACTGAAGAGGGATAACACTGAAACAGGAAGACCTGGAGAAGGCTAATTGAAATAATCCAGGTGAGAGATGCTGGTGGCTTCAACCAAGTCGTTAACAGTGATGGAGTGGAGAAGTGATAACATTCTGAATATATTTTGGAAATAGAGGCCATAACATTTGTTATTGGACTAGCTATGGGGTTGAAAGAAAGTTGAGTCAAGAATGACAACATGATTGTTAACCTGAAAGATGAAGAATGGAGTTGTCATTAACTAAGATGGGGAAGACTGTAGGAGGAGTAGTTTTAGGGGAATATCATAGAGTAGTTTTGAATGTGTTCAGTTTGAGGGGTCAATTAAAGAACTAAGTGGAGGTGCCAAGGCTCTTGAACATGTGAGTCTATAATTCATGGGGGAGTCCAGGTAGAACATATACATTTGGGAGTTGTCAGCATAAATACATGGTATTCCAAGCCATAAACCTAATGGCATCATCACTGTAATGACTGAATAGAGAATAGGTTCAAGGACTGAGGCCAAAAACATTCTAACATTTAGAAGTCAGCAATGAAAAATAAGCCAAAAAACCTGCAGAAGACTTTGAGGAGGAGTCTCAAAGGAGGAGTCCAAAAAGGCAGCTGAAAATCTACATGAGGGTGCTGTTTTAGAAGCTCTGTTAAAAAGAAAGAAAAAGAATTTTGAGGAGAAAATGCATAATTGTGTCAAATACTGCAGACTGATGAAATAGGATGAAGTTTGAGGAATGACTACTGGATTTAGCAAAGTGAAGGTCATTGCTGAAGATGGTAATGCTTTCGTTGCAGCAGTAAGGGTGGAACCTAATTTAGTGGATTCAAGAGAAAATAGGAAGGGAGAAATAGAAGACCACTATGCATAGATTCTTTCAGAGTTTTGTTATAAAACTGGAGGTAAGATATGTGTGAGCTAGATGAAGGAATTGGGTTTAAGCAGGTTTATTCTTTTAAAATATGGTTGAAATGGTAGCTTGTTGCATCCTGATGGAATGATCCAATGGAAAGAGGAAAGCTGAGAATGCAAAAGAAAGAGTAGAAAGTTGCTCGAGTCAATGACTGGTGTATAAGTGGGAGATGTGCTTTACTTAAGAGCATTCAGAGTTCCTCATAGTAACAGTAGAGAAGGCAGAGTGTTATCAGCACAGATACAGCAGGGAGTTAGATAAAGTGAAGACAGCTTATGGAAGTTCTGTTTTTATTGTTTCTATATTCTCACCAAAGTAGGAAGCAATGTCATGAGCTGTGAAGAAATCAGAATAGATTTTGGGGGTGTGAAGAGAGCAATCATCTAAGACAGTAGGTGAGAAAATAGATTACACAAATATAATATTATTTTTAAGCAGACTTAAGGGTCCATTTAAATTTTGTCTTCACAGTAGACCAGTGAGCATTATTGTGTATTTTTTCCAGCCACGTTTAGCTTCAGGGTACTCTGTAGAGTTGAAAAGTTGGATTTAACTAGAGTTTTTGTCAAGCAAGTGGGAGGAGTTAAGAGAAAAATTTATTATAATAATTAACCATAACTTTAAGCTGGATAAGTAGTGATGAAAGGACATGAAGGGAGGAAGGAGCAGTGACAAGTTGGTAGAATAAATGGATTGGAAGTTCTGATGAAGTCCAAAGTTTGTTAGAGAGAGGTGTCAGGAGTGAGTGGGAACATAAAAATGGTACTAGAAAGCTAGGTGTGTTGAATTGAGATGGAGAGTTTGTTTTTATTGGAAATATCAAGGTCGAGGGGATGGCCTTGGTATTGAGTAGCTGTTGTAGGGTGGAGAACAAGGTCATTGGATGAATGAGCTCAACAATTTGAGAGATCAGGATATGTGGAACTGGAAATCACCGAGAAGGAGGACAGGTGTGGAAATGGAGAGAATATCAGTGAGTCAGGGCTAAACTTTTCAAAGAAAGAGGGGGAGTTCACTGGGGAGTGTTGGATGACTACAGAATGTAGGGATAGTTGTCTGGAAGCAACAATGAGGACCAAAAAAGACGTCTATTTCATTTCTAGGTCCTGAGGCTAAAGGGGTGTGGAAAAAAGAACATGTTAATTGAATAGCTTTTTAGAAGGTATGTCAAGGGAGAGCCAAGTTTCATTTAAGACAAGTAGGAGATGGGAACTTTCACAAAAGTAGTTTAGTATAAACTTTAAAAGTTATTTGCTAATGATTGCCCCTGAGGTCCAGAGTGTTAAAGTTTAGGAGATGGATAAGGTTAGGAGATGAGGTCAGAAGAGACAGAGGCGAGGCCACAGCTGAAAGGGGATGTGTCGTGAGCTAACAGGGATATAAAGACGCCATTAGTCCTAGTGTTCCAAAGTCAGTGATAGTGAGCCTGTGACTGCTGATGGGAGAGGAGAACGTGAGTAGGAAGCAGGGTATCCTAGGGCAGTAAGGGGGAGGAGGAGTACTTGGGGCACTCCACTGACTCCTGCTGATAGAGTCTTTGAATCCTGCAGAGGAGACGCATGGGCAGTTGGCTAACTCTTGCTGATGGTGGTACGCAGAGGGAATTGTTTCCAAGACCACAGTCTCCTTCTTGATGTGATGGTCATGAGTCCAGGTTCTTTGACAAACTGAATTCAGCAAAGCTGATTCGTTCTGTAAAGCTCAGGACCAGAATGTGGTCAATATTATTTCTTTTCCTCAAACTAGAAAATTAAATTGTAAGCTACCAAGTTTGTCTGAAATGTCTATCCTAGGTTATGTTTCTTGTCCCCCTCTTTCTACACGCCAACCACATACATAGAACTAAAGCAACTGAGACCAACCACCCTCTGGAAAATGACTTTTTGTTGGGGTTTAGGAGTAGAAATGTGGAAGTAATTTTCAAACACAAGACACCTGAGGAAGCACTAGGTGGTGTCATCCTTACTTTTTGTCTCTCTCTTTGAATTTAATCTTGTTACTTCGTTCTTATTTGTAGTCTGCAAACGATCTTATTTTCCTTGCTCTAATTTCTAATTTAGTGTTCTATTAATTTTCACTGCTTCTCCTACAATCATTCTGACATATTTATAATTCTTAAGATATATCCTCATTTAAAATAATTTATCATCAAGCACTGATTATTTTTTATTTTCTATTTATTTTTACTTATAGTAAAATTCACTGTTTTTGATGTACAGTTCTATGAGTTTTGCCCATTGCATAGAAATATGTAAACATCACCACAATCAATATACTGAACAGTTTCATCATTCCTAAAAAATTGCTTCATGCTGCCCTTTGTAAGAAACCTCTCCCCCACCCCCAACCCCTAGCAACCACTGATCTGTTCTGTGTCCCTATAGCTTTGACTTTTCCAGAATGGAAATCTAATCAGAATGTCATTGGTCTTTATTCATGACAGAAATTACATTTATCTAATTATTCAAGGCAGACATTTGAGAATCATCCTAAACAATTCCTTCTTCAGACTCCACATCTGATCAATTATGTCTTCCTTAATATATCTGGAATTTCTTCCTCCCTTTCAAGGAGCTAGAAAAGGAAGCTATTGGATTTTCACATTTAATAAGTATGATTTTGAAATTGGTGATCATTACTTTTTCGTTTTACTTGGGACTTTTCCTTAGAAGGCATATTTTATAGATCTGTTTTGTGGGCTTAGGTTGGTGCTAGGAGAGAAAGTTGAGAAGGTTTCTGACAGAAAAATGTAAATGTAGGCTGTAGCTTTCATTTGAAAAGGAGTGTGCAAAAGAAATAATTAGATAAAGTAAAAATCTCTTCCTGGGGTGGGTAGATATCTTAAGAACAGAGAATTGGTAAAATTGGAAATTGAGAGAGATTCTGATAATATAGTCTATTAGGATAGACTAATTTTTTCTACTTCCTCACCATTCATCTTATGCTGTCCTATTACTGGAGTATTCAACACGACTTTTACAAACATTCTATTTCATATCTTTCTCTTCTGAGCATCAAAATCAGGCTTAGTCCAGGTAGCTATCTTTAAAAATATCTGAAGTATGTTTTTTTTTTATTTTTAAACTTTATAAATGTGACAAACATATATACTGAGAATAATTGAATCTTCATTCTATAATGAGAATTGCTTAGAGTTTGCTACAATGTTTATACACGACATATTACACTGGACAAATTCCTCATTGAGAGATTGATGATAACCCTTTCCAGTATAGCTGAACTGTGTGCTCCAGCCCACACTGCTTTATCTCCCACATGTTTTACAGAATATTAGATATTCCACATCTAATAGTAAGTGACTCTTACTATGAGTAAGATGAGTGCCTCTTGCATTGAATTTGGAATTTTTAAATATATAATCAATGTGTGAAGTTCTTGATCCTGAGGAAAATGGAAATTTCTCTGGGGAGAGGAATGGGATAATAAAAACAAACCAAAACAAATACTAAAAAACAAGCAACCTCCTCCCCCCCAAAAAACCCAAACAGGCAAAAATAAGAATACACATACATACACATAAACAAAGTTTCTGATATCTGATTGATTAAATTCTCACATCTATCATCAAATTTTACTAAATATGGGGACTGTGTTGGCAAATAAGTGCATTGCTATACCTGGAGCCTGAAATCTTTCTATGAGATGGAGGATCCAAAAGGAATGAAGATCATTGATGTTCTAGTGACTAATAAAAAAGACTCCTTGTAAATAGTCAGGCAAATGCCTTAGGGGTAAGGACAAATTAGATAGATCTTGAAGGTGTAAGACTTCTAGAAAGCCCACAAATCCTGTAATGCTCAAGGAGCTATCCATGCTACAGATCTTCTTTGACTCAGAGCTCTCCTTTTTTTATTTGTTTTTGGTGAGGAGGATTGGCCCTGAGCTAACATCTGTGCCAATCTTCCTCTATTTTGTATTTGGGATGCCGCCACAGCATGGCTTGATGAGCTGTGTGTAGGTCTACGCCTGGGATCTGAACCCATGAACCCTGGGCCAAGAAAATGAAGCGCATGAACTTTACTGCTGCACCACTGGGCTGGCCCCTCAGAACTCTATTTTTAATGGTTAGACAAGTGCAAAGACTGTCTCTTTGCTTTAAGTATTTCCCACTTGAATGCTCCAATCTATTTCAAACTTGACCACAGTCAACTCTAAGTCAAGCTGCCTGTCTCAACCTGTGCTTATTCCCGACATCTATCAGACTCTTTACCATTCACCTCTATTAATCTTATTTCTTACTTTAAAGTATTGTGTATTCTTGCAATGGACCTCCACTGCACCAAATCCAGGTTTCATCCTCTAGTATGAAATCAGTTCATTTATTAACTAAGTAAAACATATTATTATCTTACAAGTCCTTCTTTTTCACTGTATGTTAATTCCAGAATTGGTTGAATTAAGTTTTGGAATGAGATTAACTCTAAATACAGTGTAAATTAATAGTAGGGCAAATGTTCACTATGCAGCCCAATATAATTTTTCTATCAACCAGTCTACACTCTCAAATGTAGTAAACCAGAGAAAAATATTCCTGGCAGAGGAAAGACTTTAATGGTAATTTTAGTGGTTCAGACCCTGATTCTGGCACCAGCTCATTTTTGAACATGTCAGTTATTAACTTTTCCAGTTCTGATTTTCTTCAGTTAGATGATAGAATTGGGTTAGGTTGGTTGATGTAAAAATATAGATACCAACAGATTCCTTTCTCCAAACGAAAATGTACACTGAAGTCACATGTATAAAATAAACCAGATCATCTCTGGGTAAGTGTGGGGAAGTGGGTGGAAACTTGAACCCCTGGGAGGAGTCTCTGAAAGAGTCCATTTTGAAAGCCACTCTTCTCCATGACGTGTTGTGTTACTTGCCCTTCTGACATTCCACAAGTCCAAGTTGTATTGAGAGTATGTGAGGATTTAATTCAGAAAATGTGTCTTAAAATCTAAATGTTACAGGGAGACAGGAATAGGAGAAAAGCAATATCATTGAAGCAAGTTTTACATTTTGGTTTTTCTTTTAGCCCAGTGTTAGATTTGGGTTACCATTTATTTAGGGATCAAAAACAAGCGACTTATTACAGCATCAGCCGTTTGAATCTTTGAACATCTAGTGTAACCCTAACCCTAACTCCCAAATAGCTGTTTGAACCTTTGAGAAGGTGGCCTAGGAGAGAAGGGAAAAGATGATCCGGGGAAGAGTGAGAGGTAGAATATCAGGAGATAACGTGGTATATACCCTGACCACCCCCGACATCCAACTCCGCAGTCCTCACTGCAGTAATCAGTGAACAGCAGTTTCTCCTTTAATTCACCTGTTTATTTTCCCATCAAGTATTAAGCCTACTTGTTTCACTTCTGTTCATCAAACACTCATTGAGGGCCTACTCAGTGACAGTCACTCTGTCAGGTAGGAGAGATACAAAGATAAATACCGGACACACTTAATCCTTTGAACAGGTTATTTCAAATGCAGCTCAGACAAATTGCAGTTGATGGAGCAGAGAGGGATTAAAATTTACTATGTCTTTTTTACCTCCCTTAAAATATTGGTTTAGAAAAGCCAAATGAAAAAACATCTGAGAAGGAGACAATATGTAAATATGTTTGTATTCAAGCGGTGCAATTGAGTTATCCTGTTTTCTAATCTTTGAGACCTTAATTTCTGTGTTTGTTTTATAGAGTATTGAATTTCCTTTCTCACATCTATTATATTAGGGAAGAAATGAGAGATGAATGGCCCAGATAGGAAGTAAAGAGGAGATAGCAAGTGTGTATATTAAAGGTTAATGGGAAAGAAGATCGGAGATTAAGTTAGAATTGAGAGGAAGTGTTAGTGGACTCCTGAGAAGGAAATTGAATGGGACTAACATATGTTAAGAAAAAAAGAAGAGAGAAGATACACAGGAGCAACCAGAAAAGAAAAGAAATATAAGCACATATTTAAAGAATTTTTCAAATGAGAAATCTTCAATCAATTTTTGTATATAACCAATTTTTAATGCTACTGAATTTTTAGATTTAAGCTTTCAATTCAGGCACAATGTCATTGCTACTATGTCAGAGGCATACTTCTGGGGAGGGCTGGAAAAAAAGATAGTGTTATTTTATTGTAGAATGCAGCATTCAGATATCTGGTGAAATACTATTTAAATCTATTATAGATAATAAAAATAAGTAACTGTGTAATATTTATATAATACATATTATATTTAAATATTACTCAATAAAAGTCCATAAAGACAGTGTTTTTATGTCCTTGCTGATACTATATACTAACAATGTACTGTTGAGCTCCAGAAACAAGAATGATTTAGAAATGTGAAAGCTTATTTCCAGTTCCAGTTTTTGCGAATAGCTGTAGTCAAATACTAGAAGCCCCTATACCCCTAAAGTATAAAATTGAGAACAATCGAAATTTTAAAAAACAAGGCATAAAATAGATCTTCCACTCTGGGAAATGCATATAAGTGGGCTGTCTCTTAATTTCAACCAGCAATTCACATGAAGGGAATATAACTGACTTAATTGTATTACACCTACGAGACATGAGGTAATGGTGCTTTTGATGGATGAATATAAAGGAAGACGGGAAAGTAGGTCTGGATCAGTGCATCTGCAGCATTGCTCAGGGATCAAGATGTCCTGAGGAGAGGAGCCGGTGCCCCGGGTGCTCACGGCATCCAGGGTTCTGTAGCACAGTTCGTAGCATCCCATCAGGCTGAGGGACGTGATCCACTAACTCGCAGCTTCCTTGCCTGCACTGCAAGTTCACTGTACAGAGAGCCTGCTTCAAACTGTGAGTGCAGCTCATAAAATCTTTAACCTTGAACTAGTGACTTAACCTCTCTTTGCCTTGGTGTCCACATCTGTAGAATTAGGGTAATAGCAGTAACAAATTCATAGAGTTGTTAGAAAGATTATGTAAATTAGTAAATGTAAAGTGCTGAGTGCCTACCACATACTGCCAAATAAGAACTACCTAGAATCTAAGCTCCATGAAAGCATAGCTTTCCCCCCTAGCTAGCTTATTGCTTTATCTCCAAAACCTACCATATAATGAGTGACCAATGATATTTGTTGAAAGAATAACAAATTTGATAACTTGTGTAGCCTTTTAAAGGTGAGATCATGAAATACTGAAAAGAATATTTTGGCCTACTTAGCATTTGTATATTCTATTAGAAATTAACAAATTTGTATTCTGTTATATCCTTTGGTCTCTCATTAGATTAGTTACATTGCATCCATAAACCAGGACCTGATCTCTCCTGGAAAATTGATATAATCCAGTTCTTGAACCTGTAGAGATGAGGATTCCTCTGGACTGAGATGGTTAGTGTAATGATTGAGAGAAGTTGGAATCTTAGATCCACCATTTACCATCTGTGTGATTTGGGCTGTTACCTAATCTCTCATATATTTCCACATCCATAATATAGGAATAATAATCATACTTAGAGTGTTCTTTTTGAGAATAAAATGAGATAATTTTATATAGAGTGCTTTGCAGAGTGCGTAGTATATAGTAAGCCCTAAAAAAATTTGTTCCCAAACATTAATTCACTTACTAATCCAAGCAACATCTACTGAAGTACTTATGTCAGATATACAAAAAACAAGATATGGTTCCTGTCCCCAGGAACTTCCATTTTAGTAGTGTTAGAGGGACAAATAAAAAGGAAATTACCAAATAGTGGAAGTGCTCCTGTAGAGAGATAACCGGGGATTTTAGGAGTACACGGAAATGGAACTTGAATCAATAGCAAATGGGTTGGAGAAAGTAAAAGAAGGCTTTAGAGAAGACTTGTCTGAGCTAAGGCTGGAAGTAAGAGTAGGTTTAGAAAGCAGGTGGAGGGAGCAGCAGCAGTATCAAGCTTGGAGAAGAGAGAAAGCATTGATGTTTTCTAGCAATTTGTATAACACTCAGTATAACTGGGGGAATAAAAACATAGAATTCTGCTTATATTTCCTGTTGAAACTAATAAGAGGAAGAACATATATTGTCATCGTTCTTTAGAAGTTATAGGATTTATATATTGTATCTCTTGAATTCTCACCCAAAATTCTGAGAAGAAAGGCAGGGATTATTTTCTGCATTCTGTAGATGAGGATGCTAAATTTGATTTTAGAGCTAGTTTATTGTCATGTAACTATTGTTGGAAGTGAAAATTGAGACTGATTCTTCTTGTATTCAGCTTCTAGGGCAAAAACAGAAACCTGGGAGGGATAACTGTCACTCGATTTTGCTTCTTAGGGTAACAGTGCTTGGTAAAATATTGTCCCATCATTGACTGCAATACTTGCTTTATCATCTCAGCTATATGTAAAATGGTTCTGCTAATGAGTGTCATTTAAAAAATTCTGCTCAGTGTAGGGTTAAAAATCCTGTGCCTGGTATGACATGGTATTCAGTATGAGTTTGTTGAGTGAATAAGTCATTGAATGACTCCCTAGCAATCTGAATCCTTGTTAGTAGAGTTATTCTAGAACTCTCTTTTGTGGATACAATAAAGTTTTCTTAATTACATTTACATGCAAATGACTTGACTAGCAATATATTTTGAATTTCAGCATTTTATTCAAACTGTAGTATAATAAGACTAGTGTTTATTAATTAAGTAATTAATTCATTTGGTCGTGAAGCATTTAGCACGAGCCTAACATGGGCG
The DNA here is from genome assembly GCA_031878705.1 of Tapirus indicus. Lineage (NCBI taxonomy): Eukaryota > Metazoa > Chordata > Mammalia > Perissodactyla > Tapiridae > Tapirus > Tapirus indicus. Next base: position 10,423,452 of record CM062934.1, on the reverse strand, counting down.
AGGCACTGTGCTAAGTACAAGACATATCATCTGATCTAATCTTCGTGAAAACCCCTTGAGAATGTTCTATTATTTTCTCTACTTTTTAAAGATGAGGAAACTCTCAGGAGAAATAAAAAATATGTCCCAAATTACCACAGCTAGCAAATGGCAGAGCTGTAGTGTCAAACCAAGATCTATCTTCCTCCAGAGTCCGCTGCAGTTCAGTTTTGGGATTTTATAACTATTCATTATATTTGCATTTGTTGTTTTTGTAGGATTTTGTCTAATACACATTTTCTACATGAACTGTGCACTTTTTAAACTTGGATATTCGTTTCCTTAGAATATAGGATTAAGAATGAACATTTTTTTTTTGTTTTAAGATACTATTTCTATTCAGTTTATTGATATTTTATAAATTGTTCATGTAGTTTCTTGGATGTTTATATAGAACATCCTCTGTAGTATTATTCATTAGAGTTCCTTTCAAAAACTTACGATTTCAGTTTTTAGTTGCTTGCATGTTATTTCTTAAACATTTACTAATAATTTGCATTTTCTTAGATACAGATTAAAGTAATGAATAAAATTTGCTTTTCTTTAATGAGATTGAATTTTTCCCTTTTAAATACAAAGATTTTCATCTAAAATAGTGAATATTTCTATTGGGGAGCACCAGTATATTTTCGGTTTTAGCCTGAATGAAAAAAGACCCAAATTGTATGCAATCATTGAGTCCTGGCATTTGAGGGTGGTGACAATGAAGCCTTGAAATAGGTTTAAAATGTCATCTGTGTTTCCTTGTTTTGTAGGACTAAGATACAAACTTCCTTTAGATCAAGGCTGAAGGAATAAGGTTAAAACTCAAGCATCCTTTTCTGTTTCATAACCTTACATTTCTGTACTGTTTCTAGAGTTTCACTTTTTTTTAAGTGCATTGGGCACAAGGAGAGCATTTATAATTATGACTTTTGTTATGTTCATATAACTTATAAAGTTATATGCTTGCTTATTTTCAGTTTCTTCCCAGAACAGATCTTCAGAGAAGTACATTACGGGTTTAGGTGTACCCTCATCACCTAACTGCTGTATATACATCCCTCTTTATGATTGGAGGATGGGTGGATGGGAGGATTGGAGGATGGTGGAAATCTGCACAATTTCTATCCAGGGAACAAGCTGAACAATTATGAGGCTTTGATTAATACTATTGATGCTTTAATGGCCCATTTTATATCCTGAACACTGGGGGGAAATACGTTCTCTTCTGTAAGGGCTGTGGTTCTTATGATTCACTTAGCATAGAGAGCAAAAAGCATGAACGATCTCTTGTCTCACAAGAAGAAATGGGTGACCATATAAAGCCAGCTGCATATATTACTGAACTGTTACAGAGAAGAGGAAATTACCCAGTCAGAATAGATATGTCTCTGTAGCCTTGTATCCGCATTCTAATAGCCACAGAGTTTATCTTAGTCTGAATGGAGCTCTAAGTTATTAATTGTTTTAATGATTTCATTGATTTCTGTTAATCTAGGTAATGTGCCTTACTAAATTCGGTAGTTTATTTTGCTTTTCAATTAACCTTTTACTTTTGTTATATCATTTTTTATTAAAAACAAAGGTTTTATCTGCATTTTAATGATATGCCTATCTTAGCGTATTATGAATTATATTTGGCTATCTGTACTGCAATTTTCCTGAATACTTCAAGGGTAATGGCAGACTATAATGGCTCAGTATTTTATTACAGGGTATCATTGACACAAAACACTTTTAAAAGTCATTTGAATAAATGCTAGAATCCGTTATGTATAACCAAAAATATTTTTAAAGAATTTTTTGAGTTTTTGAAGAATGCAACCATAGAAGAAATGCAATGCTTTAACTTTAGCTTTAATTTCTCAAATTTAGGAATAACACTATTATTTCAACTTAAATATAAGTTATTTTAATTGTGTTCAATTAAGAGATAGAAAAATGTGTTATAAACTCTTTAAAAATTTAAAACAGTGTTTGAAAGAGTATATTCCAAAAGAAAGGTGTAGTGTGTGTACCTTTACTGTGTTTATAAGATATTTCACTGGCTTATACGGATTCTTTGATATTCAAATACTATCTGCCTAATTAAAGTCTTAATTTACTTTGGCAGGTGTAAAGGTATCTGTGTGTTCACAAAAACATTAGTGAAATGTTCCCACTTCACATCGTTAGTGAAATCCTGCTGAAGTCTGTTTTCTACTCTTCATTCCTGGGGAGTCATATTCACATATAACTTTTGTACCAATTAAAAACTGTTAATGGCAAAACATTGTAATTGATTAGGCTTTGTATGTTTACAGCTCACTTTAATTGCTGAAAAACGCCATTTGTCAGCTTCATGTTCTACTGACAATGCTATCGATTTATCTGAATTTGGCTTTGTCTTGTCTCTTGTACGTAAAACTCACATACACAGTTCAAATGGGAAATGACTGTATTGATTTCCTTAACTTGAGCCCAAATGCTAAAGATTTTTGGATAAGCTTTCTCATTACTTAAGCCAAAATCAATAAGAAAGAGCATCTTTTAATGAAAGAGCAGTTTGAGCAACGTACTTCAGAAATAGGGTCCTGTTCATTCTTTGCTTTACAAATCGATCTCCTAGGTTCCTTAAGTGAGGTCCAATTGGTTGACATCGTGGTTTGTCTTTGTGTGTAAACTTGCAGCTTCAGAAAAGAGAAGATGAGCCACAGAGAGAGTGGGAAGAAACTCTCTCCCTGAGAAAGAAGATGATCCACTAGCAGGTATAAAATCTAGCATTGAAATGTAACACAACTTACAAATATATCAAATAATTCTTATATCTTTTAAGTTCATGCTTATATATTTTATGATTGCACAATATTTTAAAAATGTCTTCACTAGCTCATCTTTTTAATATCTATATGCATGCTATACACATTTACACCAATCTTGTTTTGATATCTGCTTTGATTTCAGAAAACTTCTGTTCATTGCTGCAGTTTGTTTATGGAGTCTAAAGTAATTCACTGAAACATCAGGCCATTTTAAAAATAACTTTTTATTAAGTGATCTTTTATCTTCATCTTTTTATTGTTAAAGTTCCCATTTTCTGCAGGGAGATAAGCTTTGGAGGTGAGCTCCAGAAATAAGGTGCCCATTCTGAGAACAACAGAATGAACTGAAGATATAAAACAAGTTATATGGACAGGCCAAACGTCAGGTACTGTACCGTGATATCATTAACTTTCGTGAACTACATAAATTAAGCTGATTATGCCTTCACTTAATTAACTGAGAATGACCTATTGATGCATAGGCCGTGTTAGCTAGAGACGCTTGCTGCACTCTACTTAATTTATTGGTTTTCAATTAGTTCTTCTTTTGCCTGTGATTGTTGAAAAAAAAATGTACATTTACATCTATGTCCTACAGTGTGTTTTTATGCACACTAAGTTTCTATTTAAATTGTTATCCTGAGAAGTGTTTTTCCTTCACAATGCTTAAGTTGATTTCAGTCGTTTTTTTTCTCATTGTTACATATAATTTGGTTTCTGGAATAAAATAAATATGCAGATTAATTCATCTTGTTAGTGTTGTGATATTAAATTATCTTTATAAATGATTTCTTGTATTCACTATATTGTATCTTGCTTCAAGAACTATCTTGCTTTAATTACATTTTGGAAATTATTTTTTACCAAATTTACTGTTAAGCTATATTTTTGTGGAGCGATAAATTTTCTGGAGTGAAGAAAGTTCTTAGGTAAACATTTAGATTTTTGAAAATTTTTTCTAGAAACTTGAGAGATTTTTTTAAAGTGGAATGATTATGGTGTGGATGGTTGCTCTCAATTTTTTTGTGGTAAGCAGAACTAATGTATATGAGAATACCTTCATGGAAAAATATATTCTTCAAATTTTGACCTTTTATATACTGATTTTGTGAGAGCTGTTATATCTCACTATGTTACCCTCTGCTATGTAGTGTTTATAATCCACTAGCCAAAAGATATTTATTGGATCATTCATATGTTCTCAGTATCTAAATATTAGAACAGTAGACTACTGGCTGGTAGTCTGATTTTAGGTATTAAAATTATTTTAGTTATTTGCTATTGACTGTTATTGTAATAAAGTCAGTCAAAATATAAGGAAACTAAACACAAAGAAAGTATGTGACCCTGATTTGGTAATTTGCTTTCTCTCTCCCAGATTTAGGTCTTCATCTGGGAATGGAGTTAATGATGGAACTTGATGACTCGGGACTCTTTTGCGGTACTTGCCCACTTGTGTGTATGTGGTATAAGTATTACTTGTTCTGGAAGTTCAGAGAGATAGATACTTCTGTGGATTTGAGTAGTCAGAGATGGATTAAAGATTTAATTGCTCCTACAAGACATACATGGGTAACATTATAGTTGATAATCCATGTTAAAATTTTATGCAGAATTTCATTAATGCTGTAGGAGCTTGTGGGCATATGAAGATTTAACATTCTTGTTATTTATGAACAATGCTGAAAGCTCATAAATGGTTGTAGTAATGTGTGCACCACAAATTTGAATCTCATATCCTGTGCACATACCCTAGCATTGGAAGAATAATTTAGCAGGAATATTCAAGGAAGCATTGCTGTTTTCCCTGTATTTTTATATATGCAATGGTTCTCACTGAGAATTTGACTGGCCTACTTAAACTCTTAGCCATATTTTCCTGAATTTTAGGAGAGAGATTGTTTGCTATGGCAGAATTTGTGAATTAGGGGATTCACGAAAGACTTGCAATCTCATTTGGAAATATAAAATGACTACTGTCCCTTGAAAGTCTAATGTAGATTTATGTGAGAAAGTAGTAGCACATAAAACTTAGTTTTGGGAAGACTATATCAGAAACTTACTTTTAGTTTTGTAACGTATGAGGTTTCTATTGGACACCAAAGTAGAGAGGTTATATATGGGCGCTGTATATGTGTGTGTGTGTGTGTATGTGCATGTATATGTATTTGGGTGTGTGTGTGTGTGTATGATTGAAGTGTTCAGGGGGAAAATTTTGAATTGGAGATGGAAATTAGGAAATTGTTAGCATATAGATTATATTAAAACCAAGAGAAGGGATGAGATGACCAACAAGAAAATGCTAAGGGAAAAGAGAAGAGAATCAAGGAGAGGCCTTGTTTGCATTTCAACATTAAGAGGTCAAGGATATGAGGAACCAGGGAAGAAACTGAACAGCCAGTGATATCATAAGAAATCCAGGAGAGTCAGGAGCTTTAGAAGCCAAGTGAAGAAAATCTTTGTAGGGGAGAGAAGTGATCACCTGTGTTAAATACTGCTTATAGTCAGTAAGATGAGAGCGAAAAAATGTTAAACTAAGCTATGTAGATGCCACTGGCAATCTTGACCAAAGCCATTTTAGTGTCTTGGTGGGTACGTTTATCCTGGTTGTAATGGTCAGCATAGCAGAAAAAAACAATAATGCAGGAAACAGAGAAATAATTACTAGAACAATGTCTTGAGAATGCAAGAGCTGATGGAATCTACTAGAAAAAATGGAGAGTTTGGCCATAGTTAGGAGCATGGGCAAATCTTCCACAGCAGTATGGAAGAAGGTAGAGTGTACAGGCATAGACACAAGTAGATGAGTAAATGTGATAGCTTTGAGCTTTTGAATTTTTCAGTAAAGGAAGAAGTTGGGTTATCAGTCTTAATTGTAACGATGGAAAAGGAAGTGTTGGAGAATTAAGGAGTGAGAAGAAGGCATGAAATATTTTTCTTGGACAGTAAAGGAAGAAATTGGTCATAAAAAGTATGCCAGAGTACTTAGAATTCTCAGTTCTGTTCTAATTGAAAAGTTACCTGACCCAAATTTTCTCACACCAACATGTGTATCGTTCTACCACTTACTGTTCTGTATTGAAGCTTTGTGCTTGGTTTCTTCTATTCACTAGATTATGAACTGGTTCAAGGCAAGATGTATATTTGATCCATTTTTATATTCACAACATCCAAATGCAGTCCCTAGAATGAAGTGTGAAATTAATGTTTGAAAGATGAATAAATAATTTATGTGATACATTTACATTGTGCTAAAACATATAAACAGTCAAAAATATGTTATTTATATTTGAGAAGTTTGATGCTAAATGTTATTTCATATTTAAATTCAACTATCACTTTTTATATTCCAGTAACTTTTTTTTTACTTTAGCTGTGTTGTTGAGTTAATCATTCTCCTCAACTCAGGCCTCCTTCAATTTTATAATTTTTATGTAATTTTTAAATAGAAAATGATTTTCATTTCCACAAGCAATGTATGAGAATGTGGCTTGCCAGCAAAGACTATGATAGGTCTTTTGGCTTTTGACAATCTTGTAGGTAAAAATGTTTGTACTCATTATATTTTAATTTTTATTTATATCACCTAAATGAAATTGAACATCTTTTCATATGTTTAAAGACTATTTACATTTTTTTCTTTGTTCATATCTGATCATTCCAATGTTATAGTCACTTAGTTTCTTGACATTCTTTTCTCCAATGAGGATGTCTTACATCCTAAATTTCCAGTAACTGCAAACCTTTACATAATCTCAGATTTACTCGTGACCTCCTATTCTTTCACTTTCTTCTGAATTTTAAACCCAGTAAGTTTTATTTTGGATATTTTCATTGCTTGCCACTATTTTCATTAGTTCATCCTATTTAATATGAGAGAACCTCTAACCTCATTATTTAACATTTGCTAAGGCAGCTGAATATTTATACTTTCTATTCCATCTAATATTACTTCAGTGGAAGCATTTTCTGAAGGTTCTAAGGTTCTTGATATTTTTTTCTTTACGTTAAAGCTTTAATTCGACATGTCTCTGTGGGTTAGCATCCCTTTACTATGAAGTACGGGCACCCTTCCGCCAGGAACAACCAACCAGCTTAGCAAACAGAATAATTGGTGCCATTCTTTTCACATACACAAAAGTAAGTTAAAACAGGATAGAGCTTTTATCATCAATTGATTCTTAGAAGTCCTTTCTTGATATTTCAGCCTCAAGGCTTATATCAAAGTTGTTTCCTTCAATGTGGAAACTTCAAGCTTCCAATTCACCAGTCCGCGAGCCCCGAGCATCAAAGCAGACCTGCCCTATGATCCACGGCTAAGCACTTACTTTCTTGAAGTCATGCTAGTGCTCTGATTCAGCATCAAGATCTAAGGGTGCTGTTATGAGAAGATAAATTAGGGAACGAGACGATTACACACTTTGGCCTCCACTGAGATCTTCCTGAGCAGGGACACTTGTCTCCCATTCCTCTTTGACCCGTCATTGTTTCCATATGGCGGCCACTGTTCAGGATTCTCACTTGACGTACACATGGTTCCTGCGAGACTGACGTGTGTAGAGTCTGATTGCTTCATACGGTAGTTGTTGAGAGTCTGTGTAAACCAAAGGGTCTATACAAATGTATATTGTCTTCTCTTTGGCTACCTTTCTCTTTAATGCCCAAACTCGTGTTCTTTTCTACTATACTGATAATTAAAACCATAATTCCCTTATTTTTAAAAATTCTGTGGTAGTTTCTCATTTCAATCTACCAAGCTGATGGTTTTGTTATTTTTTTCTCCTTACTTAGAGAAGTCATGATTTTAAAACAATTATCATATCATAGTCATCCATATTCTTATTCTAACTGAAATCTAAACAAGAGGAAGATGTTTAGTAATGTTGCCTGCTTATCAAGTTTTCATCATTTTATGCAACATTCCTCATGTGTCATATGTTATATTTGTGCTCACCTACCACCATGTGATACATTCTAGAAGCTGAATTAGTCACTTCATTGTTCTGCCTGACAAATGATTTAAAACAGGCACACTCTAAGGTGGAAGTGTTAGATCTTTGTTGTTTTAAATGTATTAATTTGTACTGGTGGGGTGGGGGGAGACACTGTTCCAGTTGATCTTATCATGTCGGTTACCCTGATAAATGTCTTCAATCCATTTCTTCCTCTTTCTCGTATTACTTGGTTCAGGTCTCCAGCATCAATCTCTTTTGTACTTCAGCACTCTCTCTCCCATTGGTCTCAGCCTCTTCTATTCATCCTTCCGCTGCTAGACTGGTCTAATCTGATCCTATTATACCAGCACTTAAAATCTTTTTATATTCCCAGGTTACCATTGAATTTCTATTCAAACTGGGGCCACCAGAAATAAGTAAAAGAGAAGCTAACTCAACTGGTGCTTTGAGCCTCTCATCCTAATCAACCAACAATCCTGCTTTGTGTATTTTATTTTTTAGGCCCAGCTAAAATTATATTTGAAGAAAAAGTATTAGTCAACGATTGTTGTAATAATGCTGTGTAATGAACGCCTTCCAAATGTCAGTGTCTTACAATAACAAGCATTTCCTGTCTTGTTCCTATGTCTTTCGATTGGCTGAGGTGGTTTTGATACAAGTACTTCAGGTTTCCTCCACGTGTCTTTCTGTCTGGTGGGACTGGCTGTTTGTGGCCCACTTTCCTCATGATGTATGCAGAAGCACCAGAGACAGGTCAAACAATACAAGCACATTTCAAAGTTTGTTCATATCCTATGTGCTCAAATGACGTTGGCCTACGATGTCACATAGTAGAGAAGCATACTAAACTCATAGTGAAACCCTGGCAAGGGCATGCAGGGGCGTGAAAGAGCATGAATAAATAATACTATCTACCACAGAAAGCCTCTGCTGTCCTAAACAAAAGTTTTAAAAATGATTGATCTGCCAGATGAAGTACAAACCTTAACAGAAGAAACGAAAGCCTACGTGACCTCTTCTTCTTTACCTTTGTAAATGTTTGTTTGTGTTCTGTGGCTCTCTGTTAGATCTTAGTAGTACGTGGCACAAATTAATCATAACACTTTCTTATGCATACATCTTTTTCACCATTTTGAATGCCCTACCTCTTCCTGCCTGGGAAATTAGTTCTCATCCTTGATTACTCAGTCTCTTGTTAACTCTTGCTATCCCCAAATAGAGCATTTTCCTGGCTGAAATTAACAAATACTAAATTTTGAAGGCAAAGGGATGCACTTAGTTCTTCCCAGTAGAGATAAGTCCCGTTTCAGCAAAAGTCCATAAGGAAATGCTGCTGAGACTGGTTTTGTCCACTCTGATCCAAGAATGTTGATCAGAGCAGTTAGGTTGCATTTAGTTTTCCCAGGTTTTAATATATAATATTTCCTGGAAGAGGCACAACACGAGGTGAGATGGTATAGACTTTATAGTTAACAACCACAATTTAAAAAAAAACAGAAAATAACTGATATGCACTAAAGTTTTCATATGACTTTCTCATTAGGGAATAATTCAAAGGCTATGTTCTTCTGTAGTTTGCATTTTTCTTCATCTTATCCATATCCTACCACTCTGCTGTGTGTCCTATACTGTTGTTGAACTATTCTGTGCTACACTGGAATGTTGCTTTCTTGTATCAGAAATCTTATTAGTCATGTTCTACTCAAATACTTGTTTAAAAAAACAGATTTTAAGTAGCAGATTTAATTGCTTGTATAGCTAAGGAGGTGTTCCTTCACTCCAGTTATTGCTGTAAAACACCATCTTCTCTACTTATAATATAATACCCCTAGGGAGTATTCTCTTTCCTAGGTTACACCCTAGGCTGTGTACTTTGCTCCATATCATCTGACCATTGGTAGTGTACTCATGAAGCCAGGAAAGGGGAGTTTTGTTTCCTTGTTCTGGGGAAGAGCAGTAATGTGGGGTCAGAGCTGAATACAGTTCTGGATGGAACTGAAACGTGGATGCTACAATACTAGTTAAGTAAACATTACCTTGGCAGCTCAGGCTTTTCCATCTAACCATGCTATGGTCATTGTGTTGTAGGTTACACATGCATCATACATACAAGAGATAGGAAATTCAATCTGCGCTCGCAAGGAATGTCTGTTGGTAGATGGAGGCAGAACAAGAGCAGAGGCATGCTGGAGCCAGTTCCCACTGGATCATGAGACCAGATTGTTAGAATTTCTTGTTAAGTAATAGTATATTGATAGTTTGAAATTGACCATGGTAGGAGTATTTACACTATGAAAATTGGCAAATGCATCAAACCAGAATTTTTTTCCAAAGAGCTGGTTTACTAGTATACCAGAGCCAAGCTTTGCACTTATGTATAAGTTTGTATTAACATTCTTATAATTGTCTAATTTATAAGTTCTATGAAATTTCAATTCATCTAATTCCTAATGTTTTATATTTTATTATCACCTTTTCTTTTTTTTCCACTTAAAATAATTGCATGACCCAGTACTTTTTTTTTCCTGTTGATCTCGAGATTTTATTATTTTTTTTCAGAATTCTGGTCATATATTCATAAAAGATTGTGATATAATGTTATATATTTCAAAATGAAAATGAGTACCTTGCTTATTATTATAAATTTTATGTAAAAATGTTATGTATAAACATTCAGTAACCATTTATTAATTGCAAACATTAGTTTGCAAGGAATTTTAAATGTATGTAAAGAATTTTCCAATTTATATGCAAAACTAGAAACTGGCTAGTCTAAAAAGATTCTCTTAGCCAGGAGAATGTAAATCTTAAAAAAAAGTAGGTAAACTATTATTCTATTTGAGACTATTCAAATAGACTATTACAAAAATACTAAATACAAAGTTTAAATAAATGTTATTCAAAAGTGGCTCTGCAGCTGCAGGTAAAACTGAAAAATCAAGAGTGTAAAAATTATATGACTTTGAAGCTTTTTCTGATTTTCTTGTTGGGGTTGCGGTCCTGTGTCCACAAACCTGTGGCCTGGGCCTGAGGGATTTGAAATATTTGTCACAGTGTCCAGGAGAATATTTACTGACTGAGGAACTTATCAATAATTAGGAATAATTAGAAATGAAAGTAAATATTGTTGCTAGAGAATCTCAGTTTCTAGAAACCAGTGACAAAACTTTATCCTTTTTTATATAAAAACTCTGGAGTAAACAAAGTTGTCTTTATTCATTCATAATCACAACATAATATTAAAAATAATTATGTTTGAAATATGCTCTGTAGTGTTTCCTATGGTAGGGCTTTCTATATGTGCATTTATGCTTCCTTACAATTGTCTCTTTTTTCCCTTCTTATCTTCAGGGTCTTAATTCTACCATCCCTTATTCAGATTACATTTCAGAGTGGGGAAAATCCAGGTTGTGGCACTTTAATAGTGGTGTAACTTTGAGCAATTCGACTTATGCCCCATTTTCACCTCTGTTTGGTTGGGAAAACAGTACCACCTATTGCATAATTCTGTCGTGAGATTAAATGAGAATATGTTTATAAAGTATATTGTATACACGGAACTAATATTCATTAAGCAATTATTAACATTATCTTTCACAAACCACCTTCTATGTAGTTCTATCACTTAGGTCTTCCATTGAAAATCATTCTCATCTCTTACTACCTGGAGCATTTATTTAAACTACTCTACTGTGTTAATTTTTTATTTGTTTATTTTCGCTAGATTGTAAGGCTCTTGAAGGAACAAGAGTTGTTTTTTTCACTCCTCATGGAATCCAAAGTTCTTAACACATTGTCTTGTTAAAGGTAGATTTAAAACAAACATTCATTGTTGATGGTGAAGCTATTGATAGAGGCACGGAAGAACAGTTACACTTACTTTTCATAGATTTATTGTCTGAAAAGATCTCACATTTGCACCCATGCTCTCTCTTGCACATCATGCTCAACTATACAGCACTTAACATTTCTTCTGCATGTCATGTGTAGTTTATTTTCAGAATTCTTAAGATCTGAATGCATGACATTAAATAAATTAAAATTGATTTCTTCCAAATAGACAAGGATACACTGGAAAATATTACAGCATATAGTAAAATTTAATAGGAAAAGTAGACTCTATTTATTATCAGGTTTTTTTTCATTTGCAGAAATCTGTTTTTTTAACAATTTATTTGGTTATTCTTAAGTGGATGGGTTACTTTCCTGTTGTATATGAAAGGTTTCATCTTTTCAAATGTTTTGTTTCAACCCAGCAATGATTGAGAAGCTTAAATTTTAACTCAATAAGCATACAATACAGAAAACAAATACATAAATCAGTAACAATTTTAAAAAACAAAGATTAGTTATTGTCTCTGTGATTATCAAATGAATGGAAGCCATTTATGTCAATGACAATGTTGTGTTTTTGAACTAGCTCATCTCTAATTCCTTTGTTTGCCTCTTGCTTTTAAAATTATTTCTGAAATGAGTACAGTGGCAAGCTAATTTTCTATGTTGATTTACATAATTGCCATCATAACTTCTTTTATCTTCCATCAATTTACAACTAAAAGCTAATTACTGTTTTTACATTAAGTTTTTAAAGAACTATTGAAAGGGTTGATGATTTCAGGCCTTATCCTTATAAATATTAACCTAGAATAGAGCAAACAGGTGTCTTCTCATAATATGAACACTTAGAATAAAGAGGGAAGCAATTTGAACACTTAGTATAAAGAGGGAAATTTATTTTAGGAACTCATAATGGCATGTTTTAACTAAATATTGGAGTATAAATAAGATTAGAGCACATGCATACTAAATGAAAGTAGATATCTTTGGCTATGTTTTTATGAGTGATTTAAGATACTTTGAAATTAAAATAAAATAGAATGAAATTCAAAACTCTCATTGCCAGTCTTGATCAAATGCTGGCATATTGATTTCACCATATCTTAAAAAAAAAATCATGCTTTGGTCACAGTTAGGCAACCAGTGTAATCAAAGATTGGATAGATAATATATTTTTCTTTAATTCACCATTAGAGCTTCTATAAATTCATTGATTTTAGTTAAAAGGTTGCTTAGGGATTTGACTAAACAGTGTAGATTCAGACTATAAAATATGATGGAAAATAAACCACCAAACACAACCTGGGATACATGAATTTCTGTCAGATTATAGACAAATCAAATCCGTATAATATAATATGTGTATAATGTAGACATAGTATGTATATAATGTATATGGTTTATATTTAATAAAAGATTAATCTTTAAAAATAATTATTTAAATAAATGCAGCTAAATTCTTCCAAAGATCAACAGAGATATATAAAAACAAATGAAAATACATTGTTTTAGTATTTGTTATGTGGAACAAACAGCAAAATGCAATTTCTAGAATGCATTTTGAATAAAATTAATTGATTTTATGACTTTTTCCATTACCTTATAATATTTAACCTGCTTAATTTTTGGAAAAGTATGCATCTCACTATTTAAAAAATGCAATTAGAATACTAATGTTTATTATGTGCCTATTATTATCTGATTTATGTATATTTTATCCAATTCTCACAAAACACTGTGAAGTTATTATTATACCCATTTAAATATGAGAAGGCTTAGAGTCATAGACATTAACTAATTCCCTGGAGATCATTCCTAGGACATGACCAGGCAAAGATGTAAACCCAGGTTATATATTTTCACAACCCACACTATTTCCGCTCTAGTGAAACACAATAGCATAGTTAGGCAAGCAAATCTGGAGAAAGAGTGTGCATTTCAAATTATACCACTCTTTAATCAAAGCAAGAATAATATTTACTGACTACCTTTCCCATAATTTATATGAAGAAATCAAATCTGGGGCCAGCCTGGTGGCATAGTGGTTAAGTCTGTGTGCTCTGCTTTGGTGGCCCGGGAGTCACTGGTTCAGATCCTGGCACGGAACTATGCACCACTCATCAAGCCATGCTGCGGCGGCATACCACATAAAAAATAGAGGAAGTCTGGCACAGATGTTAGCTCAGGGACAATCTTCCTCAAGCAAAAAGAGAAAGACTAGCAACAGATGTTAGCTCAGAGCCAATCTTCCTCAAGTGAAAAAACAAGAAGATTGCCCACAGATGTTAGCTCAGGGCCAATCTTCCTCACCAAAAAAAAAAAAAAAGAAAGAAAGAAAGAAAGAAAATCTCCCAGAGCCATACATTGGGGGGTTGGGGCAATTTCCTTTATAGTACATGGTGCGTATACTGGCTTTTTTCTAAGCTAGCATTCATGGGTTCAGTAATTAAGGGTGTTAATGTAAGTAGCTTTTCTCCATATTACCCCTATTGATCCACTAACAAAATTTTGTTTCCTAGTCCCACAAGTTTGGACTTTGCTAATCTAGTGGTCTTAGTTTTCAAAGATACAATGTTTCCACCATGGGACACACAATGGGTTACTTTAAACTGGAAGTTGAGACTGCCATCTGGCTCTTTGGGGCTCCAGATGCCAATAAGTTATCAGGCAGAGTAGTGAGTTTGTACTGGTTGGGGATTGATCTTGAATTTCAGAAGAAAATTGGATTACTGGGACACAATGCGAACGAAGAGAGGATTATGTCTGGAACTCAGAAGATTCCCTGGGATGTCTCTTAGAATTTCCATATCTTGTGGATCAAGTCATTGGAGAACTACGACAACCCAATTCAGGCAGGACTGAACCAATTCAACAATTGTCTCAATTTAGACAGTATCTAAAGTTTGAGTCACCCCAGTAGGCAAGGAACTTCAAGTAGCTGAGGGAAAAGGAGACATGAAATGGATAGAGGAAGAAGTTAGATATGTCTTGTCTACAATCATGTTGCTACTTATAATGAGAATCATAACAGTTGTGTGTATTTCTTTCTAACTTTTATGAATATATTTATACATTTTTAACCAATTATTTTTCTTTTTCTGTACCTCATTCTCTTTTTACCTAATATCATATTTGTAAATACTAGCTAATTTAATAGTTCAATATTTTAGTTATAGGATGTCAAAAAGAGACCGTGACTCAGGCAGAAGAATGAACATTAATGAAAAAATGGGTAAAAGAACACTGTACATTTTATAAGAAGAAAGCATGCTTTCGGTTGTATGCAGGATAGATGCATAACATTAGACAGAAGCATAACATTGCTATTGTCATTATTTGGAAGTAAAATGTGGTTAAATGAGATGTGCTTGGTTGGGTGCCTAGCTGACAAGGGGTGGACTATGGTGGCTTTAGAATGTGTTGACTTGGATAAGCTGAACTACATTTCCCAGAATTTTTTCCTTTTATGTTTTTGCTTAGATTTCACTGCAAGATAAATCTGTGTGAGATTTGGAAGGTTAAAATAAAGCAGTAGTTGTGTTCACTCTGGGAATGTTGATAAAGTCTGGCTCTTCTGCAGCTCATCAAAGTTTCTACAGATTTTCTTACTCACGTTTTTGGCATGGGCAGCAGTGCAGCCCAGGTCTCCAGCTCCTGCTGGAACTCTACTGTCATCTCACCCCTACCCAGGTACAAGTTTGACTGTTTGGTAGAGTGACAGCTTCTTCTACAAGTCATCCATGGCAGTGAGATTGGAGGCTTGGAGATAAGCAGAGGCCAATATGGGCTCCCATGAGATCGAGACACAGGTTTCAGCTATCATTGCTCTTCTCTACTTCTTGTCCTTCTTTCAAACCTTACCACCTCCCTGTGCCTTCAGCCTCAGTAGCAGATGGAGATGAAACAGAAAACAAAGACTATCCTATCAGCCTCCACAAGTGCGTAAATTCAAAGCCCTATAGTTAATCTCTTATTCTACATCATCTCTAGTAGTTCTGCTTCTCTAATTTAATTCTGACACTATCTCCTTTCCAATATACTACCTCTCATTTCTGAACAATCAGAAGTACTTAGGAAATAAACGTTCATACTTTAAAGGCATATTGTCAGAACAAAAATTTAAAAATTGGAATAAAATATGTCAAATTTAGACGTGATATTTTATAAGAAGTATATTTCAAACTTCATCACTTTTTAAGCCAAGTGGAGCTAAATATCTTCAACCACCTCTTCCACAATTTGATGTAAAAGAATCAAGCCTCTCAGAAGAGATTTTTCATTCTTTGACCACTTCACTATCAAAATATCATAATTATATTATGCATATCATTATAGTGCTATGCATTATGAAGACTGAAATCAATTCCAAAAGCAATTTCATCTAATGGGTTATAGTAGGGACCTATGATAGCAAATAAGAAGGTATCCAAATTAAGTCAATTATACACATTGAAATAAATGGATGTGAATGAATGATGTTCTGTATCATCACTAACACCTACAAATTAGTACAAAATTTACATCGAGAAACTATATAAATATTCTCTCATATTAGGTAGACTATGAATGTGGGCCAGCATCAGTACACTTTTACTATTGAGATCTATGTAATAGCCTATTTTAAATTTAATGTTGTCTTCCATTGAACTCAGACAAAAATAAGATATTTTGCTACTATAAAGTTTATGCATAGTAATTGTAATTTTATCTTTTATTCTTTCTCCATGCACCAAGGACGCTATATAATAATTTTGAATGATACATTGGTGAATTATGCAAAACCAGCCACTGAATTATCAATTAAAAGAGAGGTATATCTTTTGCATCCCTCAAAGAATTTAATGTGCAAATATATAGAATTATGCAATTCAAGGAAAAAGCTGTAATAAATAATTTGGTTTATTTTGAAATATTGTATTTTTAAGATATTTTATATTAATTCATAAAACAAGCTTTTCTTTGGAAAAAGAATAAAGTGTGTCACATAAAAAAGTATCAATTTATTTCATTTTGTTGGAGTTATATTCCATTCTTTTTCCATGGTTACCAAACTTTGTCTACACAGAGTCGCTAACAAATATTTTAGTTTAAATATGTATTTGTTTTGTTTTTTAAGGAGCACACATACACACACAAACATATATTCTCTAATTAAAGCTCTCTGACTTTTATATGTAGTATCTCCTGCCCCCAAGCAGCGTAATTTGAAATTTGAAATTATTGAGGAAGAAGCTTATGGGCTTTTTGAATTATTGACACAATAATGTTTATTAATGACTACTATTTATTCTGATTGTGTCACAATCCTGTTAACTTTCTTCCACATTTTCCTCATGTCACCTCCAAAATCAAGTCTCATCTTTTTTTTTTCTTTTTTTTAATGTGAGGAGGACCAGCCCTGAGCGAACATCTGTTGCCAATCCTCCTCTTTGCTGAGGAAGACTGGCCCTGGGCTAACATCCGTGCCCATCTTCCTCTACTTTATATGGGACGCTGCCACAGCATGGCTGACAAGCAGTGCGTTGGCGAGACCCCAGGATCCCAACCTGCAAACCCTGGGCTGCCAAAGCGCAAACTAAACCGCTGCGCCACTGGGCCGGCCCCTCAAGTCTCATCCTAATATGATGTGTAAGAATCTTCACAGTTTTAACTTCTGCCTACCTTTCTAAACTCATTTAATCCCACTCTGAGCAGTGGTTCCCAGACCCTCCTATTGAATTTAGCAGTAAAATGTGAAACAAACAAAGCAGTAAATAAATTATGGTAATCAAAAGAAAACAACTGGCTTTTTACTTGTTAGACTTCAAAACAATGCTGCCATGTGCTGTTTTTGTTTAATAAAATGGTGAATATTTTAAAACCTACTAAAATTGGAATATGATTAATATGAGAATAAAGGTCAGTTCTATAACGTACATAAAAGTAGCTTTTTAAATTCAATACAACCTCCTTTTTCCTAATTTTGTTGGGGAAAATTAAATGGTCATCACAAAATGGCATTTGTCTAAGAGCTGATGAATGGGAACTACGGCCAAGAGCTGCCTGCTCACAGGATCTGCTCTTTCCTGTGTGTTATGAATGCCGTTTCTCAATTATTTTGCTTATTAAATATTACTAATCCTTCAAATTCAACTTCACACTTGAAAGCTTGCCTGGGTTGTTGGAAGAGTTATGTATTTCCTCCTTTAAGCTCCCATAACAATATGAACACATGTCCAGCATAATGATAATGGCTACCATTTATTTAGTGTTTCCACTATAAGCCAGGCATTATACCAGATCTTGTCATTCATACTCCCATTTAATACAGCATCAAATGAGATAGGTGCTATCACTCAATTTCCTTAGGGAAAAAATGGAAGTTTATAAAGGTTACTTTGCATAAGATTCAAAGAAGAAAGTGGCTAAGCTGGTTTTTGGATCCAGAAGGTCCAACTCCATTAACAATGGTCTTATACACTGCGTCATCTATTCTGCTTCATGGTCTTAAGGTTTTTCGTCACATTTCTATTTTCTCTACTGAGATGTCAGCTTCTTGACTTCAGGTACTGTGTCTTTATGAATCTTATAGCTAGCATACTGCTGGCACATAGTAGATGGTTCTGGGCATTCCATAATAGGATGGTGATGTGATTAATAAGATACAAAAAGAAAGAGAGTTAAAGGCTGAAAACACTTTTTTATTGAGATTAATTCACATACCATAAAATTCATCCTTTTGAATTACAATTTGGTGATTTTTAGTGTATTGTACAACCATCACCACTATCCAATACCTGAATATTTTTATCATGCCCAAAAGAAACCTTGTCCCCATTAGCAGTCACTATTGCTCCTTCATCCCCTACTTCTGGAAATCACTAATCTACTTTTTGTCTTTATGGATTTAACTATTCTGGATAGTTCATCTAGATAGAATCATAAAATATATAGTCTTTGTGACTGGCTTCTTTCACTTAGCATAATGTTTTTAAGCTCCCATCTAGGTTGTATCATATATCAATACTTCATTCCTTTTTATAGCCGAAGAAAATTCCATTATGTAGATATAGAACACTGTTTATCCATTCATTAGTTGATGGCCTTTTGAGTTGTTTCTACACTTTGGCTATTATGAATAATGCTATGAATATTTGAGTATAAGTTGTGTGAATATGTTTTCTGTTCTTTAGGGTATATAGCTAGGAGTGGAATTGTTGGGTCACATGATAACTTTCTGAGGAACTGCCAAATTGTTTTCTAAAGCAGCTACACACTTTACAATCCCAACAGCAATGTGTGAGTGTTCCAATTTCTCCACATTCTTGCTAACACTTGTCTGTGTTTTTCCTTTTCTTTTTTTTGGTGAGGAAGATTTGCCCTGAGCTAACATCTGTGCCAATCTTCCTCTATTTTGTATGTGGGTCACTGCCTCAGCATGGCCGATGAGTGGTGTAGGTCCGCTCTCGGGATCTGAAGCCGTGAACCTGGGCCACCTAAGCAGAGCATGCTGAATTTAACCACTACGCATGGGGCTGTCCTCTGTGTTTTTTATTATAGCCATCCTATTGGGTGTGAATTGGTATCTTATTGTGGCCTGGATTTGCATTTCTCTAGTGACTAATGACATCTTTTCGTTGTCCTTTTGTAAATCTTTTTGAAGTAATGTAGATTCATATAATTTGTCCATGTAAGAATTGAGTTGTTATTGTAGAGTTGTAAGAATCTATATATATCCTGAATACTATACATTGATCAAATATATGATAGGCAAATATTTTCTCCTAATCTGTGGGTTATCATTTCATTTTCTTGATAAAATCTTTTGAAGCAAAAAGTTTTAAATTTTTTTCTTTTTTTTTTTTTTTGTGGGGAAGACCAGCCCTGAGCTAACATCCGTTGCCAATCCTCCCCTTTTTGCTGAGGAAGACTGGCCCTGGGCTAACATCCGTGCCCATCTTCCTCCACTTTATATGGGACGCCACCACGGCATGGCTGACAGGCAGTATGTCGGCAGGCGCCCAGGATCCGAACTCGCAAACCCCGGGCTGCCAAGCGTGGACTAAACCGCTGCGCCACTGGGCGGCCCCAAAAGTTTTAAATTTTTATGAAATCCAGTTTATTTATTTATTTTTCTTTGGTTGCTGGTGCTTTAGGTGTCACAGCTAAGATATTTTCACCTAAAGCAAGATCACAAAGATTTACATCTGCTGGTTTTTTTTCCTAAAATTTTTACAGTTTCGCTCCTACATGTAAATCTTTAATCCATTTTGAGTTAATTTGCATATATGGTGTGAGGTAAAAGTCCAACTTCATTCTTTTGCGTGTGAATATTCAGTTTTCCCAGGATGATTTTTAAAAAGGCTATTCCTTTCCCATTTTATGCTTTTTTATCCTTGTCGAAAACCAATTGGCCATAAATGTACAGGTTTATTTCTGACTCTCAATTTTATTCTGATGATCTATATGTGTATACTTATTCAAGTACCATAGAGCCTTGATTACTGAAATTTTGTGTAAGTTTTGAAATTGGGAAATGTGAGCTATCAAATTTCTTCTTTTTTTCAAGTGTTTCAGTCATTATGCATCCCTTACATTTTCATATGAATTTTAGGATCAGCTTGTGAATTTATGCAAAAAGGCAGCTAGAATTTTTATAAGGATTGCATTGAATTTGTAGATCAATTTGGATAATATCAACATTGCAACAATATAAGGTATTCTGATCAATGATCATGGGATAGCTTTCCAGTTATTTATGTCTTCAATAATTTCTTTCAATGATATTTTGTATTTTTCACTTATAGAAGTCTTGCATTTGTTTTGTTAAATTTATTCCTAAATTTGTTATTTTTTTGATGCTATTGTAAATGGAATTCTTTTCCTAATTTCATTTTCAGGTAATTCCTTGCTTGTATATAGAAATATGATTAATTTTTTTACATTGATATTTTATCCTGCAATCTTGCTGAATTTTTTTTACTAGTTCTAGCAGGTTGTGTGTGTGTGTTTACTACTTATAATTTTTTATATAAAAGATCATGTCATCTGCAACTGTAGTGAGTTTTACCTCTTACTTTTCAAAACTCTTTTTGCCTAATCGCCCTGGCTAGAACTTATAGTGCAGTGTTGAACAGAAGTGGTGAGAGTGGATACTGTCATCTGTTCTTAGGGTGAGAGTAGACATCACTGTCTGATCTTTGGAGAAAACTTTCAGCTTTCACTGCCAAACATAATGTCAGCTACAGGTTTTTCATAGTTGGCCTTTAACAGGTTGAGGAATTTTCCTTCTATTTCTAATTTTTTGAGTGTTTTTTTATCATGAAAGTATGTTGCATTTTGTCATTTTCTGCATCTGTTGAAATGATTCCATGATTTTTGCCCTTTATTCCATTAATATGGTGTATTACATTGATAGATTTTCATATGTTGAACCAACCTTAGGATAAATACCATTCGGTCATTGTTCATAATTGTTTTTATATGCTGTTGGATTCAGTTTACTAGTATTTTGTTGAAGATTTTTGCACTTTTTAGTTTCTAAAAGTGGAAAGTTAGTTTATTGGTTTGAGATTTTTCATTTTTAATATAGGCATTCATAAGGGAGATTGGTCTGTAGTTGTGATATTTTTGTCTCATTTTGGCATCAATGTAATATTGGCCTCATAGTGTGTCTTGGGAAGTAACGCCTCCTCTTCTACCTTTTGAAGAATTTGTGTTAATATTTATTTAACTGTTTGGTAGACTTAACCAGTGAATCCCTCTGGTCCTGGCTTTGGTTTGAGGAAAATTTTGAATACTAATTCAATCTGTATGCTTGTGACAGATCTAGTCACATTGTCTATTTCTTCTTTAGTTGGTTTTGATAGTTTATATTTTTCTATACATTTGTCCATTTCATCTAGGTTATCCAATTTGTTATGATATAATTGTTCATAGTATTCTTTTATAATTCTTTTTATTTCTATAAGACCAGTAGCAATCCCCACTTTCATTTCTAATTTTAATAAATTGACTCTTTCCTTTTTTCTTAATCAGTCTAGCTAAAAGTTTGCCTATTGTGTTGATCTTTTCAAACAACTAACTTTTGGTTTTATTGATTCTCACTATTGTTTTTTTCTATTGTTTTATTTATTTATTTTTTTTGTGAGGAAGACCAGCCCTGAGCTAACATCCATTGCTAATCTTCATCTTTTTTGCTGAGGAAGACTGGCCCTGGGCTAACATCCATGCCCATCTTCCTCTACTTTATATGGGATGCCGCCATGGCAAGGCTAACAAGCAGTGTGTCAGTGGGGTGCCTGGGATCTGAACTGGCGAACCCCGGGCTGCCAAGCGCCACCGGGCCAGCCCCAGTTTTTGTTTTCTATTCTTTTTATTTCTGCTCTAGTCTTTATTATTACCTTGCTTCTACTTTCTTTTGATTTGGTTTACTCTCCTTTTATTAGTTTCCTAAGATGGAAGATTACATTATCGATTTGAAATCTTTCTTCTTTTTAGTATAAGAATTTGCATCTATAAACTTCTTTAATCATTACCTCAGCTGCATCCCATAAGTTTGCTATGATGTGTTTTCCATTTTCATTAATCTCAAAGTATTTTTAAATGTCTGTTGTGAAATCTTCTTTGATCCATTGTTATTTAGGGATTTTGATTTTCCCAAATTTCTTTCTAATATTTACTTCTAATTTTATTCCATTTTGGTAAAAAAGCATGCTTTTTATGATTTCAATACTTTTCAATTTATGAAGTCTTCCTTAAAAACTTAAGATATGATCTATCCTGGAGAATGTCACATATGCACTTGATAAAATTGTGTATTCTGCTATTGTTTGGTGGAGTTTTCTATAAATACATCTCACCTCTAGTTTATAGTGTTTAGTGTTGTTCAAGTCATCTGTTTCCTTATTATGTTTTCTCTCTACTTTTTTTATCCTTTAATGAAACTGAGATATTGAAATATACAACTATCATTGTTGACTTGTGTATCTCTTCCATCAATTCTGCTTTTTTTGCTCCATATGTGTTGGGGCTCTGTTGTAAGGAGCATATATGTTTATAATTGTTATATATTTTGGACATATTGACTGCTTTATCATTATAAAATATCCTTCCTTTTCTTTAGTAAAAAAATGTTTTCAGATTGCCTATTTAGTATAACCTATTGATGTAGCTATTCCAGCTCTCTTTTTGTTACTGGTTGTAAGGTACATCTTTTTCCATCATTTTACATTAAATTTCTTTTTTGAATTGAGAGTATGCCTCTTTTAGACATATGTAGTTGGGACTTTTTCTAGTCTACTCTGCCAATTTCTGTCTTCTAATTTGAGTACTTAATCCATGTACATTTAATTACATTTCATTTCATGTAATTTTCAGATAAAATAGTATTTGTGTATGTCATTTTGCTATTTTATTCTATGTGCCTTGTTGTTCCTCCATTCCCTGGTTACTACCTTTTTTTGTGTTACATAGATATTCTCTAGTTAGTCATTTTAATCCTCCTGTTTCTTTTACTATATTTTTGGAGTTATTTTCTTAGTGGTTGCCCCAAGGATTACCATTAGTCTTAATTTATAACAATATAGTTTGGATTCATACTAACTTAATTTACTAGTATACAAATATTTTGCTTCTTTATGGCTCTACTTCTCCCCCACTCCTTTGTGTTATTTTTGTTACACAAATTATCACTTTCTACATTGTGTGCTCATTGACACAGATTTATATTATTGCTTTATGCAGTTGTCTTTTTAATCAATTAGAAGAAGAAAGGAGTTATAAAGAAAAAAATAAATTTTTACTCTTTTGTATTTACTTACTCTTACTTAAATCAATGCTCTTTATTTCTTCATAGGGTTTCACATGTTCTTTTATTTAAACCAGAAGAACTCCCTTTAGTATTTCTTGTGTGTAGGTTTGCTAGCAATGAATTCTCTCAGATTTTGTTTCTCTGAGAATGTCTTAAGTTCACCTTCATTTTTGAAGAATACTTTTGCTGAGTATATAATTCATAGCTGACAGTGTTTTACTTTCAGCGTGTTGAAAATTTCATCCCATTGCCTTTTTCCCTCCCTGATTTCTGATGAGAAATCACCTCTTCATCTTATTGAGGATCCTTGTACATGATAAGTCATTTCTCTCTGCTGCTTTCAAGATTTCCTCTTCTTCTTTGGCTTTCAACAGTTTGAGTATGATTTGTCTAGATGTGTATTTCTTTGAGTTTATACTATGTGAAGTTTCTTGAGCCTCTTGGATCTGTAGATTAATGTTTTTCATTAAATGTAGGATGTTTTCTGCTATTATTTCTTCAACTATTCTTTCTGTTCCTTTGACTTTCTCCTCTCCTTTTGTGAATCCCATTATGCATATGTTGGTATACTTGATGGTATCCCATAAGTTTCTAAGGTTCTGTTTATTTTCTTCATTCTATTTTTTTTTTCTATTCTTCAGATTGTCCAATATCAATTGACCTATCTTCAACTTCACCTGTTCTTTCTTCTACCTGCTTAAATCTGCTGTTGAGACCCTCTGGTGAATATTTTTATTTCTATCATTGTACTTTTCAACTCTAGAATTTCTATTTGGTTCTTTTTATAAATTTCCATCTGTTCATTAATATTCTCTCTTTGGTCAGACAGCAATCTCATATTTTCTTTAGTTGTTTAGACACAGCTTCCTTTTTTCTTTTTCTCTGAACATATTTAAAATAGCCAGTTTAATGTTTTTGTCTAGCATGTCCAATGTCCTGGGATTCCCCAGAGACAATTTCTATTAATTGAACCTTTTCCTGTGAATTGGACATACTTTCTTGTTTCTTTGCATATATCAATTTTTTTGATGAACATTGGACATTTTTAATATTATAATGTCACAAATCTGGAAATAATATTCCTTCTCTCCCTAGGGTTTATTGTTACTTTTTTGTTGTTGCTGTTGCTTTGTGTAATGACTCTTCTGAGATAATTCTGTAAAGTCTTTTTTCTATGTGTGTGTGGCCACTGGAGTCTGCTTGGTTTTCTCAGTGGCAGCTAATGAGTGGACAAAGATTTGTTTAAATGTCTGGAAGCTGTAAGTCTCCTTGTCTTTGCTGATATGCTCTTTGTTTGTGTTGTGGCATGCCTTCAACATTCAGCCAGACAGTTTATGACTCTGCCTTAGCCTTTACTTCCTACTTGTGTAGAGTATCAAATTCATTCATAGGTTAAAACTTAGAGCCTCCTTAAGTCCTTCCATCTAGATTCCCAGAAATATGTCTAAGCTTTTTAAATCTCCTGTAGACTTCTCATTCCTCTTAAAACCCTATTTCCTGTCCCAATTATTTTTGGTCACCAGAGCAGCTGAAAATTTCAAAAATTATCAAATTATTTTCAACAGATATCCTCAGAGAAAGGTGTTTGGAGCTGAGAGAGCTCTGAGGCAGGTCAAATAAATACAGCCTTGCCAGTGGCATCTTCTAGGCAACCACAAAAAAAAGTCAAACATGACAATTCTCTGGAAATGGAGCTTTAAAAAATCTCCAACTCCATCTTTCCTTATCAATGGCTACCAGGCCTCTGGTTTGCACTGTGATTCCAAGCTGTTGATTTTTAAGGCTGCCATGGAGTTGGGGATGGGGGTGGTAAATATAGGGCAAGGCAAAGCACTAAAAGCTCACTTTTCTTACTGAGATTCAGTCATTTTTCTTGAGCAAATGTTCCTTGGATTGCAACAAGTCTTTGGTGCATTTCCAGTTTTGAAAACTGTCATTCTGACAATTTTTACATTTTCTTGTTGCTTTTATGGATGACAGAACTTTCAGAGATCCTTAATCTGCCATTTTTTCTAAAAATATTCTTGAAGAGTAACAGGTACAATCTTAACAGTAAGAAGTTGGTTATGTAAAACAAGAACAAAGTAGTAGTTGGAGTCACAATCTTCCTTGGTACTTAAGTCTTGAGAAGGGCACACTGATGCCCAGGAAAATTCCTCATCAGGTTAGGGCTCTGGTCCGTTGCTATATTCAAGTTTTTTTGTTTTGTTTTTTATTCTCCTGGCCTTTCCCAATGGTTTAACAGGCTCTATCTATGTATCTCTTCAATCAACAGATATAAGTAATTGGTGCAAACAAATGTCAGTACATTTCTAAGGATGTAATTTGATATGGGGTAAATTTGAGACCACTTTCTCTTCAAGGTTCTTTGTGACCTGATTATTTAAAGTTATCTGAAGCAGTCCTGGCACATAATAAAAGCACTGAATAAAAATTTGTTGAATAGATAAATTAATAAATATCCTCATATTCCTGATGAACACAGAGGCAAAAATCTTCAACAGGATATTAGCAAACCATATTCAACAACACACTAAAACGATCATTTGCCGTGATCAAGTGGGATTCATTCCAGGGATGCAAGAATGGTTCAACATCCTAAGTCAATCAGTGTGCTATACCACATTAATAAAATGAAGGATAGAAATCATATGACCATCTCAATAGATGCAGAAAAAGCATTTGACAAAATTCAATATCTATTTATGATAAAACAAAGTGAGTATAGAGGGAATGTACTTCAATGTAATAAAGGCCATATATGCCAAGCCCACAGCTAACATCATACTCAATGGTGAAAGTTTGAAAACTTTTACTCTTAGATCAGGAACGAGATAGGGATGCTCACCCTTGCCACTTTTATTCAATATAGTATTAGAAATCTTAGCCAGAGCAATCTGGTAGGAAAAAGAAATAAAAGTCATCCAAACTGGAAAAGAAAAACTAAAACTGTCAGCATTTGCAGATGAAATGGCATTGCATATAGAAAACCCTAAATATTCCACCAAAATACTGTTAGAACTAATAAACAAATTCTGGAAAGTTTCAAGATACAAAAATCAACATAAAAATCAGTTGCATTTTTATATACTAATAAAGAACTATCAGAAAGAGAAATTACGAAAGCAATTTCATTTATAATTGCATCAACAAGAATAAGATATCTAGGAAGAAATTTAACCAAAGAGGTGGAAGACCTGTACATGGAAAACTATTAGACATTGAAGAAAGAAACTGAAGAAGAGACAAATGAATGGAAAAAAAACCATGTGTTCATGGATTGGAAGAATTAATATTGTTAAAATATCTATACTACCCAAAACAATCTACAGATTCAATGCAGTCCCTATCAAAATTCCACTGGCATTTTTCACAGAAGTAAACAATCCTAAAATTTGTATGGAAACACAAAAGACTCCAAATAGCCAAATCAATCTTGTGAAAAAAGAACAAAGCTGGAGGCATCACACTTCCTGATTTCAAAATATATTGCAAAGCTGTAGTAATTAAAACAGTATGGTATTGGCATAAAAACAGATACAAAGATCAATGGAATAGAATAGAGAGGCCAGAAATAAACTCATGCACTCATGGTCAATTAATTTACAACCAAGAAGCCAAGAGTATACAATGGAGAAAGGACGGTCTTCAATTAATAGCATTGGGAAAACCAGATAGCCACTCACAAAAGAATGAAACTGGAACTCTATCTTACACCACACACAAAAACTAACACAAAATGGATTAAAGACTTGAACATAAGACCTGAAACCACAAAACCCCTAGAAGAAAACAGGTGGTAAACTCCTTGACATTGGTCTTGGCAATGAGTTTTTTCATTTGACGCCAAAAGTGAAGGGAACAAAAGCAAAGGTAAACAAGTGGGACTACGTCAAACTAGAAAACTTCTGGACAGCTAAGGAAACCATCAACTAAATGAAAAGGCAACCTACCAAATGGGAGAAAATATTTGGAAATATCCAAAATATGTAAAGAACTCATACAACTCATAGCAAGAAAACAAATAACCCAATCAAAAAATGGGCATGGGATCTGAATAGACATGTTTCCAAAGAAGTCATAGAGATGGCCAACAGGTACATGAAAAGGTGCTCAACATCACTAATCATCGGGGAAATGCAAATCAAAACCACAATGGGGTATCACTTCACCTCTATTGGAATGGCTATTATCAAAAAGACAAGAAATAACAAGTGTTGGTGAGTATACAGAGAAAAGGGAACCCTTGTGCACTGTTGGTGGGAATGTAAATTGGTGCAGCCACTTTGGAAAACAGTATGGAAGTTCTTCAAAAAATTAAAAATAGAACTATGATATGAAACAGCAATTCCACTTCTAAGAATTTATCCAAAGAAAATGAAAACACTAACTCATAAAGATATATGCATCCCCACATTAATTGCAGTATTATTTACAATAGCCAAAATATGAAAACAACCTAAAGGTCCATTAATAAAGAAAACATGATATATATAATAAAATGCTATTCAGCAATGTAAAAGAGAATCTTTCCATTTGCAAAAACATGGATGGACCTGGAGAGCGTTATGCTAATTGGAATAGGTCAGACAGAGAAGGACAAATATTGTATGATCTCACTTACATGTGGAATCTAAAAAACAAAATAAATAAAGTCGTAGATACAGAGAACAGATTGGTGATTGCCAGAGGGGGTGGGATAGGGGGGTGAGTGAAATGGATGAAGGAGGTCAAAAGGTACAAACTTACAGTTATAAAATAGGTCATGGGGACATAATGTATAGCATGGTGACTATAGTTAATAATACTATATTGCATATTCAAAATATGCCAAAGGAGTAAATCTTTAATGTCCTCATTACACACACACAAATTTTGTAACTAAAAACAAAAATTTAGAAATCATATTTTTAAAAAATCACTTGAAATTCAAATTAATGTCTTGACAAAAATAAGTTACTGCTCCTTAGAATTTGTAGCATAAAATTATGATGATATACTCTAATATTGTTCTTGATAGTGCAAACAGATGGCTGAATTCATGTGTTTGGTTATGAACCCCTTTCTAAGTTTCAGTTGATGTGGATACAATTATTTCCTGAACATTTGTACTAACCATTTTTAAAAATAAGATGTTATGCTAAATTAATGCATACTGTCATCAAAAACTGCTGTTGATACCTAAATAATACTCAGTGTCCCCATATCCACTCCTCCTGCTGGTCACATTGTACATGGAAGGCTTACTGCATCAGAAGCAACAATATTTTAATGTTTCAGACCATTGCTCATTCTATGACATGTGGGAGCATGGGGCACTGTAGTTCTAGGTAGAGCATACCAAAATTGTTATGCTCTGACATTTGAAGGATTTTTATACCTTGTTCATACACAAGCAAGGGAACTAATACAACATTTCTCACTAGTCATCTATCTTGTCCAAAGATTTCATCAATGAAAATTATTTCTAATATCTCAAGCTAATTAAAATGTCCTGGTGAAAATTCTCATAGCAATAATTAAAGACACACGTAACAATCTCTGGAGTGTTGCATCCTGTTTAGAGTACCTGCTAATTAACAGAGTGTGGACTTAAGATTGGAGGTAGCTGTACACAGATGGAAACACCACACTATTTTACTCAGGGGTTTTTTAGAAGAAAATCGCCATTCTGGTAATATACAGCAATTTATTGATAGTGCATATTTGATGTTATTCTGCCTAATTCTGGTAACACTCTCAGTTTTCCTTGGAGAACTGTCCTCCTTTGCTCTTGTTCCATGTGGTGAAATTGACTCTTCATTACCAAGGGTGGATTTGTTGCCCTGGCTTGGCTTTTTAGAGCCTCTGATTCTTCACGCCATAGTGATTTATTTAGGAAAACGATGAATGGTCATGATTAAACCAAGCCAATGAGAGCCAGAGGCTCAAACTCAGAACTTTTGTTGAAACTGCAGAGAAAGCAAGGTTTGTTTAATTTTTTTCACTGAATTGGTGTTGTGAGAGTGTATGAATGGAGAGCTTTCCTAAAAGTGAAGCAACACGGGGAAAGACAGAACTTAGAAATGTTTTAAGGAAAAGCCCTCATAGCCTCAGTTGAATGCTTATCCAGTAAGGCTTGATACATTGGAGTTTTTATTTACAATGAGACAATATATTCTTTATTCTTTGTGTGTGGTATATAGATATATGTATGTACATAAATCCATTTTATGTACAATACAAAAACATAATTTGTATGCAAATCGATGTTATAGGTACAATGTGAATCACTGCCCAAACACAATTTGACTGGAATTTACAATTGCGCCATTGGGAGTGAGAATTATCAGCCAATATCAGGCAGAAGGAGAAACCAAGTCTCCTTCCAGATGACAAGCAGAGAACACAGGGTTGGCCCTCCTAAACCAGCACTAGAGGATTACAACAACAGCCTGATCTTCAGACTCAAGTGACCTTCCAGATAGTCTTGCTTCTTCCCTCACTTTGGATCTAGCTTTCAGAAGTGACCTAATCTTACCTGATTTAGTTCCCTTATCAGGGTTGGGTTAAATGACATGTGAAGGCATTTTTAGTTCAATAATTCAAGATGAACACTACTTAAAGAGTGCATAAAAAGAGCCAAGGTCAATCTTGGGAGACATAAAATAAGGAACCCGGGTGTAAAAAGCCAAAATCAAGTTCAAATGCCAGATTAGAGTTTTTGCTGTTTGAATTAAAAATGTATGGAATTTAGAAATAATGGTAAATTCACAGTCCATAGCAGAAAGGAGAAACCTGAGGTCCAATCCCAGTCTTACACCTAGCCAGCTGTGTACTGGATATTTCAGGCTCAAATTCTCTCATCAGTGAAATGAGAAGAAATAAGCAGTGTGATCTGGAAGCTTCATACATATTTGCTTTTCTATGAGAGTAAACCTGGCCAATAATCTACTGCACTGGGCAGGACCAGCTTAGGGAGCAAGTGAGCAATAGTTGATACGATTTTTTAACCAATGGCAGCAAACTGTGAAGTTGGGTTGTTCCCTAGTCTGTTTCCCTGGGTTTAGGTAAACACTTCTTATTTACTTGAATTCCTTATTAAATCTAAAGCTTGCCCTCCTCTTCATAAAATGTCACCACAGCCACATATCTAAATCATCTCGATGATCTCTGCTGGGCATCCCATTTACTATGACTTTCACCCTCTCTTTGTTACTGGTATTCCTATTAT
Organism: Tapirus indicus; assembly: GCA_031878705.1. Taxonomy (NCBI): domain Eukaryota; kingdom Metazoa; phylum Chordata; class Mammalia; order Perissodactyla; family Tapiridae; genus Tapirus; species Tapirus indicus. The sequence goes on along the minus strand of CM062934.1, from coordinate 10,392,834 downwards.
CCTATATTTCCATTTATGCCTGTAAGTTTTTAAAATAACTCAGATAAACTATCAAATCTCTTCTCAAAAACTATTTTGTAGGGAAACTCTAACTTTTGGCAAATGGAAGTATCCTATTTGGTTAAAGATAAAGTGCTTGATGACCAAATATCTAATTGCATATAATTTTCTAAAATCTGTGGAAATGTTTCCTGCTTATTCAAGGAGTTTTTTGTGATTGTTAGGCAAAACAAAGGAAAGGATGAGGCGTTAAGTATATTTTGAATTTTTATAAATTTCAACCCCATATTTGGATTAAAGGGTAAGTTATATTAGCAAACCCCTAAGTCAAAATATTTTAGTCATTAGTTCTAAAATTACGTTTGCTACTAATATAAATTGGCCAAATATCCAAGTGTAAGTCACAGAATGCATTATTAAAAATTAAAACAACATAAGAAAGTAATAGTCAGTTTAGATAATTAGATATAGTAATATACTCTATTAGAAAGTAATTAGGCATGGAAATATGTCAATGGTCCATATATTAATGGTTAATGCCATTATCTTAAAATGATGATGTAATTGAATCAACAATATATCCTAGATTAAAAATAAACCAGGAATGTTTTTAAACATAGCAAAAACTTGCAAGAAAATATATATCCCCAAATAGGGTACTGTTTGGAAAAATGGAATATGCAGTCATGTCATAGCCATATAGAGCCATTTAACACGATGTGGACCTATAAATCGTGCTATGGAAGGATGCTCTACATAGTACAGCTAGGTAAGAAAATTAGTTATATTGTTATATCATTATAGTAATGATAAAAATAATTGTGACAATAATATAAAGACACAGCACTTACTAGGTGCTTACTGTGAGTGAGGCAGTGTTTCAGTGGTTTTATAGGCATTATCTCATTTGATCCTCACAACTTTGTTAATTAGGTACTATTATTCTTCTCTTTGTACAAAGGAGGAAACTGAAACTCCAAGAAACAAAGAGATTAAGTAATATGCCCAAGAACACACACAGTATCTGGTAGACCCCTTGCTTCTACAATCCACCATCTATCATCTATCTGTCTGTCTATCTATCTATCTATCTATCTATCTATCTATCTATCTATCTATCTATCTATCTATCTTCTATCCATCCATCCATCCATCCAACTGTTTTAGTTAGCAGTCTACTATTTGAAGATGAATTAAATATGAAGCAAACATTTGGAAACCCCTCAGGATGAGTAGCTATACAGGATGAATATCTATGTATGTGCAAAGTTAGGGTCAATAGTTTAGTAATTAAGTCTCTCTAGGAAACTTGCATTAAATGCCCTTGGCCAGAGTAAATATACTGACAAGACTTGATATCCAGAAGAAAATGGAGCCTGTTTCCATTTTAACTCCGTGGGACTTCCAAATATTTCAGAGAAAATATTTCAGGCTCCAGATTGTGACTAATGACTATTCTCTATATCTTGGTTAAAACTGTATTTCATTTTCTGAAACCTTCTTTTGGAGCTTAGTTTTGATTAACAGTCAGAGCACTATTTTAAAAAGAAATTAGAAATCAACTTCAGTAAATTTGCTTATAATGCAATTTTTTTGTCTTTCTTTTATTTAATCTTATTTATTAGATATATTAGTATGAAAAAGGGACAGTCAGAAAATGTATAGGAAAAGAATCACTGTGAAAAGAAGAAAACTAATTTCAGTGAGGAAAGACTAACGCATAATTTGCAAAGCAGTATTAAGATAAAGTAATTTTAAAGATTAATCAGAGAAATTTTCATTTAAATAGATTTCTTAACACAAAATTATGAACATAATAATAGGATCTTACAAGTATCTATTGCTTTACAGTTTTCATTACCCATTCATAGGATGATGATTTTTTAAAATTTGGTTTTTAATTTCCCAGCTATGAGACGAAGGGGTTACAGATGTTTTTGCGTGTTCTAACCGAGAACAGCAGGGCTTGGAGAAGTTAAAAAATTTGCTCAAGGTCACAGCGCTGGGTCTAGAAGCCAGAGCTTCTGAGTACCTGGTATTGTTTTTCAGCGTGCATCACTGCTTCTCAATGGGAATTATGATACCAGCAAAGTTGTACCAAAGAGAATATTGCCAAACTTCGTAGAAACTAATTAAAGTGCAAAGTATTCTTAATATAAGATTTGATAGCAATTTGTTTCAGCAGCAAGTTACAGGTAATTTTGCGGTTCTCTAAGTGGCTTTTTATTTCTGAAATTGTGTTGTGCTGACTGCTATTTTCTTGCTCTTTGCATTCTTTGTCATTTTTAATATCTTTAGTGATTTTGAAATATTTGGTGCTGGATCATTCTGGTGCAAATATGACCTGTCATTCCAACAAATGGACTGATTGAATCTGTCACCCTGGTGGGATTTATAGTAAATTCACCACAGCACAAGTAAAACCATTAGAAATTGCATTGGTTTAAATGACTGAATAGAAGAACCTCTTGATTCTATCAGCAAGATGGCTTACATTTTCCCTCCAAATGACCGTGGAGAATCTTAAAATTACATCAATTTTAATGTGCATATGTTGCTGTGTTGATTTCTATTTTAGATCTGTAACACGGTTTTGGCCTCTAAAATCTCTGTTTTGAAATAATTTATGGGAAGGATTAATGAGATTTTATACTGCAGAGTGTTTTGCTTTGAAACAATGGATTTATATACAAAATATTTCTTTTCAATTTTAATTGATATATACATATACATATATTAATGTGAATAAACTATTTTTATTGTACATAGTATAATTCTCTAAATCTTTTACTTTATCTCCTTTAGCTTTCAGACTGTCCCACAATTGAGATGGAAAATATATTTAGTTACTAATCAGTATGTACATCCTGGAGTAAGTTTTTAGGTACTGATAATTTGGAAAATAATTCATTGATTTTGTTGTTATTGTTCATATAATGCTTCCTATTCCAAATAAAATATTTTGAATCATTTTCACCTCTAAAGTAAAAAAAATGTGCAAGTTTAACTTTTTAAAATTCTTAACACATAACCAACCTTTTTTCTCAAATGTGCAAACATTTTATTGTTTTGTGTAGACTGAATATATTTTGTTTTATGTTGTTTGTCTCCACATACTTGATCACCTGTGTTTTTTAGATTTTTTTCAGATTTAATGTCATCATGTTTCACAGTGTATTTTACTTTCTTAACCTAACAGTTCAATTTGATACTATCCTTATCTGACTACTAAAACTATAATAAAAAACATTTTAATAGTCATGTAAAACAGAGCACATAAAGTAAGAACATTTATTTTAGTTGAAGACATGTGCTAATTTTTTATTGAGAAATGCATTAAACATTGATACACCCAACCTCTGATTGAACCTTCAGACTTGTCACATGTAGGGGCTGTTGAAGATTTATTGCACAATATAAAATTAGGCATATATAGTAAACTTGATAGTAAATGACCTTTGCAGACAGGAGACTGCCACAGAGAAAAGTTGCACAATAGAAGGGGATTTGAAAAACATATTTTAAAGACATTCAAAGATGAGTGATGGAAACTGAAAATCATAAAGAGAAAAAATATTCTCCGATGAAATAGATACATAGCAAATGTACTTGCTAAAATGGATAGGTATTTTCAACATCACTAATTCATTTGTTATACAACAATCCATGCTAAAGAACGGATGTTTAACTTCAAACATATACATACGTCTATATAGTCAGTTTCACAAAGTACTTATGAAATATAAATATAAAAGATCTGTTTAATCCATAAAAAAGGTACAAATTAATAGAGCAATAAAGACTCATATAAGGATGAATATCATGTGTCAAAAGCAGGACACCCTATGTTCTGACAGGAGGTTGATTTCATTGTGAATTGAATTTAGTGTATTCTTCATTCTGTTATCTGTCCGTTTCTCTCTCCTTTCCTCCCCTTCCCTCTCCTCCTCTCTCTTCTCCTTTCCTCCCCGCTCCTCCCCCTCTTTCTTCCTTTCTCATCCTCCTCCTCCCTTCTCCTGCTCTCTCTCTCTCTCTTAAGTTGATTGTCCATTAGCATCAGGCTTCTCTTGGGGATAATTACAAACATGCCTGCTGCACTTGAAATTTACTGGCATGATGCCCTAATGAATCTTTAATTGGAATTCATAGAAATTGGCCAAAAATCTTGAAGCTTTAACATTGCTTGTTTAAACTGTTTAAAAGGAAAAAGTTATATTAGGCTCACAAAAAGCTATATAAAATTATTTCAAGATAATGGCATTTATTTCCTACAAATTTTATAGGAATTTAAATGATAAATTAAAACTCATATCTATCAGAAAACAATGCTGATAATGAATCTGTTTAGAAAGGAACTAAGTTTTCTCAAATGGTAGAATGAAATCCATATTTACAAAATCTATTTTCTATAATACAAACGGATGGATTGCACTAGTAGGTATTATTTAAATTTCTGAACTATATTGTTTTGATTTTTGTATAATTTTAAGTCATATTTTATGAATCTGTGGGTTTTTTTCCTATGTAAAAGAGAGAAAATACTCAGAGAGGCATATTAAGATTTCTTTGCCTTTTAAAAAACATTGGGGGAACATTTGCTATTTTTTAGATAAAATTTGTACAACCAACCCCATTTCTACCAATTTGGATTCTAACTCCTAAACAAATGGTAACATTTGTAGTACTTTTAGTAAAATAGACATAGATTGTTAATATTAGGTATACGTTCCTGGGACATATGATAAAAGGACATTTGAGAATTCTGGAAGCCAGATGCAATTGTTCACTTCTGAGTCCTAAGAGCGAACATAACGTCTGAAGTAACAAATAATGTTCTGTTTTTACAGGAGGTACAGAGGGAGTGGGGACATTCTCCTGAAGTAAACACTCCTAGGCCATAAACCCCATTAAACAGGTGGTACTCTTTGGCTGTGAAATTGGATTGAATAACATAGAGTTTCTCTTTTTCTTATTTCAGAGACATGATACAGGAGATAAAGGGGAGTTCACAGCTCAGCATGAATGTTATGCTCAACACAGCGCTGCCCTCTTTTATTCTGTTTCCCAGTCACGTGCCCCTCTGAGATTCTGTCAACATGTTCCACCGTTCTCATTCTTTCTTTATTACTTTCACTTTTCTTCCTTCCTCCTTTTTTGTTTAGTTTCTATTAGGTTAGGGATTCCTAAGATGGAAAAAATAACCAGCTACAGTCCTTCTCACAAAACAGAGTTCAGAGGGAAATCTGATTATTACTGGAATCAATATCCCAATAAAGGAAAATTATTTTTCGTACCTGAATTTAGTCTACTTTCTGCTCCCGACATGATATTGAAATCCATCAATTTTCGGAACCTTGTAAATTCCTTTGCACTTTTAATGGAAATAGACTTTGAAAGACGTTGAGATGGAGCTTGATGCATGAAGTAAAGTGGGCAGGACACCGAGTGACTAATTAAAGTGCTATCTCCTCTATTTTCTTTTGCTTTCCACCTGGCTTCGCTGCTGGTAAGTCTAGTAATTCCCCAACCATACCCTCACTATGCAGCCTGAAATGTTGTCTCAAAGATCAGCATAAACACAAATCCTACCACGATTTGTGTGCTTTGTCTTTACTACATCGTGATGCTAATAAGATGACTGCAGGCAAGTTCACACTGGACAGCGAATTTTCCTGCACCAATGATTGATGAATGGTTAAATTACGGACTTGGGATTTTTAATTTTTTTTAAATTTTAATTTATAATAAAGTTCAATGTTGAGCTAAAATGGTTTAAAAATAGGATTATGCAAGGAACTCAGTATTTTGATTCAACAATGTGTATATTTTATAGAAATACATTAAGCTGTTGTCTTTGCAGTGTTTTATTCACTCCCTAGGAGTAAATTAGTCAAGACACTCTTTTGGCGATCCACAAACATTAATAAATTTTTCAGTGAATTTTCTCTTTCTTTTTTATACTCTGCTCCCAAAGTCACCATTAACCTCTTCATTTCTTAGTCATTATTTGTTCACCAAGTTTTGATTTAGCACCTACTCTGTACTGGGTACTCTGTTGACCTTGAAGATACAGTAATGACCAAGAAGAAGTTATTATCTTCAAGGAATATACAGACGGCTTGGAAAAAAAGAAAGGAAACTGAGATGGTAAGTGCTACAGTGGAAATACTTATTATGGAAGCACAGGGAGGTATGCATTTGATTCTCTTTTTCTGCCACCATATTAGCATAATCGTTTTGCCTGCCTTTCTTTCCACAATCAATCCTGTCTCACTTGAGGAATTCTTTTTCTTACGATTACTGGATAAATCAGCATCTTTAACATAGTTATTTCAAAGTCAGTGCAGAATAATTCAACATTAGGGCCATCATCTCTGTTTTATTCTCTAGCTATAGTTTCTTTTATTGATCAGGGGTCATATTTTCTTGCTTTGTATGGGTTTAGTTTTTGATTCTATGCTGAAAATTTGTATTAAAAACAGTAAAAACTAAAATTTCAGACGCTGGAGTGGGAAACGTAACTGTGGTTGATCTGAGTTTGGACTTTCCGTCAGTTTTAGTTTGATTCAGTTCATTACTGACTATGATTAGAACATTTCCTTTTCCGGGGCTTGAGGCCTGAGCTCCGACAAGGTCTCTGAGATCTGCTCAAGCTTCACAGTCGAATCACCAGCCCTCTAACTAATGGAAGGGAGATCTCCCCACTTCACCCCACTTTGCAGTCTGGTTGCCAGCTTTTTGGCTTGTAGGAAACTGCTCTTGGCTTTCTGCAGCTCAGGTGATTGATCTGCGTCTGTCTGTTTGTCCCTCTCTTTCTGTCATTCTGCATGGTTCCCAATCTGGGGTGTGTAGCTAGATCACACTCTGTGAAGTCACAGAATAACTCTCAGGACTTCTCTCAGCTCTCCTGCTCCCCCTGACTCTGAGAGCTGAAAACCCAGAGTACTTCTTCCATCTGCTGTTTTTGGTATTTTATTGTTTTGTTTTATTTAATTTATTTTTTTGCCTTTATTGAGATATACTTAGATAAAATTGTATATATTTAACGTGTAAAACATGATGGTTTGACATATGTATATTTTGTGAAATGATTATCACAATCAGGTTAATTAACACATCCATCACCTCACATAGTTACCTTTGTGTGTGTGTGTCTGTGTGCACACACGTGTGGTGAGAATTCTTACAATTTACTCTCTTAGAGAATTTCAAGTACATGATACAGTACTATTAACTATAATCACCATGCTACATGCTGTACATTAGATTCCCAGAGCTTATTCATTGTATAACTGAAAGTTTGTACCCTTTGACAGCATGTCTCCATCTCCCCTTTCCCCCAGCCCCTCGTAACCACTATTCTACTCTCTGTTTGTATTAGTTTGACTTTTTTTTTTTTTAGATTCCACATATAAGCGAGAACATACAGTACAGTGTTCGTCTTTCTCTGGCTAATTTTACTTGGCATAATGTCCTCTGGATTTCCCTCTTTTTCATGGCTGAATAATATTCCAGGGTGTGTGTGTGCGTGAGAGAGAGAGATACATATATATATATATGCATATGTGTGTATATAAATATGTCTATATATATGTATATATATCTCTCTCTCACATTTTCTTTATCCATTCATCCATCCACAGATAATTAGGTTATTTCCATATACATCTTGGCTATTGTGAATAATGTTGCAATGAACATGGGAGTGCATATATCTCTTCGAGTTACTGAGTTTGTTTCCTTTGAATATATACCCAGAAGTGTGACTGATTGCTGGATCATATGACAATTCTCTGTAATTTTTTGAGGAACCTCCATAATGGCAGTACCAACTATTTACTCATCAACAGAGTACAAGGGTTCCCTTTTCTCCATGTTCTTGCCAACACTTGTTATCTTTGTTTTCTTGATAAAAGCCATCCTAACAGATTAGCGGTGATATCTCACTATTGTTTTGATTTGCATTTCCCTACTGATTAATGACGCTGAGCACCTTTTTATGTACTTGTTGGCCATCTGTAAGTCTTCTTTGGAAAAATGTCTATTCAGATCATCTGCCATTTTTTAATCAGATTGTTTGGGGTTTTTTTTTGCTCTTGAGTTGGATGAATTCATATATATTTTGGATTTAATCTCTTATCAGATACATGGCTTGCAAATATTTTCTCCCATTCCATAGGTTGCCTTTTTGTTGATTGTTTCCTTTGCCCTGCACAGGCTTTTTTATTTTGCTGTTGTCCCACTTGTTTAATTTTGATTTTGTTGCCTATGCTTTTGGTGTCATATCTAAAAAAAGTCACTGCCAAAAACAATGTCAAGGAGTTTTTTTCTATATGTTTTCTTCTAGGAGTTTTATGATTTTAGGTGTTACGTTTAAGTCTCTAATCTAAATGAGTTCATTTTTGTGAATGGTGTAAGACAGGGGTGCAGTTTTACTATTTCATGTGTGGATAGCCCATTTTCCCAGCACCATTTATTGAAGAGACTGTTCTTTCCCCATTGTGTGTTTGTTTTGGGGATTTTAATGGTGTCGCTCCCTTGTCTTGTTGTTTGCACTGTTTTTGATGAAAACATCTGCTGTCATCTTCATTTTGTTCCTCACTCTATTACACTTCATTTCTTTCTGATTGAAGTTAAGATTTTCTCTTTATCATTGGTTGTCAGTGTTTTAATTATGTTATGCTTTGGTATAGTTTGGTTTCATTGAACTTCTTGAACCTGTACCTTTATACTTTTAATCACGTTTAAAACATTAGGGCATTATTTCTTTAAATATTTTTTCTGTCCCTACAGGTTACCCTCCATCTTTAGGGGCTTCAGTTATGCCATTATTAGGCCATTTGATGTTGTCCCTCAGCCTCCTGAAGCTCTGTTTATTGTTTTTTAAATTATCTTTTCTTTCTGTGTTTCATGTTGAATAGATTCTATTGCTGTCTTCAGATTCAATAGTCTTACCAATCTTTTCTTCTGAAATATCTAAACTTCCACGAATCCAATCAAATGCATTTTTTATCTTGTACATTGTAGTTTCCATCTCTAGAAATTTGACTTGTGTCTTTTTTTTATAACTTATATGACTCTAGTTAAATTTTTCAACATATGGAATATAGATATAATAATAGTTTAAACATATTTGCCTGCTAATACTAACATCTGTGTTGGTTTTGGATTGATTTCAATTAATTGATTATGGGTCATATCTTCCTGCTTCTTTGTATGCCTTTAAATTTTGGTTGGATGACAGATATTGGGAATTTTACCTTATTGGGTGTTTGACTTTTAAAACATCTGTATGTATTCTTGATATTTGCTCTGGGATGTGGTTAAGTTACCTGCTTTTAAGATCTGTTAGATGGGACTGGAAAAATGCTCAGGCCGTGGTTAATTACTCCCCACAGCTGATACAGGATGCTTCTGTTTGGACTCCAAATCACTGGGCTATGGCTGTGCCATCTACCATCCCTAGAACTGTAGTTTCAGGCATCATTTGACAGATTCTCTTCAGAATCCTTCATAAGTTGGGAGAGGTTAGCTTCCATAGGTCAAACTGTTTTAGGTTCTTCAGCTTCCATAGATATATTTAATATCCATTACCTAATTTCTTTATATTGATTATCTGATTAAAAATAACATATTTAAAATAATTATCCTAGGAGTATATACGATATAATTATTCTTGGAATAATCAGTTTCTAAGTCCTTTTATTCTCTAATATCATTCCATGGTATTTATCTACAGTTTTTTTAACATGGCATTATTCTCATTAAGTTTTAAAAATAAAATTGGTTATAAAGTTTAAAAGTTAAATTTATAGTTAATGCATTTTAAATTGTTGAAGCTTCAGTTGTCTCTTTTCTGGACTTAGATCAATGCTGTGCAATAGAAATGTAATGTGAGCCAAAATTACAGCTTTAAATTTTCTCATAGTCATATTTAAAAACTGAAAAGAAGGGCTGGCCCCATGGCATAGTAATTAAGTTGAGCACACTCTGCTTCGGGTTCACAGGTTCGGATCCCGGGCACAGAGCTACACCACTCATCAAGCCATGCTGTGGCAGCATCCCACATACAAAATAGAGGAAGATGGGCACAGATGTTAGCTCAGGGCCACTCTTCCTCAAGCAAAAAGAGGAGGATTGGCAACAGATATTAGCTCAGGGCTAATCTTTCTCAAGCCAAAAAAAAAAAAAAAAAAGAGGAAGATTGGCAACAGATGTTAGCTCAGGGTGAATCTTCAGCAAAAAAAAGAAAAAGTGAAAAGAAACAGATGAAAATCCTTAATAATTTATTTTGTTAAATCCAGTGTGTCCAAAATGCAATAATCTCAGGGGCCAGCCCAGTGGCACAGTGGTTAAGTTCGGTGAACTTTGCTGCAGCGGCCCAGGGATCGCAGGTTTGGACCCCAGGCATGGACCTACACACCGCTCATCACAGCCATGCTGTGGTGGCATCCCACCTACAAAAGAGGAAGATGGGCACAGATGTTAGCTCAGGGCCAATCTTCCTCACCAAAAAAAAATATATATATAATAATTTTAATATTTGATAAATATAAAAATTAGTGAGATTCTTTTCATATCATTCTGCAAAATCCTCCATGTATTTTATACTTACAGAATATCTCAATTTGTATTAGCTACATTTCACATGTCAGGGGCACATATGGCTTGTGGCTGCTGTATTGTATAGCACAGACTCAGACAATAATATTTTGAAAGAGAAAAGACTCTTTCTGCAGATGCTGAGGTATTGGTAAATTCGAAGCCAATCCTGTTAAATGGATGAAGTTTAAAAATCACAATTTAAATGTGCAATTATTTTACACTATTATTTTAATAGATAATACTTTTTTTGCCTATATTCAGAGTAACTTCTCTGGCAAATATTTTTCATATGAGAAAAATAATAACGTCTTTATTCATAACTCTTTTGAATATGTTCCTATATATAGATATCTCAAAAATAACAGATATTCTAAATCTCATTTTATTCCAGTATAGAATATAAATTGGTTCATCAAGATATTCTTCCTACAGGTCAAGATTTTCCAAAATTAAGTTTTAGAATTATAAAATTTAACCTTGTACTTTGTTTTACCTCTAGTTTGTGAGCTTTGTTTTCAATAATGACAATTTGGTTGTTTTCAACATTGAAATTTGTTAGCACTTCATACATTGCATACTTTAATTGCAGTTTTCCAACTTTATTATTTTTTGAATTCATTTTTTTGTTGAAGTATAGTTGACATACAATATTGTGTTAGCCTCAGGTGTATGATGTAGTGATTCAACACTTATTTACATTACAAAACGAGCACCTTGATGAGACTAGTTATCATGTTCATCATACAAAGTTACTACAATATTGTTGACTACATTCCCTGTGCTGTACATTACATCCTGTCACATTTATTTATGACTGGAAGTTTGTACCTCTTCTCCCCTTCACCAGTTTCACCCTTCTCCTCATTCCCCTCCCTTTGGCAACCACCAGTTTGCTCTCTATATCTATGAGGCTGTTTCTGTTTTGTTTATTCATTTGTTTTGATTTTTAGATCCAACTTATTTTGAATATGGTGCAAAAAGAATTTATGGAGCTCATTAACAAACATATTTTATTGATTAAAGTACATTTTTTCAAAGGCTCAAACATTTTTAAATTCTGATCTATGAAGGGAGCAAAGAGAGAAAGTGTTTATGTCATGCTGATGTGTGTCTCTTTTTGTCTTACTGTTAATGGCATTACATTTTTGTGGTTCATTTACTCTGTGTGTATACTTATACTCTGTATGAATTTGTGTAAATCTCCACCACTTCAGTTTTTATTTATATCCGTAGAATATTCAATACAATTTGAACTCAATTTTTAATTTTGTGTATTTTTTTCCAATCCCAAAGTCATTTCTACTCCAAAGTTTTCTTAATTTAGTAAATGTGTGTGTGTATATAAAATACTTATTTTGTCAAAATACTGTCCTTCACTACAATTTGTATTGGTATTATCTATGTAAAAACAAATACTTTTATCTTCAATGTTGAACTTTTAAGTTTAATTTACAATAGCATTGATAATAATGTCAGATATTCCACTTTATTTATAAATTATAAAATCTTTACTTTGATTTTGTAAAATGGAAGAAAAGAAGGAACCATTTTTGGAGTTAATGTAACTGATTTTTCTTTCCAGCTTCTAATGACATGGGCCAAAAAACAACCTCATGCAACTCTTTATCAAATTGTCTGTTGGCTTCATGGAGCAAATGCATTAACAGTTATCACTTCACTTTTTGTTTGTTCATAAAAAACTTGGAATTAGCCATATCATCTTGTCGAACTGAGAAGTCATACTTCACACAGTGTGTGAATGTCTTAATGTACCTTGCCAATATAAATCCTTAAATTTTGAAGTATATGGTAAAAGTATTTTCATCAAATATGTGTCTTCTTGTTTTCATAGTCAGTGACATCAGAGTATAATCCATGGGGAATTGCAAATGTCAATAAATATTTTGTGTAAGTTACAAAATTACCATTAAATTTCTAGAGAAACAGACATTTGGCACTTAGTTTCTCATTAAATATGCACTTTTATTTTTATGAGCTCATTGCTGTGAAAGGATTTATGGCCAAAAAAAACATTATCAAAAAGATAAAATATAAGGTTTTTAGATTTATGTAATAAAAGTGGCAAAATCACTGTAGAACGTTCAAACTGCTGTTTACAGAAGTTCGTTTAGCCTCTACTTCCAGTATAAATTTCAAGTGCACCTAATCTATAATGTCCTGTATTAATCAATGATCCAGTTTACTGGTGGCCTGATGGCTGTGTGCATTTTGCTGCAAATGACCTTCAGGGCTGAACATTACCTACTCCTCTGACCAGACTTGGGTCCTGGTGGAGTAAGCCCTCCCTAGTGGCTGGTGTCCAAGCACATTCTATTTTATCAGAGCATCCCAAATGCTCATTTTGAAAGAGAGGTGTTAGTTAAATGGGGACTGTTCCAGGCTAACTGGGAATTATTAATGACCTACTAAGAAACAATTAAGTGCATAAAAATAGTGCATAAATAATAAAAATGACTTTTAATTTTTTTAGTTAGTACACAATATTAAAATATATTCTGACCTATGTGTAAAATAATAAGAATTATAGAAAACTTTTATGTACCTACTTGTCTTCTTAGAGAAGTACAAATTCGTATCAAGATTTCACTGATCAATACTATACTTACTAGACATTTTGATATATTTTTGTTATATTCTATGTATATTTACTTTCCTACTCAAAAAAATAAATTACTTAAAATTGGAAATGCAAAGATGAAACAGTTATACTTTGTAAATACTTTTGAAGCTATGGCATAGTGCAAAATTGGAAATAAATGCAGGTGCTAGGTATGCTTATTGGTATTTTGCAGAGTAGCAATTAATTGTTGGGCCATTTAGTGAGTTTTCTTGAGCTAGCATTCAGATACTATGATTATTGAAATTTTCCATCAGAATATTTAAATTTCATAGAAAAGATGCCATTAACATGTTTTTGTCTCAAGTTAAAATTACTTTTAGCCCCATTTAAATGGACATGGGTTATGAAACACCTGAAGTTTTATAGGGTTACATGATTTTCAGTAATGGAGACACTTTGGCAAGTGGGTTTCAAATTGAAAGAAATTCTTTTCCCTTCAAAAATCCAGCCTATCTATAAACTTCCATTTGCCAACAGAGTGAAAAATGGATAGAAGAAGTCATTCTCAAATACCAGTATGGTAAACATTAGTATTCTTAAAAATTATGCCTTGGAGAAATGATAACTGTACATGCTCCAGTACTAAAGAGACCTCTGCTTTGTCAATAGAAACAATATGATCCAGATTTGCTGAAATACAATGAATGGAAATTTTGGACTTTAATTTTTAAATAATGATCAATTGTAAAATTATTCATGGATTTTTTTTTCACTTATCATAGTTTTCACTATAGATGGAATGGATCATTTTGGCCAGGATATCATAAAGAAAACGAATCAAATGAAATACAAAAAAGATCATCAAGGCTCAGCGATTTAGTCCGCGCTTGGCAGCCCGGGGTTCGCTGGTTCAGATCCCGGGCGCCCGCCGACGCACTGCCTGTCAGCCATGCCGTGGCGGCGTCCCATATAAAGTAGAGGAAGATGGGCACGATGTTAGCCCAGGGCCAGTCTTCCTCAGCAAAAAGGGGAGGATTGGCAACAGATGTTAGCTCAGGACTTGTCTTCCTCACCAAAAAAAAAAAAAAAAAAATATTGATTGACAGAGAATCTAGTATATAACAAGATCTAGATAGGAAATAGCTAAACAGATATTTCTCTTAGTGTTGTTTAATAAATTTTTGAGCAATATTGATTGAAGAAAAATTTGAAACTAACTCTAACATTATAGAGATGCAGTCTCTATATTATTTATGTTTTATATAAATTTATGTTTCAGTTTCCCGTTTGCTGAAACAGTATATATTTTATTCCTTAGTATGTGTTTGGTTATTTTCAACAAATATTTTATGTTGTTGTTTTCTTTCTTTTTTTTTTTTTTGTGGGGAAGACCAGCCCTGAGCTAACATCCGTCGCCAATCCTCCGCTTTTTGCTGAGGAAGACTGGCGCTGGGCTAACATCCGTGCCCATCTTCCTCCACGTTATATGGGACGCCACCACAGCGTGGCTGACAGGCAGTGCATCGGCGGGGGCCCGGGATCCGAACTCGCGAACCCTGGGCTGCCAAGCGCGAACTAAACCGCTGCGCCACCGGGTGGCCCCTCCTGTTGTTTTCTTTATAAAAACCTGACATCTTAAAATTCAAAGGACCCTTTTATTTATTTTTTTTTCTGTTTTTTTTTTTTTTTTTTTTTAAATTGGGGTAAGATTGGTTTATACCATTATGTAAACTTCAGGTGTACATCATTATATTTTGATTTCTGTATAGAATACATGGTGTTCACTACCAAAAGTCTAGGTGCCATCTGTCACTAAACAAATGTGCCCTTTTACCCCTTTTGCCCTCCCCACTCACCCCTTTCCCTCTGGTAGCCATCAATCTATTCTCTGTATCTATGTGTTGTTGTTTTTTTTTTTTATCTTCCATTTATGAGTGAAATCATATGGTATTTGGCTTTCTCTGTCTGATCTATTTCACTTACCATAATACCCTCAAGATCCATCCATGTTGTTGCAAATGGCAGGATTTCATTTTTTTAGTGGTGGAGTAGTATTCCATTGCATATATATACCATATCTATTTTATCCATTTGTCTGTTGATGGTCACTTATGTTGTTTCCAAGTCTTGGCTATTGTGAATAATGCTGCAGTGAACATAGAGGTGCAGATATCTTTTTGAATTAGTGTTTTCATGTTCTTTGGATAAATACCCAGAAGTGGAATAGCTGAATGATATAGTAGTTCTATTTTTAATTTTTTGAGGAATTTCCATACTGTTTTCCATAGCGGCTGCACCAGTTTACTTCTGCTAGCAGGGTATTAGAGTTACTCTTCTCCACATGCTCTCTAACACTTGTTATTTCTTGTCTTTTTTATAATGGCCATTCTGACAAGCATGAGGTGATATCTTATTGTGGTTTTGATGTGCATTTCCCTAGCAGTGATGTTGAGCACATTTTCATGTGCCTGTTGGCCTTCTGTATATCTTCTTTGGAAAAATGTCTGTTCAGATCCTCTGCCTATGTTTCAATCAGGTTATTTTGTTGTTGAGTTGTATGAGTTCTTTATATATTTTGGATATTAAACCCTTTTCAGATATATGATTTGCAAATATCTTCTCCCAATTGGCCAGTTGTCTTTTCATTTTGTTGATGATTTCCTTTGCCATGCAGAAGCTTTTTAGTTTGATGTAGTCCTATTTGTTTATTTTTTCTTTTGTTTCTCTTGCCTGAGGAGACATGATATTCAAAAAGATACTGCTAAGACTGATGTCAAAGAGCATACTGCCTATGTTTTCTTCTAGGAGTTTTATGGTTTTAGGTCTTACATTCAAGTCTTTAATCCATTTTGAGTTAATTTTTGTGTGTAGTGTAAGATAATGGTCTACTTTCATTCTTTTGCCTGTAGCTGTCCAGTTTTCCTAACACCATTTATTGAAGAGACTTCCTTTCTCCACTGTATGTTCTTGGTTCCCTCAGGTGTCCATAGATGTGTGGATTTATTTCTGAGCTCTCAGTTCTGTTCCATTGATCTGTGTGTCTGTTTTAGTGCCAATAGCATGTTGTTTTGATTACTATAGCTTTGTAATACATTTTGATATCAGGGAGTGTGATACCTCCAGCTTTGTTCTTTTTTCTTAGGATTCCTTTGGCTTTGGGGGGGGTCTTTTGTTGTTCCACTTAAATTTTAGTATTCTTTGTTCTATTTCCATAAAAAATGTCATTGGGACTTTGATAGGGATTGCATTGAATATGTAGGTTGCTTTAGGAATTATGGACTTTTTAACTATGTTAATTTTTCCAATACATGAGAATGGAATATCTTTCCCTTTCTTTGGTTTTCTTTAATTTCTTTCAACAATATTTTATAGTTTTCAGTGTACAGGTCTTTCACTTCCTTGGTTAAATTTATTCCCAGGTATTTTATTCTTTTTGTTGCAATTGTAAATGGGACTGTATTCTTGATTTCTCTTTCGGCTATTTCTTTGTTAGCATTTAGAAACAACTGATTTTTGTATGTTGATTTTGTACTCTGCAACTTTACTGTATTCGATTATTATTTCAAATAGTTTTTTGGTGGATTCTTTAGAGTTTTCTGTATATAAAATCTTGTCATCTGCAAACAGTGACAGCTTTCCTTTTTCCTTTCCAATGTGGATCCCTTTTATTTCTTTTTCTTGTCTTATTGCTCTGGCTAGGACTTCTAATGCTATGTTGAATAAAAGTGGTGAGATTGGGCATCCTTGTCTTGTTCCTTTTCTTAGAGAGATATCTTTCAGTTTTTCAGCATTGACTATGATGTTAGCTGTGGGTTTGTCATATATGGCCTTTATTACATTGAGGTCCTTTCCTTCTGTTCCCATTATATTCAGGGTTTTTATCCTAAATGGATGCTGAATCTTGTCAAATGCTTTCTCTGCATCTACTGAGATGATCATGTGAATTTTTTATTCTTAATTTTGCTAATGTGGTGTATCATGTTGATTGATTTGCAGATGTTGAATTATTCTTTCATCCCTGGAATAAATCCCATTGGATCATGGTGTATGATCTCCCTCATGTATTGTTGTATTCAATTTGCTAACACTTTGTTGAGGATTTTTGCATCTATATTCATTAGCAATATGGGCCTTTACCTTTCTTTTTTTGTGTTGTTCTTGTCTAGTTGTGGTATCAGGGTAATGTTGGCCTCATGGAATGAGTTAGGAAGCAACACCTCCTCTTCAATTTTTTGGAAGAGTTTGAGAAGGATAGGTATTCTTTGAATGTTTGGTAGAATTCACTGGAGAAGCCATCTGGTGCTGGACTTCAGCATTTCGGGAAGTTTTTGATTAGTGTTTCAATCTCCTTACTAGTGATCAGTCTGTTCAGATTCTCCTTTTCTTCTTGATTCAGTTTTGGAAGGTTGTGTGATTCTAAGAATTTATCCATTTCTTCTAGTTTACCCAATTTGTTGGTGAATGGCTTATCATAGTATTCTCTTATAATCCTTTGTATTTCTGTTATCCATTGTAATTTCTCCTCTGTCGCTTATGATTTTATTCATTTGAGTTTTCTCTCTTTTTTACTTTGTGAGTCTAGCTAAATGTTTGTCTTTTTTTTCTAATCTTTTCAAAGAACCAGCTTAGTTTCGTTGATCTTTCCTGTTGTCTTTTCAGTCTCTATTTCATCTCTGATTATTATTATTTCCTTCTTTTACTTATTTTGAGCTTCACTTGTTCTTCTTTTTCTAGTTCCTTTAGGTGTAATGTTAGATTTTTTTATTTGAGATTTTTCTTGTTTCTTGAGGTAGGCCTGTATTACTATAATCTTCCCTCTTAGTGCCACTTTTGCTGTATCCCATAGATTTTTGGTATGTCATATTTTCATTTCTATTTGTCTCCAGATATTTTTTTGATTTCTCCTTTGATTTCACCACTGACCTAATTGTTCAGTAGCATTTTGTTTAATCTCCACATATTTGTAACTTTTTCAGTTTTCTTCCCGTAGTTGATTTCTAATTTCATACCATTGTGTTCAAAAAAGTGATTGATATTATTTCAATCTTAAATTTATTGAGACTTGTTTTGTGGCCTAATACATGATCTATCTTGGAGATGTTCCACATACATTTGAAAAAAATGTGTATTTTGCAGTTTTGGGATGGAATGTTCTGTGTATATCTATTAAATCCATCTTGTCTAATGTGTCATTTAAGACCAAAGTTTCTTTATTGATCTTCTGTCTGGATGGTCTATCCATTGATGTAAGTGGAGTGTTAAAATTCCATGCTACTATTGTGTCACTGTCAATTTCTCCTTTTATGTCTGTTAATAATTGCTTTATGTATTTAGGTGCTCCTATGTTGGGCTCATAGATATTTACAAGTGTTATATTCTTTTGCTGGATTGTTCCCTTTATCATTATGTAATGCCCTTCATTGTTTTTGTTTTAAAGTTTATTTTGTCTAATATAAGTATTGCTATTCCAGCTTTCTTTTTATTTCCATTTGCAGGGAATATCTTTTTCCATCCCTTCACTTTCAGCATCTTTAGTTCCAAAGTGTGTCTCTTATATGTAGCATATGTATGGGTCTTGTTTTTTTATCCATTCAGCTACCTTATGTCTTTTGATTGGAGCATTTAGCCCATTTACATTTAAAGTAACTATTGATATGTATGCAATTATTGCCATTTAGTTACTTTTTTCTGGATGTTTTTGTAGGTCTTCTCTGTTCCTTTCTTCTTCACTTGCTCTCCTCCCTTGTGATTTGATGACTTTCTTTAGTTTTATGTTTGGGTTTCTTACTCTTTATTTTTTGTGTGTTTATGATAGGTTTTTGGTTTACCATGAAGTTTATATATAATAACCTATATAAATAACAATCTATATTAAGTTGATAGTCTCTTAAGTTTGACCTCTTACTGAAAGCCCTACACTTTAACTCCCCCTCAGTGTTTTATGTTTTTGACATCATATTTTACCTCTTTTAATTGTGTATATCCCTTAAACTCTTCTCTTAGATATAGATGATTTTAGTACTTTTGTCTTTTGACCCTCACATTAACTTTATAAGTGGTTGATCCACTACCTTTACTGTATATTTGCCTTTATCAGGCATGTTTTTTCTTTGATGGTTTTCTTATTCCTATTTGTGGCCTTTCCTTTCACACTTAAATAATTCCCTTAAACATTTCTTGTAAGACTGGTTCAGTGGTGATGAACTCCTTTGGGTTTTGGTTGTCTGGAAAACTCTTTCTCTCTCCTTCCATTCTGAATGATAACCTTACTGGCTTTGGTATTCTTGGTTGTAGATTTTTTTTTCACTTCAACACTTTGAATATATCATTGCCACTCCCTTCTAGCCTGTAAGGTTTCTGCTGAGAAGTCAGCTGATAACCTTATGGGGTTTCTTTTTAAGTGACTTGTTGTCTTTCTCTTGAAGCTTTTAGGATTCTCTTTGTATCTTTAATTCTTGACATTTTAATTATAATGTTCTTGGCGTGGGCCTCTTTGGGTTCATCTTGTTTGGTGATCTCTGTGCTTCCTGTAGCTGGATGTCTGTTTCCTTCCCCAGGTTAGGGAAGTTTTCAGCTATTAGTTCTTCATATAAGTTCTCTGCCCCTTTGTCTATCTCTTCTCCTTCTGGGGCACATATAATGTGAATGTTAATATGCTTAATGTTGCCCTAAAGTCCCTTAGACTGTCATTTTTCTTTTCAGTTCTTTTTTCTTTCTTCTGTTCAGCTTTGTGATTTCCTCTGCTCATTAGTCCAGACCAGTGTTCTGTTCTTCTGTGTCATCTACTCTCTTGTTGATTCCCTCTAGTGAAATTTTCATCTCCATTATTGTATTCTTCAGCTCTGAATGGTTCTTTTTTATATTTTCCAGTTCTTTGTTGAAGTTCTCACTGTGTTCCTCTATTCTCCTTCCCAGTTCAGTGAGCATTCTTATGACCATTAGTTTGTACTCTTTATCAGGTAGATTGTTTATATCTATTTCATTTAGTTCTTTTTCTGAGGATTTGTCTTGTTCTTTTATTTGGAACATATTCCTTTGTCTCTTCATTTTGCCTACTTCTCTGTGCTTATTTCTGTGTATTGGGTAGATTAGCTATATATTCCTATCCTGGAA
Organism: Tapirus indicus; assembly: GCA_031878705.1. Classification (NCBI taxonomy): domain Eukaryota; kingdom Metazoa; phylum Chordata; class Mammalia; order Perissodactyla; family Tapiridae; genus Tapirus; species Tapirus indicus. Next base: position 10,372,535 of record CM062934.1, on the reverse strand, counting down.
ATGTGGCCTTATGTAGGAGATGTCTTATGGGGCCCATCAATGTGCTCCCCTCTTGTCACCCATGCCAGAAACTCCAGGGATGTCCCTGTGTTTGTCCTTCTGTTGTGGCAGGGCTGCTATTGCTGTGGGCACATGGGTAGGCTAGGCTGATCCCTGGGCTGGCTGGTTGTGAGACCCAGCTATGTGCAGCTGCAATGGGCATGTTATTGGGTGGGACAAGCCCCTAACATGGCTGGCTGTGAGGTCTGGGAGCACACAACTACTGCAGGTTTGCTGGTGACTGAGTCAGGCCCCTAGTGTGACTGGCTGCATGATCCAGCAATGTTTGGCTGTTTCAGATGTGCTAGTGGGCAGGGAAGGCTTCTGGTGAGGCTAAATTCCTGGTGTGGAACTATTCACTGTTGCCATTTTGCTCTTGGGCAGGGCAGGCCTCCAGCGTGAACTGGCTATGAGGCCCTGTGGTGCAAAGCTGCATCAGGTGCATTGATGGGTGGGGCAGGTGCCCAGCAAGGCATTGTGCAACCATTTCAGGCATTTGTAGGTGGGGCAGATCCCCTCTGTGGTTGTTTACCAAGCCCAGCAGAGCAAGTCAGCTGTGAGCTCACTGGTGGGCAGGGCAGGTTCCTGGGCTAATAGGCTAGAGGAAGGATTCCAATGACTCCTGCTAGTGTCTGTAACAGCATGAATGAACTAGATGACAATAATGGCTGCCACCAGTGTCTCAGTGCCTGGGGGGTGGGCTCAGCTGCCTCCTGCCTCTCTGGGATGTGCTCAAAGGTTAGTAAGTGAGTCTGTTGTACCAATGGACTATGCACTTTTCTATCTGTTTTGTGTGTGTGTGTGTGTGTGTGTGTGTGTGTGTGTGTGCTGGTTTCCGGATCAAGCAAGTCTGTGCATGTGCCCTCTCAGAGCAGGTTTTCCTTTCCCTGAAGTTCTATAGATTTCCTGTGCCTATTCTCCATTGGTTTTCAAAGCCGAGTATTTTGGGATCTTGTGTATCCTGTGCTGGACCTAAGGGCTGAGGTGTCTAACATGGAGTTCGAATCCCCCGCTCCTCTGGGAAAAGCTCCGTACCTTTGGGATTGCTCCAGATCGTGAAGCACTGTGGCTAGAGTGTGTTTTTTCCCCTCAGCAGGGCTCTATCTCTGCATCTCCCAACCCCTTCTGAGTTGTCCCTTGTTGAGGGGGTTCTTTTTATCCAGTTTCCAGATCTCCCTTGTTCGATAGGTAGTTGTAGGTTTGTTGTGTCCATGGGAGGATGCGAGTTCAGGATCCTTCTATGCTGCCATCTTCCAAACTCTCCTCCTCAAACGACCCTTCTAAGTTACACCACTTGGCAATTACATCCCGATTCTGGTGTTCTTGGTAAATGACATCTTATTTAGAATGGTGCCTGTACAGGGTTATCCCCATCAGGATTCACCACACATTTACCAAAAAGGAAAAAATTTAGCTAAAATAAAAGTTAGCTTTATCCTAAAGTAGAGTACAAAACTAAAAGGAGATGAGGAGGTTAAACTCTTTGGATGGAGTGGGTATATTTTATCCTGCTGAATTTTAGTCATTTATATTTTTATCAGCTTTCTACTTTTCCTGTTATTTTGTAGAAATATTTCATAGGCCAGAATCATCAAAACTCCCGGGAGATAGTCTTGTCTGCAGATTTGGCCAGAGTCTGTTTTACTGAGTATATGGTTTGGCCTTTTGACAAAGACGAATTGTTTGTTTGCTCATTCGTTTTTATTGCCTTTGGCCCTCAGGATTTTTCTTACAGAGTTGGCAATCACTGTTTGTTTTTTAGGGGCCTGACCCTTTCATCCTTTGTGTCATCACTCCTGGCTGTTGTGATTCCCTCTTACATCTTGGCATGCAGTCTTTTCTCAATTGTACTTTGGCTGTTACCAAACTCTATGGTGGTATCTCTCAAATCTTCCACTGTTCTGGCCACATTTACAAAGGGCTGTGTACAGTACTTTTCTGAAAATTTTCTAAGGTTTCTCAGGACATATTGTGTTTCTAGTGTACTGAATAGTTTCCTGTGGAAGTTTCTCATTTCGTAGAATTGTATCAGAGTCAAATTATCCCAGTCATCTCAAAAATATGCTTAAACCAATGAGACACATTTTACTGATTATTTATGGTCAAACCTAGTAGTTGATATCAACTGTAAGATGTAACTTTCATCAAAATCCATTGAATGATAAGTCAGGGCTCTCCTCATAGTTTTTAAAATTGCAATGACATTCATTCCTTGAACTTTATCTTGTTTTTCATCCTTTGTAATGGAGTTTAAAAGTTTTCCTTTGAATAACATGCTTTCATATAATTTATCAAAATTTTTTTTTCTGGTGAGGAAGGTTGGCTGTGAGCTAACATCTGTGCCAGTCTTCCTTTAGTTTGTATGTGGGACACTGCCACAGCATGGCTTGATGAGCAGTGTGTAGGTCTACCCTGGGGATCTGAACCTGCAATCCCCAGGCCACCAAAGTGGAGCAAGTGAACTTAACCACTACACCACTGGGCCGGCCCTTAATTTATCTGATTTGACCATAATATTGTTATGAGAGGTGAATTATCTTAGTAACATTTACTTCCGACCCAACATCAAAAAAAACCTTTAAAAAACTCATTTTTATAAGAAAATATACTAAATTATTAAATATTAAAGGATAATATGTAGTAAAATAATGTATGTTAAAGTGGTTTATGAACTGTTCTACAAAGGTTAATTATTTTTGCTATTATTAATTGTTATTATGCCTTCTTAAAATTCTGTAATAGTACACTCAATGTGAAGACAAAAAGTGAGTCAGAGTGAAATTAAGTCATTTCGGTGTGTGTGTAAGGGCAGTGTTTTACTGGTGATAGTACAATCTGGCCGAGGGCTGTCATTAAAATTCTTCATCACCAAACATTCTTATGTTTCTCTAATAAATTCTCTCTCTTTTCACAAAAACATGTTTTTGTAGTTGACAAAGTGTGGATCTGAGGTAAGTTTTCTTGGGTCGTTATGAACAAAATAAAATATATTTTTTTCTTTTTTGTGAGGAAGACTAGCCCTGAGCTAACATCTGTTGTCAATCCTCCTCTTTTTGCTGAGGAAGACTGGCCCTGGGCTAACATCCATGCCCATCTCCTCTACTTTATATGGGACGCCGCCACAGCATGGCTTGACAAGCGGCGCATCGGTCCACACCTGGGATCTGAACCTACAAAACCTGGACTGCCGAATTGGAGTGCGCGAACTTAACCACTGTGCCACGAGGCTGGCCCCTAAAATAATATTTTTATCTAGCACGATTAAAAATATTCCCTGTTCTCAAATATTTGACACCCTTTCGCGCCTTCATTTAAAGCAAATGACCTTCTTTCATATTAGAGACCATTAGATGAGCGCTCCCTCATCGTCCCTCCACCAATCTCCAAGCCTATGGTCATTTATACTCATCTTCCCCTTTACTCCTTTAAGAAAGAAGGAAACCTCCTTGCCTATCAAAGACAAACTCTTCACATTTGCTTGGAATTTTTTGCTTTCCCCCTTTGTCAGTACTGAGTTCCTTCTATTTGTCCACCTCTTGTTACCTTCAAAATTTTTCTTTTAGAATTGATTATTAACATTTCAACATTACCTATCACCCATCATCGTTTATATTAATATCATCCAATTTGACTCCCTCATCACCCTCTCAATTCCCCTCACTTCTTGACCTCTCGTCACTCTCCTTCTAGAACAAAGTTCTTGAAAGAGCTGTCTGCATGTGGTTGTTGCCATTTCATCACTTTCCATTCATTTTTCAACTAACTAAATTCTTGGCTTCCACTTGCATTGCTCCATCAAAACTGCTCTGGCTAATATCATTATCAAACCCCATGCTGTTAAATTTAAGGCACACTTTTTCTGTCATCTTGTATGTCCTCCCAACAGCATTGCACACTATTCATTACTCTTTACATTTTCATGCCCTCTCTTCTGGTTGCCTCTGTGACACCATGTTTTCCTGGTTTGTCTTTCTTTTTTCTTTCTCAGTTTCCTTTGCTAACCCCTTTCCTTACCTCAAGAGTGTCACAAAGTTTAACGTATTGGTCTTCTAAATGAAAGTTATGAGTCAATAAGTCTGGAGTGGGTCCTGAGACACTGCATTTCTAACAAACTTTCAAGTAATGCTGATGTTATTATTTCAGAGACCATACTTTGAGGAAAAAGTTTCTGTAAAAATCACTAGACTCAAGACTCACATGTAGCTCTTATAAATTCTCATGCAGAATTCTCTCCCTAGGCAATTCCATCCATTCCTGTGGTTTTAAATACCATACCATGCTGATGGTTCCCAAATTTAAATGTCTATCCTGGGCTCCTTTTCTAATTTCCAGACCCTTATATCAAGTTCCTACTTGGCATTATCTCTTGAAAGTTTTATTGGAATTATAAACCTCTAATTCCAAAAGCTGAACTCTGAAGCTTTCCTCCAAATCTTTCCCTTCTCTTAATTGTCCATTTCCGTCAATGGTGCCTCCATCCATTCTGGAGCAAAGCCAGAAATTTGATGCCAAACTTTATCTTCTGTATCTGCCACATGTAAACTTTTACCAGGTCATATTTCACCTTTTTACAAAATATATCTAAAGATTGTCCTCTTCTTTCCTTCTCAGAGTACCACCTCTAGTTCTAGTTTAACTTCTATTTATTCTTTATGTCTTAGCTTAGATATTCATTTTCTTAACACATCTTTCAAGACTTACTTCTACTAATGAAATAATTTATCTCATACATTTATAAATATATATTGTGTATATGTATATTTTCCTACTCCCACACTAGACAATGGTGAGCTCCATGAAACCAGAGATTACATCAGTTTTATTTAACATTGTACCGCCATCTAGCAGAGTGCTTGGGCTTCAAACATATTTGTTGAATTAATACTTCAACTTGGATAAAGATGAGAGGATAGGGTTTTAATACAGATATCTTGACCTTCTAACTTTGTAATTTATTCTGCATCTGTGATACTTAAGTCACTCAAATTGAATTAATTTTCAACTGTCATTAATTTAAATAGCTGGCTGATTTCTCCCTTAGGCCTTAGCTGCCGCACAGAATTGTTCTCTGTTTCTGAATGTGAGCAGTACACAGGAGATTCTGTAGTTGAACTCACCGAAAACCAGAATCTGGTTATATTTTGTTAAAGAACAATTAATTATACAATGTGTAGACAAGGAACTGACACCTAGAATTAATAAGTGCTAGAGCTGCTAAGGATTATCTAATCATAAGATGCCAAAATTATTTCCTCTCTAGCACAGGAAACTGTTCTTGTATTTTGTAACTCTAAATATGGACACCCCAAACAATTGAAAAATTCCTTCCTTAGAATTTTTTCAAGGACTTTTCAAGGAAAGAATATGCTTTTTTCTTGGAGTGTGGCCTGTTAGACTTATTTATAAATGGAAGTTGGAATCTATTGCCACTTAGTAGGATTACATCATCAGCGTAAATATAAATAGATTAAATTAGTTGCTCCAATTTCTTTTAAAACTTTAATAAACATAAGATGATAAGGCTATTTCCTCACTCCACTGGTTGTCAGTATTTCATTCACCTATTCTCAATTAAAGAAAAATTGGCAGACAAAAGTAGGAAAAGCATAACCTTTTAATGGATGTAAAGTGAAAACTTATACCTAAGATTTGCCTTGTGGAAGGCTGAAGTTTTCTGGGAGGTGTGATAAATGAGTTTAGGATCCCTATTTGAACTGTATGGGGTTGCTCAGTGTTTAGAGAAATCAGAGAATATTCAGTGAATGAAGAAAAATCCCTTTTTAATAGAATAAAAACTTCCAGAAAAGGAGTGATAGCAATGTCAATAACTAACAAAGACAGGAAATAAAAACACTAGAAAGCAGCCCAGAAACATTTCTAATTGTGCAATATAGAAAAAAATCTATAATGGATTTGTTGACAAATTAACAAAAATATATTCTGATATTTTGCCAAAATTCCTACACAATTTTGATGCTTGAAAATAAACATAGTTGTGTGGAGGGTCTAGGTACCAAATAAGTAGTTTAGTTACTTTCTGTGTACACAGCAACATTTACCCGGGTCCTGCAAAACAGGACACTGAGAAGCCTCCCTAAGCTTGTTGCAAGTCTCCCTAAGCTTGTATTCCATATTGGTCTTCATTTTGTAGATTCTTCAAGAGATGTCGTACAAGCTTCAGGATAACTTGTGACTCTCGGTGTATCAAACTTTCACAATTCTGAACAACTTTCTATGTCTTGTAGTGGCGCTTCTTGACACGATAGTCAGTGCAGTAACATACAGTACTGCTTTGCACTTTTGCCTCACTTCCACTTTTTTTCCATCTTCCTGGGCCTTGGCTTGCACAAATAAAGGATCAGAATTTTAATCCTTGACTCAGGCTCTGCTTTCAAGACAATCTGCAGTAAAGACTGCCCTACTGGGGTGAAAATTACTGTACATAAGTTCACAAAATGCCATTTTTCTTTTCTTTTCATACCCTTTGGGTATGGCGGTGTGATTTTATATAAAAAATATAAATTTATAAGTAATATTTATAATATATTTTATATAAATAAATATTTATAAATACAAATATATGAAATGTATCTTCATAATGTAAAATTAAAGAGCCTCAGAAAGGTAGAGTTATAGAGGGTTGAGAAATAACTATACAATTTTTTGTCAGTATTATTCTTCCTTAAATTTCATGTTAGGAGGAAAAATTTGATTGGATTTTCAAGCAATAAATTTTACAAAGAGGAATATTCTTGCTGAACAAGACTCTGTCAAGGAAGAAATCTTTTTTTTGTGGTGGTGTTCACCATGGAATTCCCCAGAGCCCAGTACCTTGCTTGACACAAGGAAGAAACTCTATAAAAATGTGATAGATGGATAAAAAAAAAAAAAGTCTCATTATCATCAACTGGAAATTTATCAATAATGGATCCTATTACTGTTTGTGATGTGATGATTGTCTTTTATACTTTCAGGTACATTTTGCTATGAAATAATTTTATTTTCACGTCTAAAGAAATCTATTAGTAAATGATATTTTTTTCTTCAAAATAACATCTTTTAAAGTGCTTAGCTTTTCAATAAATGCCCTCATATTACTTAATCTTCATTTGAAAATAATCTGATGCTCTATGTAGATGATTCTAAAAGCTTGTTAATTCATTTGTCTCCAGCAACTGGTCAATTCCCTGAGTTAAATCAGTAAAATTTGTTGCTTGATTTGTTTAACTCCTGACTTAAAATGGTCTATTGTCTTGCTAGGTAGACACAGCCAGTTTTCTTTTCCTCTTTCTCTATATTTTTTAAAGTATAACATTGCTTTCCTTAGCATTTTCCAGCTTAGCGTTAAATGAATTCTTCAGAAGAAGGTGCTGTGTAAACCTAAAGTATTTTTACTGTTGCAGATGACTTGTTTTTGAAAGGTATCTATGTTTGAGTACTCAGCAATATTCATCAAGTACAGAATTTGTTTTCACTTATTTCCCAACCAATTCAAATTTCTCTCTTCCCACAGATGTCTAGCTTAAAATCAGGGATATGAAGAACTTCTTTGGAAATTCTATCCCTATTTGAAAGTAATGCTTTTGAAGTCTTCCCCCTAGGGAATATCAGGGATATATATTTCTTGCATAACTTCTTATAGCAAAAAGGTCTGTAGATTTACCTAGCATACAAGCCCTGAATAAGTATGTTGTGCAAATAAAATATATACTTGAATGCTTTCTCAGAAACAGGCCTTTTCCTGTTGAACTGAGGAAAGCCACTTGCTGTTTTATTTGGAGCGATATAAAAGACTCGATGATTTTCAACTGTAACTGCTTGTATTAAAAGACTAAATTAAATATACTTATGGAGTTAAATATTTTCTGTGTGCTAATAATAATTATGATAACAATAAAATGAGTTTGCATTTTGCTGTTACAAAGCATATTTCTTAGGCATATCTTACCTGACTACCAGGGTTAATCAGATCTTGCAAAAGGGAATTTTACAATGATGATTTAAATACATAAAACAGAAATAATCTTTTTATTCTTGTGCTTTGAGCTTCAGTCCATGTGTAACAAACAGCAATTTGTTAAAGGCGTAGTATTCATCCAATTGTAATGTCAGTGTTTTGGTTGTGTATTCATATTTATGAATTGTGAATCTCTTGAGGCAGATAAATATATTTTATCTCTTTAGCCCCAATGACTAGCATAATACTGGTGCTGAAAACTTTTTTAATTGAATGAATGAATGAATGAAAAATACAGAATTCAGATAATATCCAGTACATTAGGGAATAATATTACCTGCACTGCTTTGGAAAAATTTTACACGTGGTGTTTAAGGAATGTAATTCCTTGCCAAATTACCAGATTTACTGGCATGCACACAGATGGGGATTATTTTATATCTGTGATAATGCTTTACTATTTAGCATAGGGATATAGAAGTCTGGGAACTGATATCTGGGGTAAGACCCTTGAACCATGTGAACTTTTCCACATGTTGTTGCTCACAGAATTCAAAAGGGATGTGTGAGGCTGGCCCCTGGTTCATGTCCTTTATCAATTCTGATTTAAGTACATTATAGTTTCTTTTGTTGCCATTTATAATGTTATTGATAATTATATTCATATCTAAATTCATTTATCTCCTCTTTCCTTCACTTTTGGGCTAATGATATTTTTACATTTATTTCTCCAGATGTAAAGTCACAACACTTTTTATTCCTCATCATATTTTTTTTTCAAGTGTCCAGTGGTGCCCACCTGCTACTAGCTTTTCCATATTTGTGAGAAGTTTCCCATAGGTTTTAAATCAGCCTTGTATTCGTTTAAGCCTAGGAAGTGTTCTTATGAATGACATACGGAAATTTTTGGTAATGACAGGGAGATTTTATAAATATTTTCCTATGAAATTACTATTATTATTATTTTGGAGGAAGATCTGCTCGGAGCTAACATCTGTTGCCAATCTTTCTCTTTTTTCGCTTGAGGAAGATTAGCCCTGAGCTAACATCTGTGCCAGTCTTCCTCTATTTTTGTATGTGGGTCATCACCATAGCGTGGCTTGATGAATAGTGTAAGTCCTCACTGGGGTTCAAACCCACGAAGCACGGCTGCCAAAGTGGAGTGCACTGGACTTAACCACTATGCCATGGGGCCGGCCTCTGAAATTATTTTTGAAGACTGGCTTTTCTTTTTTTTTTCTGAGGAGGATTCACCCTGAGCTAACATCTATTGCCAATCTTCCTCTTTTTGTGTGTAAGCTGCCACCACAGCATGGCCACTGACAGACGAGTAGTGTAGGTCCATGCCTGGGAACAGAACCTGGGCTACTGAAGCCGAGCGCACCAAACTTAACAACTAGGCCACCTGGGCTGGCCCCAAGAATAGCTTTTAATCCTCATGGAATTAATATGACCTAAAGATATTTATTTGGATTTCCTAAAATACAGTTTATGATAATTTTATCACTGTCTCTAGCCACTGAAATTTTTTATAGGAAATACATATGATTTTCTTTTTGGTAGTCTTTATAAATATTTGTATTTGGCATGTCCTCATTTACAATCTTCTGGATTAATTTATTTAACAAGTATTTATTCAACTCCTGTGATGTGACAGGTATTGTTTTAAGTCCTGGAGGTATACTGGTGAGTAAAAACAAAAGAATTGCCCTTATTGAGCTTATATTCTTGAGAGAGTAGACAGACAATTAAGATTAATAAGTAAAATGTATATTTTTTACTATTACAACATAAAAGTACTAAGTAAAAGGAATATAGTTTTAGGTCCTGTGATGTCTTCAACCTCCTCGCAGACTCTCTTACACTTTTATTTTGTTCCACAGCTCAGCAACTTATATAAGCAATATTTTGCTTCCTTTTGGGAAAAAAATGCCTTATTCTCTTAAAGAAGTCGAATATAGACAATTAAAATGATACGCAACTTTGTTGAGAAATGTTGCTTCCAAAAACAGGGACCATCATTTAATTGTTAAATGTTGTTTAAGCTACTGCGGAATACAGTATAAATGCCCTTTAAGATCACTTTGGTGACACAATGCACCAAGAATTTTAGAAGGCACAAAAGACTCGATCTATACAGGTAAATGGCATGGATAATCATGGTGCTAGTGTCCTATGACATGGTTCCCCGTTGGTATCGGGTCTAGTTTGTGCGACTTAGGACACATTTTAGAACTGAGATAATCTCAAATTCCCCTAACCTGTGATTCTAGGTCTACATCAGCTACTTGCTAAGAGATTTTAAGGTCATCATTTTCACCTACTGTGGTATAGGAGGTAGAATATGGAGTAGGAACTGGGACAAGAAAGAGGTCATAGTGTGTCCTGTGTGGTTCCACAAGTCACATAGTCCAAGGATCTTCCACTAGAGGAGACACAATCTAACTTCTCAGGAGGCATTTGCATTGCATTGCTGAAAAAACTAATGGAAATTTAGAGCTGCTTTAAAAAAATTCTAAGAGGAGCTCTTAATAGAGATTTGGTGCTTAACTTCATTATGTTTAATCTAATTGTTATAATAAGCCAATGGGTTAAGCATGGTTATTACTTCAGATGAAGACAGTGAGCTTCAGAGAGGTTAAATACGTTCTTCAAGCATTAGTTAGATGCAGACTTAAAATTAGCATGGAAGTCTGCTTGATTTATCCATATTCTTTTCACCAGAAAGCTGGACTATCTTTGTGTCCTTAACTCCTCTTTCTTATTTTCATTAGTTCTTGAAACTTAGTGCTTCCCAAAGTATCTTCTGTTGAAAAACTAGTTCTAAGGGATGTTGAAAAGTGCTTTTTGAAAGAAGGCATTTGAAGTAAAATATTTGATTAATAATGGCTTAAAGTTAAATAATTTTTATTTTTAACTGTAACTCTGCTCCAAATATTTAATAGACAAATACACTAGGGAATCACCAAGAAAAAAAAGTATAGAGTGTCATTTATAATGGGTCCCAAATTTTTATGAGTATAAACCTCTTTTTTGTTGGTGGAATATTCTGAGATCAGTGTATTAGGAAACATAATTTTCAGAATGCTATTTTAAACCTCGGTTTGCCTAGAAAATGTTAGCTAATGATCACCAATTTAGAAGACTAAGTGAACTCAGAATATCACATTTAATTCCACTTAACTGTTTACTCATTAATTATAATTATGGTTCCAAACTTGTCAAATTTTAGAGAAACAATAAAAAAAGTGAATACAATTATAACTTCATAAAAGTCAACAAGCCCCAATTAGTTGTGATGACAAACTCTAATGCTGTTAAATAAGCAAACACTAAATTCAAAACAGAATTAGTACAGGCATTCTATTATATTGCTGATCACTGATGGATATTGATCTCAAGATGTCCTTATATTTGTAAATTACTAGGTTGTATACCATCAGTTCAAAGATAGATGCACAATAAATATACTTATTTAATACGTGCAATGTATTTCACGTGTCAAATTTTAGAGATTTTTTGAAAATTCAATCATATTTGTAGAAAATCCTTTGAAAAGAATGGGAGGCTGTAGAATACAATTTCTCTGGAAATTTACTAGTAACCCACATAACTTTTCCACTGACAAAATTTCTCAAGATGTACAATAATGCTTTGATTTCCCACACTGCACATAATAGTATTTTATATGTCAGGTGTATTTGCATAGTTAAAGAGAAATCTAGGTGAGCAGAAAGTAAATTGAATAAGTGAATAATTTCTTAAATCATCAATGATTACTTGTCATCAATAGTATGTGTGAATGCCTTCCTAATTCATACTTTCATCTTTTGCTTCTATGGTTTACTTTGTTTACTATATACACTGCTTCTGTTATAATTCCAAGTATGTCATTTCTGCCAATCTGGGCAATAGTCTTGAAACACTGGAGATCAGCAGTATTACAGAAGATAGTATGCAGCAAGTCAATAATTTAGGAGGTGATTTTCTTTGCATGTCATATAATGTTTCTCATTTGAAGCAATCATCATTTACTGTACAATGTCTATACACAAGATCAGTTTTAAATTAACTGTCGTCCAAATTTCCAACTATGATCTAAATTCATAGATATTTTAAGACCGTTAATATAAGAAAGGTATTTGTTTCAGGCACAGCATCAATTAGAGAGGCCTCATGACATTCAGAGGATACGTATAATTGTAATAATACTGAATAGACGCAATTATATTAAATAGCATATGGGGATTGGGTGACACAAGGAATGGATACTGAAATGTAGTCTTTTTCTACTCTTTCATTCAAGGTTTAAATTATTCCAAGGTCATTTGTGATTGAGAGGTATCTGATGGTTGTCGGTATTCGCTAGGAAAATTAATTGAGGGTCACAGTTCTATTCTGAGTAAAAAGCAGAGCCGGACCTTTTGTATCTCTCCGCACGATTCTGGGAAAGTTTGTACGACACACTCCGTTTTGTAGCTATTTTAACGGAGATTACATTTTAGGGCAAACTGATGTGGGTTTCGAACATTGAGCTACTTTTTAAAAAATATGTTTCCAAAAGAAAAAACACCCATGTACATATCATTTTCACTGTACTCTTATTACCTTCAGAAATACTTTTAATTTGAAACAATCTTCCACTTTTTAGGTACACCTAAGTATTTTCCTCTTTGGTCGTTTGACATCTTTCAATAAGGTTAAATAATAACAGGTAAATTTTTTTTATATTGAATGTTATTAGATTTATTTTTTTTCTTTAAATAAGAAATGTTCTCCTCCTTTAATTTAAAAATAATACATTTTTAAATAAAACATTTAGGTAGTAGCAAAGTATTGTTTTAAGATAGTGCAAATGTGCCAACCAGGGGAAGTGATCACATATTTGAAAATTTTAGCTACAAAACAAGAAGTGTGAGAGTGTGTGTGTATGTATACACACCCACACAGATGCGCACACACACATACGAGTATTAACCATTCAATGTAAAACATTACTTATCATCAATGGGTTATCTTCTGACATCGCACTGGGATAGAACGATATAGTAAATAATGAATTGTGGGATGCAGCCAGGCTTGCAGAAAATAACTATTTGAGGGATGGTGCATGAACAGAAAGCTGTAATTTTGACAGGTGGCAAGGTGTCGTGTCACCAAGCCTTTCTAAAGCCTCATATCTCATACCTATTGATTAATGGCTCTAATTAAGGAATGAAATCAAGCATGTGAAGACAGGGGATCGCTTTAGGTCCTTGTTTGGTAGTTTTCTCTTCCTGGCACACAACTCATCCATCTAAATATCATTGCTCTTTCATTTATTACTGCTGTATGGTACCACAAGAACAACAGAAGAGGTGCATTCTGATCTTGTCCTGGTCATGCAAAAATGTGATTTGGCAAGGACTGAAGTAAGAGAACATGCCAGAGCATTATTTGAATGAGTACCGCTGTGCAAAGCACTGCGCTTTCAAACACTTTGTTGCGTATTTGGGATGTGATCAACTGCCTTTGGAAAGAAGCTATAATGTTAGTTTACATTCTTGGATTCGATCTTGCCAAGTTCTTACTTTCAAAGCTCTCAAATCTACAAGCTTAATTTCAAATCTTTTGTTAGATTGATAACAAAAACCCCTTTAGGTATGGCAGATGGCACTTGGATAACAGAGAAGAAAAATAAAACAGGTTGTATTAATGAATTTTAAGGAATATCAGTTATGCCAAAACTGTATCCTCCCATACTGCTTACTAACAAGACCCCAGATCTGACGTTGTGCTACACAGCTAAACAAGTCCCAGAGGAAATTCCTGATCCCTCCGCCCTGCATTGAAATGTTGACTCCTTAGCAGAAATTTGGCTTAGGCTAGTTTAAGAGAGCCACCAGCTGGAGCCTGCAGTACACGTGGCAAAATATTTTCCTTTCTTTGTAAATCATTAGATAAACTTTGTTCTAATTATATGTCTTAATTTCTAAGAAAATTTTATAACGTTTTAAGAGTGTTACATGTAATATCATTGACAATGAAATTAATATTTCGGATAAATTAAACAAATTTGTAGTTCTAAAGAGGTGTTGCATAGATTTTTAATCACGCATTATATGGATTGAAGTGTGCAATTCAGATAAAATGAGGTTAATTCTGATTATTTAGCAAGAGGATATTTTATCTGAAATGTTCCAGTAGTTTCCTTATTCACTACTCTACTTTGGTTTCTTATAATACAGAAGCATAATATTATTCTGTTCCAAAATACTTATTCAACTTCATGTCTAGCCAGTTTTAGAGAGAGCATACTTGTATATTAAAACAATCTCAAATAGTTCCTTTTATGTGTTCTAAACTATATGTTAACAACATTTTTCTGTAGAACCATAGTTTAGAATACATTAAATAGTTCTAAAAGATTAATTTAACAATGTATATTGTCAACTTTTTAGACCTGAGATAAGCTCCTTCCTTTTATTCAGGAAACACGAAATATTTCAGTTGAATCAAAATTAAATTAAACAGTTTTAAAAATATAGATTTCTGAAATCATTAAGGACATCTCATATATTTGTATTTCCTTTACTTAGAATTTGAAAATTGGAAAATGACTACAAGGGAGAAGTTTCATTTTTCTCATGATATATTGATTATTAGGGTGACATGTGATGAAATGATTAGATACAAGATTCATGTTTATTCTGGTATATATGTAACCACATAAAAATATACAGTATGTTAAAAAGTTTAAGATTTTCTTTCCACATTTTTTCAATTAACTTGCTTATACTGTTTTTCATTTATTAATTTTACACACTATCTTATCTATTTTATTTTAAGAATTTTTAAGACAGAAATCATGATAAAATCATTGCTTACTGAAGCAAGTAGACATTGAATCCAGCTATGCACATTAGAAAGATGTTACACACTGCATACTTTTAATAATGATCATTTAGGAGATAATTTTAGCATCCGCACAAGGGAAAAATGGATTTTTGATGAGTTCTTATATGACCATATGTGGTATTAGTCAGTGTGAGGTATTGCTAGCAAGCTCATTGCTTTCAAAAATCAAAGTTAAATGGTTCATCTATCATCAGAATTTGTGTCTGGGCGACTTGTCTGAACATCAGTATGATTTATGGTTTGAATTGGAGGAGTCAACCATGCATGTTTCTTAGTTTATCGTTTTATGCTGTCTTCAATTAAATGTCTATAAACACAATGATGGCTTTATGACATTGTCCATCAATAAAGACTATCAGATTTTGCATGAGAATATGTAATTTTCAGAAAAATAATGACCTTTTGACTTCTATGTACCCTGTTATTCCTCTTATACCTGTATATATAGAGTATTTCTTTATAGAAAATTTTATTACCCAATTAGTAATACTGAACAATTACTTATTTTGTAGAATATTCTTAATTATTTAAGACTTCTTTAAAACACTTCATTATCAAATTATGATAATAATTGGAGCTGAAGTTACAGCTCTCTGTTTTGTATAGCATATCATAAATGCTTTTATGGGAATGCACAAAAAGCAGAAAAGAACATATCTGAATATTTCCTTGCACGCTGATTCAATATTCGATTGTTTTGTGGAATCAAAAGAGTTTAAGCAGGTCCTTGCTAAGAGAAAATAATGTATATGATAAAATTAAATTAAATTATTCCACATAAAGGATGAATCCTGGAAAATCTTGTGTTTTCATTTTCTCTGGGACATTGAATAATGAGACTTTCAGTCTTCATATTTATGAATGTGATGTGGAGTATTCACATTGGCAGCCTGTGGAGGTTGAATCATTTTCTGTGTAGCTCTGCCCACGTATTGCTGTTGACAGCAATGCATTGTAAAAAAGAATTAGTATTCTAGTTCTTAAAGCTGTGGTGACTATCCTTTCGGCATATTTCCTAATAAAAACACAATGTAAAGGTTTTTATATAACAAATCATCCGCATGTAGTTTAAACACAAGAGAGCAGATTAAGGTAGGTTTAGATATAAATTTAAACAAATATATTCTTGTGTGTACACAATGGTTGCATATACATGGTTTTCTTGTGATGTTGAACAAATTCTTTCTTCCCATCATATAACAAGAAGTAGTGCATATGTGACAGGTAGGGGGGCCCACCAATCAATGTTTATCAAGATTCACATCAGAGAATTGGGAGTGCACTAAGATCTGTGTACAGCTACAGACTGATTTTCATATGTCATTATACATTTTGAAAAACGCATTTTATTTCACTACTATAACTTAACAGCAGTTGAATCTATGCATAAATTGTCTGGATATTGGGACCAAAATCACCTTTGACTTCAATTATCTAGATAATTCAAGCAAGTGAAAATTACGTATAGGAATGAAACTACTAGATATCATTTTAAATAGTCAAAAATATCTTGCTATTTAGGAGAAACATTTTGCATGCTCTAAATTCTGCATTATTGGAAAATATAAATAGTTATGAAATTGCCATGGGCCATATACAGGCAGAGATATGAATATTTAAATATTGTTTTTCTTGTTATTACAGTAGGATTGGCATGTTACCCAATGCGGTTACTTTCATCAGATACTGTAAATCAATCTGAAGACATATTCTGGAAAACAGAGTTTTCTAGGACATGCCTAAAGTTTAGAATTCTCATTTTGATTTTGTCTTCAGGAAAATGTCATCAATACTAAGGACAGATCCCTTTTTTAAGAGACGATTCATAACTGGCAGACATTCTCTTGCATGAGATGTAGGTTTCGATTCAATGTTTTCCACAGCATGGTCTGTGGATATCTTCTCTGTGGTGTAATTGTTCTGGGAGACTATTCTAATTTTGTATCTTGATTTTTAAAATAACTAACATAAGAACCAGTTGTAAATATAAATTATTATTTTTCAGGAAGCCTAATTGAAAGTCATTCATAAAAATATTTTAGTTTCTTAGTCACTGTTTCTCACACTTGACTCTGGATAACTTTTCTCAGGGATGGAACATTTTTCCATCTTAACAGAGGGACTTCGTCCTTTGATTTGAAAAACAGTGGGCTGAATAGTGTTTAGTACTTTTAAAAGATTGTTTTAAAATATGCATAATTTGAGATATAAGTAAAAGCATTTAAAATAGTTATTCTATTTTTATTCAGTGTATTTTCCAAATATCTAAGTTTCTCTTTGATGTTGTGTATCAAAAAAAATATTTGTTATGATTATGGAAAATAAAGTCTTGGCACTTGGGGGACATGATATCAAATGATCTCCTTTGTTTTTAAGATAGCATTTGTTTTTCTAATAATATAGATTTAGTACTGAATAGTTGAAAAATTTTAAAGTATATAAGTAAAATAAATTTTCAAATTACCTTAAACATCATGGTGGGTGTGTTTCTGTATGTGTGTATTTATGTGGTGTGAACAGTTGAGATTCTTTTGTTTATAAAGTTCATATAGTATTTTTTCTTAACATCATGTCACATAATTTTCCTGCTATTCAAAGTTCCTCATAAAATCATTGTAAAGAATTTTTTGCATCTTATATATAATCTAGCCATGAAATATTTAACCACTTTGTTATTATTATTCATTTACATCGTTTCAATTTTTTGATATGATGAAGCTTCAAACGAACATCTTTATGGAGAGCTCTTTATTTTATTGTTTTACCATTTATTTATTTAGAAAAATACATATTGAGGATGCTCAAGTATATATAAATATATAGCGACATCTGTTATAATTTAGTACTTTGTTGTAAAATAATGTTGCTGATTTTTTAAAGCAGATTTTGATTTTTGCCAAGATTCAAGGAAATGCTCTCTAGATATTGAAAATTCCTGCAAAAAAACCAATTTTGGTCATTTTAATGTTAAATCTTTAACTATCCTTAGTCCTCTTTGGTATCATCTAAGTATTACCTGAGAGAAATTACTTTATTTTAATAACTTTGTCCTCCCCCTCATCCTGTCTTCAATGTTTTCTTGGTGCTCAGAGGCTCTGTATGCATTTATTCATCACAACACTACCCTCGCAGCTAAAGAAGGCCTCTTTTGGGGAATATGAACATGAGTAAAAAGGCTTCCTATCGTAACTTTGAATCCAAGGAAACATGTAAGTACCAGTAGCTCATATTATACATTTCAAAAGCCTAAACAAATGACGTCCATTTTGTTCTTAGTTATTGAAATCTATTGCACTTAGAGAAGATCCAAAGGGAAATATTTACTTCATTAATACACATGAGATATCTGTTTAGAAATTAAGCTAAAATGTTTATGCTTAAGAGAAATTGTTTTAAATGATTTGATTGCAGAAGAGGTAAGGCAGTCATAATTTGGAACTATATTTATTTTTGGACAGAGTAGCTGTTTAAGTAACTTTTGCATAATTTCTGAGAAAGGGTAACTTTTTTTATATGTGTGAAAATGTAGACCTGGATGTAATAGACACTCTTGAAAGAGCGACTTTTTTATATACCCATTATCCCAAATATAATTTTCAGATGGCATTCATGATAAATTGATTTACTCTATTAGAAATTTACATAAATGCAAAAATCAATAAGTATTTTTAGGTATCAATTTATATATTGTGCATTCTTATTTTTGAGAGTTAGTGGACCACTAAAAATATGTGACCCAGATGAATACTAAAAATAATGTTTTTATTACTTCATAGGGAGATTTACTCTTCTACTAAAAGCATTCTGAAAAAACTGGGGTTTTTTTTCTTTGTTTGTTTGTTTTGGGTTTTGGTTTCTATCATGTGTGTAGGAGAAGTCTTGGAAAATAGGGCTGTAATGTATCTGCTCAGCTATATTGATCTCTTTATTAAATTTTGTTGTTTCTTCAACTTGCTTCCATTCTTTTCATGACTTTCATGCACAGAATTCTATCAAGCACAGAATTTAAATGTGTGTTTCCGTGTTGAAATTTTAATATGCAGTGATACTGTAGTTGATTCAGCCATAGGGAATGCATAAAACAACACAAAGATTACGCGATCGCAGAGGCAGAGCCAAGCCCTTAGGAGAGATAATTGTTTAAGAAAGGTTAGCCATGTTCTTTCATTTTCACCTTCAGATTCTGTAACATGCCAAGTTCTCCTATTGTTTTTCAAGGAAGAAGAAACAGAATTTTTTATGGTGTAACATTAACATTCTACTTTTATTAGTTAAAAAATATATTAGTGCGTGATGGCAGTTCCATTCTTCCTGGTGTTGGTAGGGCTTGGTGAAATAAAAGGGATTCATTTCATTACAGTTTCATTTCCTTTGTTTTGTGGATAGGCACACCTCTTTTAGGAGAAAAGCATTTACTTGGGATAGATATTTATTTTCAAGAAAAAAGGATGGATATTTTCAAAATCATAATTTACTGACAGTAAAAAAGCATTTGGAAATAGGCACAGATGAAGGATTCCATGTAGTTTTTAGAAGTATGTCTTTAGAAGTTCTTGTATCACGATATCCAGTAGAAATGTAAGTTTGTTCTTGGCTGTGATTCGACTGGCCACACCTAAGTCATGGATATATACAGAACCCTTGTTTATTGGAGATGAAATAAGTGATGAATATAGGAGAATAAAATATCAAAGATACTTTTTCTTAGCTATAATCGGAAGAAAGGAGCAGTCTGGCATTATTCATGGTCCTGTAGTGTCTTCTCTGCCTTAAGGGGCCTTTTAGCTGTGGGCCAGGTCTGCTGTCTCCAGGTATGACCAATATCATATAACGGAGGTGAGTGTCCTAATAAATTCTGTACATTTATACCCATCTCTCTTAATTCAAACCCCCTTCCATATACTGGATCTTAAAAGTGAATGAAACA
The DNA here is from genome assembly GCA_031878705.1 of Tapirus indicus. Classification (NCBI taxonomy): domain Eukaryota; kingdom Metazoa; phylum Chordata; class Mammalia; order Perissodactyla; family Tapiridae; genus Tapirus; species Tapirus indicus. Next base: position 10,352,715 of record CM062934.1, on the reverse strand, counting down.
TGACAGTGTGTTTTGCAATTGCCACAGATGCTTAGAACATTTTGCAGAGATGCTTCTGCTCTGATCTAGTTCCTAGAATGTTTTTGATTCTCGTCTCCATTTTCACTTCAGAACTCCTCTTCTGCACTTTGTCCTAGTGTTTCTATTTTCTTCTTTTCCCCTGTTCCTCTTTATGGACTGTGGCTACCATTCAATAAACCAGTGTCACAGATTTTATTCACTTTGATTAGGAATCTCTTCCCTACATAGATTTTTAAGACCTAATCCTTCCCTGGCAAGGTCCATATTTGGATAATATTATGTGTTAAAATAAATATGAAAAGAATGCTTCTGTAAAAGTCAATTATTTTCTTGACATATATGGATGTGTAGATCTCTGTCTGTTAAAGATGCATATGTACTTCTCTGTGGAGGTGAATCGTTGTCCTACTTTTACTAGTAATTTTCATGCAGGCTGGGATTTTTGTCAATTTGGTTTTTTAAAATTTATTTTTGTGTGAGGAGGACCAGCTCTGAGCTAACATCCGTTGCCAATCCTCCTCTTTTTTGCTGAGGAAGACTGGCCCTGAGCTAATATCCATGCCCATCTTCTACTTTATATGGGACGCCGCCACAGCCTGGCTTGACAAGTGGTGCATGGGTCCGCACCCAGGATCCGAACCTGCGAACCCCGGGCTGCCAAAGCAGAGCGCGCGAACTTAACTGCTACACCACCAGGCTGGCCCCAATTTGTTTTTTAATGTATCCCAAGCATGTAGAACAGTTTCTGGCTTATATATTAGACACAATAAATATTTTCAAATAAATCAGTGTTATATTAAGCACACGTCTATTCATAATTTTCTGCATATATTTTATCTCTATGTAAATAGAGAAGAGGGCATACAGGGAAATGTGAATAAACCAGACAGTTCTGAAAAATTACAAGATATATAAAACTAAAACACCTAACATATCAGCCCCTCTACTCCAAAATCATAACAGATAGAAACATGATTTAACAATATTTTGCAAGGTGGTAGATTAAACAAGAGTTTTGAGGAAGACTAATTGCATGGACTTGACCACTCATTTCTTGCAAGAAGAAAACAATGGAAGACTTACTAGTTATAAGAGAATGTTAACAAGAAAAAAAAAAAACCAGAAATAATGAACAATAAACCAAGTCATGCTTTGACTAACACCTTCTGGACTTGCCAGGGAAGAAAGAGCATGAAAATGGGTGAGGGATAGAGAAGGGTAAAGACTATATATATCTAAATTGCTGTATTTCATATAACCCAGACTCTCCTGTGTTGTAGCCTAAAGTTGCAGTTGGAGGGAGCATAAAGTAGTTCCCATTACATTGACTCCAGCTAGATCCTTGGGAAGATGCCAGACTGTATGTGAGGTGACTCAGAATTAGAGCTCTTTGATTTTAATTTGCAGTTACTTATTTACAAATTTGGAGATTTGTACTATTTGGCTTTTGATTATCAAACGAGGAAGGGGTCTCAGTAGCTTACGGGCCCAGGAAATGCCTTTGCAAAACAGAGTAATGACAGCAGGAGACTGGCACGATTTATATAGGTTATCTCCTGTAATCTGCACAACTGAGAGAAATAGATATTATTAATCTCAGAGTACAGACAATGAAACTAAAGTCTAGAGGAGTGAAACAACCCTTAAAGCCCAATAGCTGGCGAGTTGACAGGACTGCTTTGAATCTTCGGCTCTTAGATGAAGCCTTCCGATCCTCACTTCCTTTGTCTCCCTTATAAGCACATCCAGACACTAGTTAGATAACAAAAGATAAAATCAAAGTGAGATGATGCCATGCCAAAAATTTCATTTTACTCTACTTATTATAATACCTTCTTATTTTGAGGTTCCTAGTCCTATCTGTAGATTTCTCTTCCATGTCTCTTTAATTTAAAAATAAATGCACTGTTTTAACTTATTGCAAAGGAATCCTAGCTTTATACAAGCTAGAAAATATACTATTATCTCTTATATTTGAAGCCAAAGAAATATTAATTATTGCAAAATGAAGGCAGTAGTAGTTGTCACTTACTAAAGCTGAGTTTATTGCTTTTACGTTTCACATACCTGTTGATTTTCTTTTGTGTGCAAAATTAGTTTTTGAGAGGAAATCCAAATGTAAAAAATATCTCTTATTTTCCATGCCTTTTGAAATCTAAAGCAGTTTATAAACATGAATGAGAACTCTAAACAGTCCTCTATCGGTGAACTATTGATATAATATAAATTTGTTCACTCTCACAGGTTTTAGGTTTTATTAAATTATAGTTTTTGCATTAAAGTGTCTTTATATTCTCCAATTCATTCATTCAAAAATGATTTCAGTATCTACTATAAGCCAAGCAGAGTTCTGGGTGCTGGGAATAGAGCAGAAAACAAAACAGAAAAATCTGTGCCATTATGGAACTTACATTCTAGTGAGGGCAAAAAAACAACAATCAAATAAATAAGTAAAAAATATTATATGGTAAATAATGATAAGTATATGGAGAGTAATAAACTAGGGGGATTGACAGTGTTAGTTATATTTCTATTATAAAATTATAATAAATGTGCTTATAGCCAAGTGATCTTTCTTTATTCATTGCTATTTTTTAGTTATATATTTAAATTATCAATTAGAATATCATGCTACATAACTTTCATTTGTCCCTCTGGAATACTTTGAGCCCCCTTCTTTCCTAACTGACAGGTACTGACCAGATAGGTTGCATAAAGCCTCCTTTACCCTCAGATCCCTGGGAGTGTCCAGCCAATGGAAGTGTCTACAGGAGAGCAAAGTCTGAGAGAGGAGTGCAGTTGAGTTATTTATTCCCCCTGATAGTTTGTTGTGGGTTGGCTGTGCCTCTCCACGGAAGGTCACAGCTTCTGAAGGGTGTGTACCCCTTCCCTTGTGGCTTCAGGCTCAGGAGTGACAGATAAGGCTCTTGCTACCAACCAGTGATTGTGCTGGTTTCTTTTATCCCAGCCACATCTTTGTAAATACTCTCTTAACTATGCTAAACTTTCCTTAAATTACCCACTTAGGATATTTCATCTGTTTTCTACCAGGACCCTGGCTCACACAAATATCTAGCACACTAATCGGTTATTTACCTGATGGAGTCAAGTCTACTATCCTGATGGAATGGCAAGGGAGGAGGACAAGAAGAGATTGCAGTAAGAGGTGGGAAAAGCTTTCATTCTTGAATTGAGCCAAGGAATAGGTCCAGGTTAGGAGCTATCCACAGCTTTTATACATTTGGGGTGGCGAGCACCTACCTGCCTGTGGTCAGGTGTCCTCAGATTTCTGAATTTACATAGAAAGAGGGTGAAGGGAAAAGGTCAAAAAACAGGGAAAAATGTTGAATTTTCTTTTGATTTATGTCTCCAGTCTCCCACTCCCGATTTATATGCAAAAACAGAACTTAATTTTGTTTCTTCACATATGAGAAGTCAACATTCTTCAATATATTTATTTATTTTTTTAACATTCATATTTTCATATGTATGAAATGTTTCTCTGTTTGTATTTTCTCCACCTTCTACAAAATACTTCTAATAGTGGTGATTGTGATTTCAATTGTTATATTTATAGTATGTGTCAATGAAAACATAATTATCATTTCACTATAAAATTGGATAGAACTATCAAAATTCCTCCATATACATTATAAATGTTAACTGAAATCAAGTTTACTAAATGCATAGGTGAAAACACATTGAAAGATTAAAAAGCTTTCATGTTTTATCAAGAATTCTGCCTATGCAATGTGATTTATGAACATGTTTTTTGACCAATGAGACTTTATTTTTTCAATAAATTCTTATGTAATGTCCCTCTGAATTTTTGATGAAGAGAAATATGGTGAAGAGAATCATAAGAAGATAAACTTGCATATCATGTTATTAGAGTACCAATCTAGATTATGTATGGGAGAGGTAAAAATAACTACAAAGTAAAGCAAAAGTGATTTTTAAGGTACAGGGTTTTAAAAGAAAATTATTTTGAAATAGTAAATTTTATGATTAGTGTTTTGTAATGAAATATTTCTATTAATTGATCTATAAATACTAATATAACTATCAAAATTTGCATTAATTGGTATAGTAATATTAAGTTATGCCCTTAATTATATTAAGTTACCCTTATAAGTTGAGTATAAGTTATTTGCTGACCATGTGGAAAGTATATTCATTAATATGTCTTAAATATCTTATAATCTGCGCAGCTACTGCCATTTATAAAAGTTAAACTGCCAGTTTAGAGAAATTATTCAATATATTTCTCTACATGGTGGGATTTTAAAATATTATTTTGAAATTTCACATCTCTGTAGGAGATAAAGGCTCTATATTTTAACAGTAAATTTTTTGAGTGATTTTGGAGCAATTTAGTGAATCTATTATTTCCAATGATGGGAATTATAATTTGTGTTTATTCTAATTGTTAATTTTAAATTACTTTTATAGCACTTTTTGGTGACAATTATAAAAACAATTCTAGGGACAAGCCCGGTAGCCTATGCTGCTTCAGCAGCCCCAGGTTCGCTGGTTTGGATCCTGGGTGTGGACCTACTCACTGCTCATCAAGCCATGCTGAGGTGGCATCCCATATAGAAGAGCTACAATTCCACAACTATGATGCACAACTGGGTGCTGGGGCTTTGGGGAGAAAAAAGAGGAAGATTGGCAACAGATGTTAGTGCAGGGCCAATCTTCCTCAAAAAAAAAATTCTATTGAAACCCACACAACATTAATTTGAATTTATAATTGATAATCACCTAAGATTTTGACTTCATTATATCTTTGTGATAGAACACTGTAATTTATATTTACCTGTACATTTAATTCTATTTTTAAAAATTTATTTTAGGGTGGGGGGAGTGGATAGTAAATGAGTGATGCTGAGGGTGGGGGGGGTAGCTATGGGCACAAGCAATACCACATTTAACAGTGGAAAAAATGCACACTAATCTTTTAGTAACTTGATAATATTTAATGTGTGACGTAGTGATGTGCAATATAGTTATAAATATTTGTGTATTTGAAATAAGAGTAATATTGCTTAACAAGCAGGAAACGTGACCAATTTAATTAGAGGTAGAGATATTCATTTAGACAAAATAAAAGTAAACTTATCTGACTGTTGATTTTCATACAGTAAATAAGTGGCATATGCTAAATTGAATACATGTTCTGCCAAGATTGTGCAATAAGAGCAAGATATGAGATCCTACACATTACATAGGTCTTGGTGAACATGAGATGAAGAAATTATATGATCCTATAAATGGCATTTTTTTCAACTTTAGAGTGCTGAAATTTAATTTAAAACATCCCTCTGAGGCACAGAGAACCATGAAACCCTCTTAAAACTTTCTGAAAAGCTTCAGAAAATACTCTAAGTGGGGAAAAAAAGACTCTATTTAAGTGGGAATCATTGCAGGCTTGTGACGTGGGCCATGTAGGTAAGAGAGAAAAATCTGAAGGTGAATGAAAAAAGTTGAGAAAAGTATTGTGCTGACTTTAAAGCTAAGAGATTCAAATCCAGACTGTGACATAGCCTAGAAGTTGTTCTTGCAAACTCTTCTTTTTTTAAAATTTGTGGCTGGAAGGGGTCTGACTCTCGTTCTCTGATAATAGCAAGAGGATAAAGCCTTGGGCTAACTAAGCACATGTTATTGGCGAGTGTTCCATGTGTAGTTCTATCCTAATTAATAAAAAGTTTTCTGTTTCATGTGGGTAGAACTAATATAATATTGAGAATGTGAGCTATAATACTGAGAATTGTGAGAATTTACAATTATGTCTTAGTATCTTTATTAAAGATCCCAGTGAAAATGTAACAATGGTTTCCTCTATCATGAACTTTTAAAAATGTTAGTTTCAATGATATTATTACTTATCATTTTAATGTAGGGGTAGGGATTATTTAAAAAGATTTTCAAGTGGACTTATTACTGTTGTTTTTAATTCACTTACTCATCAATTTTGACCAGGGACTCAGGTTGCCAGTGAGGAAATGAAGATAAGGACTCTAACCTCATAATCTATTAGCAGAAACAGACAAGAAAAGTAGTTAGCACAAGGCAGCGTGATAAATCATATAATGCAGTGTGGTAAATCATATAATGGTTTATACGCAGTGTGGTAAGTCGCACATGGTTTATACAGAGAATGTCATGGAAGGATAAGAAGGGGTTCAGGGGAAGAAGACTTAGAGGTACTTGTAAACATCTGGAACATGTTCAAGAAATGGAAACTTTAGTGTTAATAAGATGAGTTCATAGTAACTAATCAGGTGGGAAGGCGGGAGAAGAAGATGCTTTACATTGAAATAACTCTTTCTTTTCTTTCCTTTTTTTTTTTTGTGAGGAAGATTAGCCCTGAGCTAACATCTGTTGCCAATCCTCTTCTTTTTGCTGAGGAAGATCAGCTCTGGGCTAACATCCGTGCCCATCTCCTCTACTTTATATGGGACGCCACCACAGCATGGCTTGATAAGCAGTGCCTGGTCCACACCCAGGATCTGAGCCTGCAAACCCCGTGCCACCAGAGTGGAGTGCATGAACTTAACCACTATGCCACCAGGCTGGCCCCTGAATAACTCTTTTGAAAATGTTTCATTTATTAAAAATAAATGTTCCACCCCAGAGACTATCAATGTAGTTTCAATGAAATATAGTGTGTCCACTCAATGGTGAAGCTGTAAAAAGGAACAAGGAATATCTATGTAGACTATTACCAGTTAAATTCTGGGAAAATAACTTGGCAAAACAAACTCATAAACAAACAAATAAATAAGGCACAACTGTGTGAAGATTATGCAAAATTTTATCAGAGAAAGAAGGAGGTGTGTGTGTATTTTAATAAATAATCAATGGAGTGATAAACCTAAACTTCTTAAAAATGGTTCCCCATAGATGGTGACTTAACCACAGAGAGAAATGATTTATACAATGGGACAAAGAAAGACTGCAAAGAAATCTTAACCTGTTTTTATTAATCATATTGTCAGTAATAACATAGTTACTGTAATTCTGAAACTATTATACAGTGATAGAGCAAAAAAGTATTTATGTTAATGTCACTAGGAACCAAGAATTTCAGCAAAAGAAAAACAAATGACAAATATAGAATCAAGACCTTATGTAAAACCCGGTATTTCTAAATGTGAATTAAAAATCAGTATGACTGATGTATTTTCTCTGGAAAAATAGTTTTTCTATCTCAAATCAGTACCAAAATTTAAAGGCAATTACTTATTCAGCACCATAAGCCCTTCAGCTTCTAGACTGTCTTTAAATACCATTTTCCCTCAAAGAACTAGGGATATCTAGGGAGGTGACTGATTGCTGGTATAGGACAATAAACGTTCAACATGAGACTAGAAAATCTTGTTGCGTTGGAAAGTGAGGAAACTATCAAAGTTTCCTGAAGTCATACCAAAAGGATTAAAGCTCTCAGTGCTTAAAGAAGGCCATCCACCAGTACGGATTCCAGTTCCCTCTCTGTAGTACCGTGTATTGAGACATGTAGTCACTGAATCTGGGATAAGAAATAGCGGCGGGCAAGGTGGGCTACTTAATTTCAGTGACCAATGCAAGATTGAAATATGGACCCTTGTTCAAAATGCTAGAAATAAAAAGTGCTGTTAAAGGTACGAAAAGATGAAACATTGTCCTCTCTTCTGGGGAAAAAAAAAAAGGATTGAAGTCAACTTGAAGGAGCTCACTCTGACCAAAAGATGGGACAATTTGAATATAAAAATAAAAATAACTGCACTCGATTGAAAGATAGAAAAGTATTAAAATCTATATCATAATTTGACATTAAAGGTAACCTTCATTGGTTACCTTTGGAGATTGCTAGGAGACTAACTTATTATTCTGAATAGTAGTAAATAAAGAGAGAGAGTGAAATATTTCTTCTGTCTTCCTATTAAACACTATCTGGAAGTAATCGAAGTATTGACAATGGAAAACATTTAATAAAAGAATGCCAGCTAATAAATTAAGAAAAATCATAGCATATCACCATTTTCTAATTTCTCACAAGATAATGAATTTTGACAATGATCATCAATGGCCGAGAAAATTCTTAGATGAAAAGCTGATGGGAAACTTTAAACCTGACATACTGATCCATCTTAACATAATATAAAAAGAAGCTATGAGCCCTATGGATCTTCGAATTATGATACCATAGGAAGTACTCAATACCATCTATGAAATATTCTGCAAATAACTAAGTAATTAAATAAACAAATAGCTTCCAGATCTAACTGCCATTAAAGGAAATTACAGAGGTCAGAGATGTGTTAACATCGTAGGAATGCAATTAGCAAAATTTAGAATGTGGCAAGTTCTGCAGGACAATTGAACAGTTTGCTATTGCTCCATATTGACCAGAAGTAGAATTCAACAATTATTTAATGACTTTTGGACTTTGGGAGTAAATTACTCACTTAGAAGGAAAGGAAGTAAGATTTAATATGCTTCTTAAGACTCCATATTTACCCGTAGCATTCATATATTTGTAGTTGATTGCAAAGAGCTGTCTTCTCTTCTAGATTATAGGGTCACCATTATAGGACTGTGTTATCTTGGTAATAGCTGTATCTCCAATACCAGTTAAAGTCCATGTGACATGCAGGTACTTTATTAAGTTTTGTCAACTAAAGCAAACAAAACAAACAAACAAAACAAGACCTGAAGGAATGGACACAAAAATTCTTGTGTCTAGCAGAGCCTAGGAAATTGTCTCCTAGACAAGCTGGAGGAGCACTTTGTCAGCACCAAAAATTTCTTTTTCATACCTATTATATATTCCATTACAGCCTTCAGAATGTGGTTATTTAGCTAAGACCACGTTCTTAAATAAGATATGATGGGAGCAAAGCTTGATGAAACATTTTCTCCTGCAATATTGATAGAATGAAAGACCCATATCCACATATGTATTTTATAGTGTATTTTCAGTTACCTTCTCTTCCACACAGCCAATCAGAGGATCTCCTTATTCATACTTGGTTCTTCACTAATACCAGAATTTGTCACATTTTTTATATTGTTCATTTTTTAAATGCTTCCTTTGCCCAGCTTTTCTTAGTTTAGTGAATCATTACTTCAAGTTTAAAAGTTAGTTCTTAGGCCATCTCTGTTGTGGAGCTGGTCTTACCAAACCACACCAGTATGAACTAATCTCTCTACTCTTCATACAATTTTGCTCAAACCTCAATTACAGCACACTTCCCATTTGTACATAATAATTTATTTCTTCATATTAGCTATAATGAGAACTGTTTGCATTATTCTTATCTTATACACATTTTTATCCAGAATATACAGGGCAATAATAGGAATTTAGTAGATGATTGCTCATGAGTGAAAGGACAGAAGTTAGCAAAATCTAAGTTCTTAATAACAATGTTGTCGATATAATTGCATATAAACATAAGAAACACACAGAAGCATATAAATGTGCTTTGCTGTTTCTTGATTTCACCAGGGTGTTTGATAATATCTCTACAAATTTGAGGGAGGACAAGATTGAAAAATGTATGCTAGATCTTTTTTAAACAAACAATGGACATCTTTGCAATAAAACACAAATTGGGATAAAGATACACATGTGCAAATGGAAAACACGTTTGTGTGGATAATAAAGATGTGATATACCGAAGAAAAATTTTCTCTCATGTCTGAGGGTCTCGGTATGGTTTTGAAGAAAATTTCAGAATATTGAAAATCTTTTCATTCTCACTCTGGTGGACATTATGTGATTTAGCAAGGATAATAAATTGTGTTTGCTATAATATTTCATCATTTTGGGTCCAGTTAAGAGTGAGAGAAACTGCACAATAATTTAAAGAACAAAAGTTTAATATAGAAAATTATCAAACTATAACAAGAGATTGGAGTAAAGAGGGATTGGCTAGTAAGAACTAACAAGAACTCCAAAGAATGTAGCAGTATCAGATATAGTATGTAATATAATAGCAGATTATATATGCATGAATTTGCTAGGGCTACCATAACAAAATATCACAGACTGGGTGACTTAAACAACAAAAACTTATTTTCTCAAAGTTCTGGAGGCTGCAAATTTGAGATCAAGGTGTTGGCAGGTTTTGCTTCTCTCCTGAGGCCTTGCTCTTTGGCTTGCAGATAGTTTTCTTCTGGCTGTGTCCTCAGGTGGTCTTTCCTCTGTGTGTGCACATCCCTGGTGTCTCTGCCTGTCCAGATTTCCTCCTCTTATAAGGACCCCAGTCCGATTATATTGGGGCCTAAGGGCCTTATTTTAATTTGATTAGCCCTTTAAAGGCTCTATCTTCAAATACGATCACATTCTGAGGTCCTGTGAGTTAGGTCTTCAACATAGGAATTTTGGGGAGATACAATTCAGCCCATAATAGTACAGTAATATTATACTACACTACCCTACCCTACCCAATACTATACTCTACTATACTACACTATCCTAATGTATACTCGTCACGACCTCTAAGGCTGAGACAGAACACTCAGGTAAGCACCACTTTCTCCTCAAGGCTGAAATCCAGGTCTTGATGGAGAAGGCCTGCTCATTGGAGAACAGAGAAGTTGATGTGGTGCCCTGCGGGTGGAATTTGCTAGAGGTTGAGTTTTGGAACTGCTGGAAATTGGCCTTTTGGGTTGCCGGAGAAAGCTGTGAACAGGGAGGTGACTAACCAGAGGCAATCTGCCATAAGAACACCTAAAAGTCTTGCTGAAAAAGGCCACTGGCCACCAGATGCTTCTGACAGCCAGGCCCCGCAGAAGCCTCATGCTGGGGAAGCTGGGGGTGCAGGAGCCGGCCAAGGGGGCACACGGAAATCAGCACACAAAACTCTTTCCTCTCCAGACCCTCTAGTGACAAAGCTTCAGTGCCAGTTGGCAAAGGAAAAGAATTTAAAGGGCCCACATCCATTTTCACAGATCAGTCAAGAAGTATGAATGCAGTACTGAGAGGTGTGTAAATGGCACAGACACGGTTCAAGTGAGGTTAGAAAAGAGCAATGCGGGTGGTGATAAGTGAATTAGTGTATCACACGGAGAAATAGAACAAAGAAGAAAGGAGGAAGTATTCTACCTGGGAGATAAGAATTTAAGAAATAGAAATTACCTGTTCCCATTAAATAAAATGGTTAATTCTTTATTCTAACATTTATTGATAAAAATATGCCTAAGGAATTACTGAAGACAAATCTTTTTGCCAGAAATCTATTTATCATCTACTTATCTATCTATCTATCTATCTATCTATCTATCTATCTATCACCTGTCTATCTCTATATCTATCCACCCATTTATCCCTCTGTCTATCATCTACAGTGAATACACACACACACACACACACACACACACACACACAATGAAAGCATCACGAGGTGGACTAATGTCGAGCATTGGTTTGTAAGAAATACGGTTTTTAATTCATTGACTGCTTGACCAAGGACAAAGTAATGTGAAGAAAGGGAGAAATTGGTGAAATAGATTTTTGTTACTAAAATAATTTTGTAATTAAAGCATTTTTTTCATTTTTTCAAATTTCTTTTGATTAAAAAAGTCTTTACTTCCTGCTTGTTTGTTTTGTCATGCCAATTTCTTTTTCTTTTTTTTTTTTTTTTGCTTCAGAGGACCCTTAGCAGCATACTTCTTAAATTGTAGTCTGTATATCTCTTGGGTGCAGGGTATACGTCCCAAGGATCTGGAACTTTTCTATGGTATTTTTTTTCTTTCATTTATATGATAATGTATAGTTAAAAATACAAGCATATTCTGGATCAGTTGGATTCTATTTTAGTAGCAGAATGCTCTCATATTGAACACTCAAAATAAAAACTCAGGTGCTGACATTAATCTCATTGGCAATAGTTAGTTTTACTTCAATAGCCAATGGCTAAGTGAAAGAACTATGGCAAAGTTAATGCATAAATGCTGATGACTGAAAAAGGAAAAACTGTCATGATGTGCAAATGAGCAAAGTTTTTCAGAGTAGTTGAATATAGAATAGTGGCAGGAGTATGCGAAGGATAATTTTGCCTGTCAACTTGATTAGGCCACAGGGTGCCCAGACATTTGGTCAAACACTATTCTGGTTGCATCTGTAAGGGTATTTTTGGAAAAGATTAACATTTGGATTGATAGACCAAGTAAAGCAGATTGCCCTCCCCAGGATTGGTGGGTCTCATCCGATCATTTGAAGGCCTCTAATCTTCACAAGGTTAGAAACTGTGACTCACTTAAATCAAGTTGCAGAAATGGGTTATGATTACAGATGGTTAGGAGTTGATGTTTGTTTGTTTGTTTGTGGGTTGTTTTTTTATTGGTTAACGTTCATGACCTTATTTAGATTTCTATGTATCTCTTTGACATTTTTTATATCTTAGAGTAGAGGTTTATCAATAACAGTTTAGATACAATGATCATCATGAGTCAAGAGAAGAGAAAGGAACTGAGTTATAACAAGTGCATTGGGACTTACCCACAAGCCACAATCTAAATTAGATATGAGGCAGACCAAATGAGCAATGATCCTAATGTCATCTTTCCAGCAGGTGAAAATCATCCATTAATTATGTCATGTCAGAAAAGAAGAAAAAAAAAAGCTTGAGAATCATTGGTGTAGAGTTGAGGATTAAGAAAAGCATAAGCTATTTTAGACAATTTCACTGACAATAAACACAATTCTCATAAGGATCATATCTAAGCATCAATGTCAGTTATTTATAGCTGAATAACAAACTACGCCAAAATACGGTGGTTCAAAACAACAGTAATTTTAATATATTTCATGATATTGTGAATCAGGAATTCAGGCAGGCATCAACTGAGAGACTCTTTTATTCCCTCTGACATGAATGTTACTCGTGGGATCCAGCTGATGGATGGGCTCATGGAAGGTTCAAGATGGCTTCACTCATAAGTCTTGCCCCTTTGCAGCAATGACTGGAAAAGTAGACTATGCTGGGTTATTCAGAGCACCTACTATGTGGCCTCTCCAACATCCTAGTCTCAGGGTAACCGGGCTTTCTACATGGAAGCTCAGGAATCTCAGAAATAGTGTTCCAAGTCTGAGATGTTCTCTTCCACCCCATTTCATTGGTCCAGCATGTCATTAAAGTCAGCCTGGATTCAAGAGAAAGGGAATTTGATGCTGTCTCTCAGTGAAAGGGGTAACAACTTGTATCCCTCTCAAATCTACTACAGCTACTACTCTCACGATTGGTTTTGTATGTATGTTATATGTGATTTCATTGTCATATCTTTGAAATTGGCATACTTATGAAATAAAAGCATTTGGAAATGAAGAGGCTGTTAAAAAGTATACCAAGTCAGCCCAGTGGCATAATGCTTAAGTTTGCATGCTCCGCTTTGGCTGCCTGGGGTTCCTGGGTTCAGGTCCTGGGAGTGGACCTACACACTGCTTGTCAAGTCATACTGTGGTGGTGACCCACATATAAAATAGAGGAAGACTGGCACAGATGTAAGCTCAGGGCCAATCTTCCTCACCAAAAAAAGAAAAAGTGTACTATCTAATATATACCTGAAAATATTTTGATTCCATAGTATTTGAAGTATAGAATATACATATACATATGATGCAATCATATAGTGATCAGTGAAAGTACCTTGTAATATTCTCAGCCCTGAAACAAGTATTATTTATATTGCATATTTGTTAATATGTTTTTGAAAGTAAAGAGAAGAAAACTTACCAGTATAAGTAAAACTTTTAAATAGCATTACACTTTAATTGTTTATTTTAAATTATGTTGGCACGCCCTGAGGCTCAACATTATGAACTACAGTTAAAATAAATCAAGTTAAGAAGTAAAGGAGTATGTGAGTACAAAGAGCTACAGGATGGATTGTGTAAATTATTTCTCTTGTTAGTACTCATTTAGGTTGTTTTGTTTTAAATATTCTGTTATATTGACAGCTCTGAGAAGCTTCTTTGGGAAAGACATTAATTTTAAAATAGTGCTTTTTTCTAATGAGAAAAGTTATATTTAAATATATAAAAATATTTATATATTTAAATATTTTAATTATATTAAATTATATATTTAATATATTATATATACTATATATTTAATTATATTATATTAATTATATTTCAATATAAAATATTTATATATTTAAATATTACATGTATATCCTTTGAATTTATAGACATGTACAGAAGAAAATAAAATTAATATGTAATCCTGCTACTCACAGACATAGAGATTGGTATGTATCCTTCTACAAAAGAGCGGAATTTTGAATGACTTCTTGATCACTGACTTTTTTCTATGATCTATAAAATATCCATTTAAAAATAGATTAATTATTCATTCTGCCAAATTTCTTTATGACAATATCTAAAATACTAAACCAGTAAGATCCGAAGATGAAAGGATTAAAACTAATTTTCACTATGCCTATTAGTAGAAATGTAATTTGCCCCGCACTATGGAAGTTTTTCAATGAAAAGTGATCCCAAGAGCTAATACTTCTGAACTCCTTCCACGTCTCCTTCACTCCTTCCCAGGGGAGAAAGATGGGTGGGTTTGGAAGGAGAATCTGTGCATGCGTACACAACCGCCTTCCTTTGCCTCGCTGTTGGGAGCAGGTGCCTCTTGGGAGAAATTGTTGCTATTTGTTCATGTTATGATTCTTACATACTGCACCAACCCTGTGATTAGGGGAGGGCCTGCAGTATTGAAAGGGAGGAGGTGTTCAATTCAGAGTGTTGGGGCATTTGGAGAGCAAAATCTCCATTATGGATAGGGATTTTGCTTGGTCAGTTTCATGGCTTTGGCTTTAGACACTGGACTTGAGCGTGTGGGCAGGGCATTTTGACTTTGGCAGTGCATAGCCTTCTTTTAAACTGGTTTAACCATTAGACCTTATATTATTTAGGCTACAGAGAGGGCACAGGTGAGCTGTTTTTTTCTGTAGATGCTTAGCTATTTGTATAGAAGAAAGGCTGCACTTACCAGACCTTAATTAAAGTTCTCAGGGCCTCAAAATAGTTCTGGCCTTAAGAGAGTGCACAATAGACTCAAACAGGGGCTGACCTTAAACAAAGATTTGAAAGTGTTTCAGCCATGTCACTAGCCCCCTGGGTTGTAGTAAAGGTTCAGGTTTTGTTTACCAACAAATGTTGGTGGCCAAGAGCCTTAGAAAAAATAAGGATCACACAGTTTGCTTCAGGTAACGACTTAGGCTGTATATGGGACCTGTATAAAAATATACAGCTTAAAGAGGTTTTAGCTGTATATTTTTAGTGCAAAGCCTCAGTAATCAAAGCTAAATTGAATGCTCCAAAATCCATCTAATTTGAGGTGGAGGGAGGAGCTATGAAGAGATTAAGCTTGACTTATTAAAGCTCTTATATGGATTCAAGTGTCTCCCCAGCAAGTATCCTCAAGTTGGTTCTCAATTGATTAATTACATGTAAGAGGAAAATTTTCCTAAGAAGCAGTTGTTCAGTGAAAGTGATTTCAAAGAATGAGTCAATGAGAACAGAATGTGGATGCTCTGTCACTAAAACCCAAGCTTAGACTTGTGCAATTTTACAGCTATGTCCATATCCCAACGTGTTCAAAGAGATCATCTTAGTTCACCTTTGGGTGTCCTGGTTTTGTAACTTGCATGCATTTAGAGGTGAGTCTTTAGCAGAAAAATGAACATCTATGAGTTACAGAGTTTGGATATGGTAGTTTTCATAAGTTTTATTCTAAAATTTTCTTTCATTTTTTAAGTAACTGAATGTTTTTTTCTTTCAAATGAAGTTTAATGGGCTATCTAATATATGAACACATAAAGATAGAACTGCTTTCACAATCAGAAGTTAAGGGATTCAGAGCCATGTCTACTCACACTTACCCCCTGCCGCATACGCATATTCACTAACGCCACTCCTTTTCCACTCAGGTTTGATTTTGTAGGTCAGGAGCAGAGGCGTGGTGAAAGAGGGTAACGTAGAAGTATGAGCTCCTCAGAATGATGTGAATTATAAAGAATAACTTAGCTCATGTGACCGAAATCCCACAAATAAACTGGTTTCAAATGTGGTTGATTTGGTGGCCCTTGCAGGGTGCCAAAAGTCCAGTTTCTCTCCATCTCTGTATTCTGCCTTTGCAGGGTTTGCTTCATGAATCTGTGTAGTAGCTCCCCCTGCAGTTGTCAAATCTCCCGATATGGTTTGGAAGTGTCCGAAGCCTTTCTAGTCTTCACATCTATACAACACATTTCAAATGAAGTGGGTCTTCCTGGTAGCTTCTAGGGCATCATAAAATATAGAGCAATTTTCTCTAACCCAGAAACAACAGCATGCATTTCCTGTTCAACCATTGGATCTAACTGGTTTATCTGCACGTTCCTGTAGCCAGGAGTGTGGTTGCTGGAGTTCAATCCCTTTTAAATGATATAACAGAAAAGCATAACGGGGAGTAACTCCAAAGCAAAATCCAGTTACTTTTACTGGAATAAATGGGAAATCGTTACTAGGAAACAAAGTAGATATGTCTATTATGGTCCACCACTTTCCAACATCCATGCATATTCTTTTTCTTGGATAAACACATGCAAAAATGTTCTTTGCCAGTCTAAAACACACTCACATCCTTCCCAAAAGAACACAACCTAAAACGTCTACTTTCTAAATTCAGCTGCAAGTCTAGGATCTCTAGATGATTGTGCATTTCTTTCAGTCTTAGACAGATGTAGCCCATTGTAGTTTAACACGTGATGATAAATGACAAGTCAAATTACCTTCTTCTCTCAATATGCAAGAGTGGAGACAGGGCACTATACTCTCAATAAAAGCTTCCGTTTCAACATGGAAAGAACCAGAGACCTAGTTCAGGCAGATAACATTAAAATCTGCTGCCCAGCATTGGAGAAAATTTCTTTGTTCACCAATCTGCCTTTTCTGAGTTTTGCCTTCTTGGAAATTCTTTTTTGCTTTTCATCCTAGGCAACCTCAGTGGTGGACAGTGGGGATGGAGATTCTGTCTAAGCTGTCTTGTATTTGTCTTAATTAAGTAGTTCTCAAAGGGACCGTCCCACACACTGCAGAATGCCTCCTAAATTTGTTTATTTTCTTTCTTTTTTATTTCTGAGGAAGATTAGCCCTGAGCTAACATCTGTGCCAGTCTTCCTATACTTTATATGTGGGTCACTGCCACAGCATGGCTGACGAGTGGTGTAGGTCTGTGCCTGGGATCTGAATCTGTGAACCCGGGCCACTGAAATAGAATGTGCCAAACTTAACCCCTATGCCACAGAGCTGGCCCTTTGTTTGGTTTTTTTTTTTTTTTTTTTTTTTTTTATTATCACAATCATTGAAGGTGTTACCAGCATTTAGTGAATGGTTCCACTGCAAATTCATGAAGCACTTTGGGGTTCATTTAATAGACTTTGAACCAAATATTTCTAACTAAGTACTGATACAACATTAGAAGATGTCTTTACATTTTATTAGTAAAGTTTATTTTGAAACTGTTTCACATTATTGCCATTTCATATCTTCCTTTTAGGCAACAGACCTTCTTTGTATAGAAAAAAATTAAACTGATCAGGGTGGAAAGTGAGAACAATACAGATAGAGTTAAATGATTCAAGTAGAAATAATCAGAAGAGGTTTTTTTAAATTATTAATTTTATTACTGCTGAAAGGGATCGTATGAAGAAAGAAGTCAGCAAGATGGTAGAAACACAGTTTCTATATGACGTAAAGGGCTGTTGTAAATTTTGTTGCAATGGAACAGCTAAAAGGTATTTTAAGAGCAGATTTGTTACTGAAATTGTTTACAATTATAATGTAAACTCCTCTTCTCTGTACCCTCAAGTTACTAAGTAAAATCTACAACATTCTTGGATACTCTTAATAATTCTTGTTTTATTGGGGAAGTAGGAGTTGAGACTGGATTTCACAATGACAGACATGCATAGAAAGATCTCTGAGGTGATGTTAATAGATATGAGAATCTGAGTCCAGTTTCCCAGACTAAAGAATTCACAGAAAATGTGCATGAAGCCCTTTACTTCCACAGGACTTAGATTGGAATTTCTAGGAAATCTTGATATGTGTTCTGTGAATTCTAATCAGTCTATCCATATTAAAGAAGAAATCTTAAAGTACAAGAATTAAGCATATATATTTTTCTTGGAGCAAGAGCTAGCTTACATTTATATAGAGGTGCTATCTTCATTAATATGGTTTCCTTAGTTGGTAAAGCACCAATATTGGATGTTTTTCTATGGCATAATCACTATTAATATTCAAATAATAATTTTGGAAGAAAAGAAGCTTCATTACACATTTAATTGTTTTTATTATTTATCACACCCATTCCTTGTCCACAACCATTAGATGTTTCCTATTGCCTAAACGCAAGAAATTCAAAAATCTAGAACAAACTAACCACTCATCTCCCCTGTAAATCAGTATCTCCTACTCTTGTTTTCACAGACAGAGCAAAAGGAAATAGGTTCTGAAACCGTGTATTCCTCTTCAATTCATCTATATACACATTCAGTCACCAAATTCTCCAAATCCTACCTCCACGACTATTTTTGTTGTGTGCCTTAGAAATGTTTTTCCCAGTCTTCGGCTTTCGAAATAGAATTTTATTTTACTCCCCACCTTTACCGTACCGCCCTCCCTGCACACACATGCACAACACACACACACACACATTGTCTTTTACTGATAAAATCTTACTTATCTTTCAAATTTATTGCTTATCTTTCAAATTTTACTTTTTCCTTGAAGTCACCCTTTAATGTTTTGCTCATTTAAATTTCTTGTTTCTCACTTGTGTCATGAATTAATAAGAAATGGAAATCATGTCTTTCATTTCTCCAAGTGTCACTCAAGGCTCAAAAGATTCTCTTACTTTTACTGAGTCCTTTACTTGTGCCCAGCATTCTTTATTGTATGGTTAGTTGGGTGAAATATAGGCTTTAAGTAAAATGTTAAATAAGAGAAAGACAATGTATTTGAAGTTTTCTGACTTTAACCTATAACTTGAAAACCTTATTAAGAAGATAATTTTTAAATTTCAGACTAGATTTTCAAAACATAGCAATTGCAAAAATGTAATGAACATTTTTAAATTAAAGTTGTTTTTCAAACACTGAAATTAAGCTGAACAGACTTCTAACCTTTGAATGAATTTTTTATAATAAGACTATGCTATTTTCAACAGTAAAATATAGCTATTGATTGCTTTTAATATTTAGCAGGTTATCATTAAAAGAGTTTGCTGTTAGAATAAAGAGAAGAGGAATGGACTTAAACAGTTCCATGCCATCTATACCAAGAAATGGAGGAGAAAAATAGTCGATTTTAAGCCAGAACTGAAAGCCTTGTTATAACTTCTCAGAATGAACAAGATGTACTTTCAATGAGGTGAATACTACTTCAACTTCCTGACATTCTGTGAGTCATGATTTATTACTTTAAGGCTTTTTGCGAAATTTCTGAGCTGATTTCACAGAAGTAGACTTTTATCTTTTCATTTTGTGACCTTGGAAGTCTCTTATAAAAAGGACATAATTCATAAGGCAAAAATAGAAGAAATTGATAATGAAAATGGGGATGTCTGCATCTGCACATACAAGTCCATAGATTTAAGTAATTTTTCTTTATGTCACTTCTACTGTCAACTTAAACAGACCATTTATTTGTATTAATTAGGTTTATAGGTCATAGGCTAATATAATGAGAGTTAGAATTAACTGGCTCACTAAGTAGGGTTTTTATCTTTTAAAATATATATAAGAACTTGTTTTTAGAAAAATAGACATTGTACATTTCCCATGCAATATTAAGCCTAATATATATATGTTAGCCTGAGCTAACATCTGTGCCCATCTTCCTCTATTTTGATGTGGGACACCTCCCACAGCATGGCTTGATGAGAGGCATGTATGTCCACTCCTGGGATCTGAATATGCAAACCCTGGGCCACCAAAGTGGAGCACATGAATTTAACCACTATGCCACCTGGTCGGCCCCAAAGCCTAATATTTTTTAAATAACATGGAAAAATCCAAGGTTGGTATAGCTATAATTTTCTTTATATTGTTGTTCTCAAACTGTGTGACTACAAATGTGTTGCATAAATGTAGAACCTGAAACAGTTAACTCCCAAAGGGTTGCACCAGTGGTGTGGATGGACCTGGCATTTGATTGTCTTTTCAGTATTTTGAATTAGAGTCACTGCCCTGAGACTTGCATTTGGAGAGTATCAAATGTTTGTAGAAACATGTGTGAAGTGGACGGCAGGATTGTCACTGCTATCTTGTTAAATTAATCAGACTGGGGCCTTGTGTATGTTCAGTCAGCCCATAATCCACTTTACTAGCATCAGGACCAAACAGTTGCTATTTTGTCCTTGTTCTCACAGTTCTTCAGGGTGAAAAGGCATATATAATAAAATATTTGGAGGCACCAAGGAAAATAAAAATCACAATTTGTTACCAGTCACTCACTCTACAGATGATTCTGAATTAATTTGGAGCAGTGGACAATTTTGTCACCTAGGTTCATTTGATAATATCTGGAGAAATTTTTGGTTGTCACCACTGGAAAATTTCTACTGGCATTTAGTGGGTGAGAGCCAGGGGTTCTGCTAAACATTCATAAGACACGGGACAGCACACCACAGCAAGGAATTATCCAAAATGTCAGCAGTATGAGGGTGGAAAAACTCTGATCTAGAGAAATGAGAAATGCCTTTCAATCAGAGGGAAAACACCAATTTTTATATCCATGTTCACATTCTCAGTACAGTTAAAAATATATCCTTATCACCTGTTGATAAGAGTCCTATGCGTAACATCTTTGGTGACAGATTAATGATGACTACAATTATAGATTCCTTTTATATCTTATGGGTTGTGTATCAGTTTGCAGACTTTTGGCTGTAAGTAACAGAATTCCCCATTCAAATTAGATTAAACAATAGAGATGTTTAATATTCCACATAACAGGAAGTCCAGTGGTAGTATGGATCCAGAGTTAGTTGGTTCAGTAGCATCAAGGGCCAATATTCCCCCCTACCCCCACTTCTCTATGGTTCTATCATCCACAATGGTAAAGCATTCTAGGGCTAGTTTCCCCCCATTCATGAAATATAGGATCTTTCTCTTAGCCTGATTGGTCCAACCTAGGTCCCTTGTGCATGCCTAAACCAAAAATAGTTGCTGAAGGAATGTCGTGTGTCGATTTCCATAGATTAGTGAGGAAACACACCTGGAACTTGTGAACTAGAGAGTTTTCCCTGTTGCAAAATTGTGATGTTGGTAGGAGGAAATAAGATGGGAATGGATCATCAAGTAATTTAACAACAGTGGTTATAAATGACAGACAGTAGGAAGATAGAATGTCTAATAGATATCTTTAATTTAAAATTTCCATAGAGAAATCTGAATTCTTCCCCAACCCAATCTACTACCCCATAAGAAACCACATAAATTAACATTCCCCAATTCAGTACATAGCAACACCTATTTCCTTTTTCAGAAAACTAAGAGCAATCTTTAATATCTCTGTAGCCCCAACACAGCACAGCAATTTTCAGCAGTAGTGTTTAATACATTCAGCGATATTTAATATCCATTTTTCCATACATTCTTCTCTGCATAGCTACTAATTTCCTCCTCTTCTCTGCCACCTGATCTCTTGTTGGGCCATGATTCCAGGCAGAGAGAACCACTGGCAAGGAGACTCTAAACTTGGACTGAGTTTGATATATTTGAAAGACGGGATGAAGGACAGTACACCTGAATCATAGTGAATTTTCCACTCCACATCGTAACAGAAAGACTGCCTTCTTATCACTCTAATCTCAGGGAAAATATTATCTCCTCTGAGAAGCTTTCTCTGAACACTCAATCTAAAATAACCCTTTGCTCCTGATGGTCTCTATCTTATAACTGTTTTATTTCTTTGAGTCCTTGTCACTTTTAAAAATTATTTTGCTTGTTTATTTGCTGTCTCTCCCACTAGAATGGAAGACACACAAGAGTATGGACTTTGTCTGTTGTGCTTGCTACTGAATTGACTATCCAGAATAGTGCCAGGACCTAGTAGGTACGCAAATACTGATCTGTTGAATGAATGAATACAAATGACTATTCCAGAATGATTTAGGAGAAAACTGCTCCTCTATCCCAAGTCTTTTCCCTTTCTGAATCATTTCTGTCACTTCTATGTGTCAATCCATTCAGATAGACATGAATGTTGTGGGGAGGGAAAGGAGAAGAGAAATAAAGTATCCATTCTGATTTGTTTTTAGCCCTACAATCTTCAAGGAAAATCCTAGTCCT
Organism: Tapirus indicus; assembly: GCA_031878705.1. Classification (NCBI taxonomy): domain Eukaryota; kingdom Metazoa; phylum Chordata; class Mammalia; order Perissodactyla; family Tapiridae; genus Tapirus; species Tapirus indicus. Next base: position 10,330,356 of record CM062934.1, on the reverse strand, counting down.
CAAAGACTGTTTAACCATGACCTGCCTCATTCTCCCACCAGATACAGTGTTTTCATTACACAACAACAAAGAAAACATAATAACCATGGATGCAGGTAGTGTAAGCTATAGAATATTTGAAAATGGAGTGAGGTTTCTTGATCACAAATAAAAACTACTGAGTAATGGTTTTTTCTCTAGTACATACAATAAAAAATATGTAATTACGTTTACATATGGGTGGCAAATATAGTATTAGAAGAGTAAAGTGATCTTGAAATATTTTATAAACTTAGAATTCAGAAAAAAATAAGTCATTTCAGTACACAACACTCTTTGGTTGCATAGTGTCAGGTAGAAGAAAGAGACAATCAATCCTTCAATTTTTCAGTGATAAAGCTGAGCCCACATATTGTTAATTTTATGCTATTTACTTTTGAGTGTATATATATATATATATATTTTAAAAGTCTGATTCATGGACAAAGAGATTTTAGCCATTCATTTCTGTGAAGATGTTTCATCTCAACCATAAACTATGTGACAGGTGGCGGATGGAGAGTATAGTTGTCATCAATTATGTGGCAGAGAAACAGGATTTTTTCTGGGTAACAAAATCTTCTTATTCCCTTAGTAAACCTGATACAGCTTGGTGTTAAGAATATCTCAAAAAAGCACTGGGACTAGAGGGAGCAAAATCAGAGGAGAAAACTGAACCAATGTCCAAAATCCGTTTTTGCGTAAGCGTAGACTTGGTCCATGGCGTGGGTGTGGCTCACAAGTGGAGTGGATCTGACCTATGACTGAGGGGCTGGATGGATTGAGGGACAACCCAAAGGTGTGTTCTTGACCAACAAGTTTAGGAAAACACACAGGTATAGCTGAATAGTCAGATCTAAAAAAGACCAGGACAGGTAAAGTAGTAAAACTCAAATCTGAAGTGTCTACAACAAAATTACTAACACAGGGGTAGTAATTTCAGGAGAAATTGAAGGTGAAACCTGGATAGAGATGCAGGACAGGGAAGAAAGATGTAATAGTGAGTCTGCATTGTTACCCAAATGAATTTGATAGGCTGCGTGTAGAGAAGTGATGGAGTTCAATTGACCTAAGTCTCCTTAGCTCTCTGGATGAGCAATTTTCTAGGCATAGATGGTTTACTTAAGCAGGACCTGAGTCCTATTGTGTGGGTCAGAATAGGTGTCAGCAAAAACAAGTCTCTCTCTTTTTAAGATCACAAACTGCAAGGATCCTGTAATTCTGAAACTGTAGAAGAATAAGTTTCTTCACCATTTGTGGAAAATTTTCTGAAGAATGAAACAATTGCATAGGAAAGCAATATTATAAATTAAAGCAAATATCCCTGAAATTTAGAGAGTGAGAGGGCTGCTTGAAGAATCAAAACTGTGTGCAGTCAAATATTATATTTTAAAGGCACATGTCCACCCTCCATTTTGGGTTTTTTTTTTTTTTTTTGGCTAAACTAAATTTAGTTATAGTTTTGTCACTTCTTATGAGTGTTTATTGTTTGGCATATAACAACCATGAAGCATTAGAATTCTAGTAGTTGGAGCAGTGGCTAAACTTTTCAGTATTTTCCATATAGTTTACTAATATTCTTATTGTTTGTAGACCCAGACAAATATAATTATTGTGTTCACTTTTAGTAAAAAATGTATTCTCTAAAATAAATTTAAGAAGCTTTCCTTTATCTTCTCATTCCTGTGAAAATATTTAGGGGACAATTTGTCTATTTGTATTCATAGCACTCATTAAGCTATCAAAAGATATTTTAATTTTTCTTCTTTTTCTTAGGCTTATTTTAGTTTATTGACAGTAATGCTTTCATCGGTCTGATAAAACATGTATCTTATAGACCTATATTTTTCTCAGAATATATATAATTGTTAGTGTGTTTCCAGTTACTCTTTAAAGGACATGCCAAGCAGATGATAGGTGTTCCAGGACACTGTAATTGCCTGTCCTAATTTCACTTGAAAGTTTTTTCAAAGTCTAATTCTTAGAAATCTCTCTTATAAGGTAAAAATGAAATTGATTCTCTCTATATTTTAAGATGCCATCATTCAATTGCCGGCCATTCATAACTGTTCAGTGTGTATGCTTGTGTGGTATTCACGGTGCTGACTCACCAGTTCTGCTGTCTCGAGGAGAAGAACAGATTTAAATAAAGGTTCATTCACCTAAAGGTCACATCCTAGTACACTTTTTGTGTTCTTGGACAAATATCTCATGCAAAACTATTTTTTCATTGACAGGAAACCTTCTTGGTCTCACTTTCATTCATGACACATAGGCTGGAAAAGTATAGTTAAGAGCCAGAGAGTTGCAGAAGGGCTTACGTTCGTCCATGTCTCACTGGTACTCAGATACAACCTCAATGACAGCCCCAAAGAAGCCTCGTTCTGTAACTTTGAAGTGGTTTGATTATTTGAGATATTACAAACCCTTACTCAGCTACTAAGTTTTCTTTTACTCAAAATGAAGTTCTCCAGGGATATGCCATCAGCTGATACTTGTTGACATGCGCTATTTGCAGACAACATTTTATTCTGATAATACATTCAAATTTAAAGTAAAAAGCATGAGCATTATAATCCACAGGAATCTTAGTTCCGGGCTTTATATTAGAAAGAAACAGTGTACTATATTATTATATTGTTTACCTCTTTTTTACTGACCGTTCTAAAATCTTCAAATAGCTGTGGACGTGCTTCTTTTGATTCTAATTCAGAGGTTGGCAAATTATGTCCCACAAGGCAAATCCAGCCCATTCCCTGTTTTGGAAATAAAGTCTTATTGGGATGGCGCCATGCCCATCTGTCAGTGGCTGTGAGCTCACTACAATGGCAGATGGCTCATAAAGCCCCAAATATTTACTCTTTGACCCTTTTCAGAAAAAAATTCTGCCGACCTTGCTCTAACTAATCACAAACACTCAGGAACTGCAGTTATGTGCTGCATAATGACGTTTCGGTCAGTGACGGACAGCATGCATATGTGATGGTGATCCCATGAGATTAGTACCATATAGCTGGACATGTAGTAGGCTACACCATCTAGGTTTGTGTAAGTACACTCTGTGATGTTCCCACAATGACAAAATCGCCTAATGATGCATTTCTCAGGATCTATCCTCGCCGTTAAGTGACACATGCCTCTAGTTTCTCATTTATGAGGTTGGCGTGATTGCTGTATTTTTCTCAGAAGTCATTTGTTTTTTGATTTAAACCCTGTCTCCTTTATACATACATTTGTACATAAGTATCTATCTGGTGATTACTATCAGTAAAACTTAAGTAGAAAATTAAGTATAATCGTATTCCATTTAACTTATATTTTAAGATATTCAAGATTAATGAAGATTATATTCAAGACTGATGAATGCAACTTCAATTATCGTATACTTAATATGAAAGCAAGTTGCTCAATAAATTAAAAAAAAAGAATTTATTTACATGTTCATAGTGCTCTGAATACTAGATTATGATATTTTACTTTAATCTTTTACTCTTACCTAGAACGCTGGAGGATTTATTGAATGCACAGAGGCAGAAGATGTTCAGAAATAGTATTCATAGCTTATTATTATCTTCCACTTAAATTTTATTTTTTCATAACATATATGTCTGAAATTGTAATGATGATTAATGGGAAAATATAACTTAATTTATCCATAACATTTTAAATGGAAATAATCTTTATGGAAAGGTTGTACTGAATAATTGATAGTTTTCTATATAGATTCATATTTGGTTGGGAATTTTTTGTTAACATCGATTGTTGTTTTAAATTAATATATATTAAAGAATTTAATCTAAATTTAATAATATAATGAAACCAAAATATTTCCATCCTCAGAATGTGCTCTAGGATCACAGTCTGAATTAGATTATTTTTAGTTTTTCTAAAGTGTTCATGTTTTTATTACGCAAAATTTGATGCTAAAGCATATTATTAAAGGGGAGTTTAATGAATTGGGTAGAATTACTTAAAATAGTGCTAGAATGATTAAGATATTATTTGGAAATTTCAATAATTTTTCCAGATATAACTCTCTTTTCTTGATGTTACTCTTTTAGAAAACTTGAAGTATTTTTATTTAGACTCCAGTTTTTTCACATTACACATTTCTCATACTTAATTTTAGTTGAAATATAATTTTATTTATTTTCTCTCTTCCAAAATATGTCATCAAAGTGCACTTTTTTGCCTGCATATCATCACTTCACCCAGCACCAACTCCAATATAGTTAAAATAAAATTAATTGCCATATGTATTAAGAATTTTACTTGAAAATCTAATTTGTGCTGTGGAGTTTAAAACTCATTATAAGATTAATGTTTTTCTTTTCATAGAAAAAGAAAGTTGAATGATATATATAATAAACAAATAGAATAATATTTTGTTTTTATTTCATAATTAAAATCGAGTGGTAGGGCATGAAAGCTCCCTTTAATGGCCTTCCTGACTCCAATTTAGTTATTTCCTTTATTAATTTTTGCAGGATCAATGAACCAATTTCATAGGAAAGAAATGTTACAATGAGTTTATACTCATGAAAATCACTGGTCTTCATTTCCGTTAACCTGATCACCCACATGCTTACCTGATAGAATTGTTAATGACCTGAAGATTTGATCTGGTGTCAGTTGTGAGACAATATCCTGAAAGGATGGGATTCTATCTTATAGGTTACAGTGTATATTTTGAATCATCGACCTATGTATGGTGATATTTTTCCCATGGTCAGAATACACAGGTCAAGGTGGTAGACATGGCAATGACTCTTCTCTCTACTATATCTATGAACAACAAATAATTTTTTTTTGCCTGAATTCTCCAAATGTTAGGCTCTGCATGGTTGGAGGTTATAATTCCCAAGAGAGAAATGCTTCCACCAGAGTATGTGACAATTGTTCCGGGAAGTAGGAAGTTGAGACTGTCACCAGCTGTTGTGGGCTTCTCATGCCACTGAACCAACAGGTAAATAAAGGTTTAGTCTCCTAGATGTGCTGATTCATCCTAACTGCCAAATATAAATTAGATTGCTGCTACATAATCCCAATAGTGGCAAAAAAACAAGAGACCCTCTGGGGCTCCTGTTGATATTTCCATTTCCAATAGTGAGATGAAAGTAAAAATGATAAAAGCAGGATCACAGAGATTTCAGTCACTCCAGAAATGAAGGTTTGGGTTATCTCACCAGATAAAAACCCCAACCATTAGAGATGCTGGCTGAGAGCAGAGGGAATGTGGAATAAAAAATAAAAGAAGAAAGTTACAAGTCTCAGCTGTAACCATATGACCAGTTACAGAATGAGGAATGTAGAAACTATCTTGTTAGGTATACGTTTTATATAACTACACGTTATTTATTTGCTTATTTTATTTGAGTATAGATGTGGTTTATTTATGTTACAGAACTACTAGGCAAAATTATGACTAAATTAGAGCAGTAATTAATATTAGAAATAAGAATATATTTCTTTGTACAAAGGATAATCACCTCTTGATAGGCAGCAGCATACAGCTGTTACTCTTGCTATTTGCTAATAACAATCCACAGGAAGATTCAGGGGCAAGGAGGAGCATGGTTTTAGCACAGTTAATACACACAACCTGGACAATTTTTAATGGTTTCAATATCATCACTGCTAAAATTCGCCTTATAAAGGATCTTTAAAATAATTATTTTCTACGTTTTTGTGTCCTAAATTTTTATACAGAAAAAATACGTTAACTGTTATAACAATTTTAGATTCCTTTTGTTATATTGAGTTTTGAAAAATTTTTTTTCCTGAAACTCTGCCACAAATTACAAGGAAGAATATAATTTCCAGCTTTAATAGCATCTTACTTTCTAAAATGCACCTTAATGATACATAAACAGCTTATTTACTGTAAGTCTCCAAACTATTTTAATAAGCAAATTGTTATTATATTTGAAATTTCAAAATAAATCTTGTGATTTGAAATGATGCTCCTCCATTGTTCATTTGAAGCATCAACTGCAGAACTTTCTAGAACTTTGATTTTCAAAGTATGGTCTGCAGACCTGTAGCATTGGCATCCCTTGGGAGCTTGTGAAAAGTGCATAACTTCATGCCCCATCTTAGACTTACTACATTAGATTCAGCATTTTAACAAGATCACCAGGCATCTTGGTTATCTATTACTGCATAAGAACAACACTAAAACTTTGTTGGAATGACAATGTGTTATTTTTAATAATTCTGTGGATTGGTGAGGAGGTTATTCTGTTCTCTGTCATGTTTTCTGGGGATGCTGACCCAGCTGGAAGATCCAACATGGCCTTTAAAGCTACTGAATTAATTATCATATGATCCAGCAATTCCATTTCTCGGTATTCATCCAAAAGCAGAGTGAAACAGATATTTGTACACCGATGTTTACAGTAACATTATTTGTAATAGCCAAAACGTGAAAACAACACAAATGTCATAAATGGATAAATGAATAAACACAATATAGTGTATACAAAAACAGAATATTATTCAGCCTTTAAAAGGAATTAAATTCTCATACATAATCAACAACATGGAGGAATCTTGAAGACATTATGCTAAGTCAATTAAGCCAGATACAAAAGGGCAAATATTGTATAATTCCACTTATTTGAGGTACCTAGAATTCATAGATAAAGAAAATAGGATAGTGACCACCAGTGCCTGGGGGGAGGTGGAATGGGGAGTTATTGTTTAATGGGTACAGAGTTTCAGTTTGGGATGAGAAAAAGTTGTGGAAATGGATGGTGGTGATGGTTATACACAATGTAAAAGTACTTAGCATCACAGAACTGTACACTTAAAAATGGTTAAATGGTAAATTTTATGATTTGTATAGTTTACTACAATAAAAAAAGCTACTGAATTCACCCTTCTCCTTGCAATCTATATTAACATTTTTATGTTTATGAAGAAAAGAGGTTCTAGCACTAAGATGAAAAGACCAAATGGAAAAGTGTTGACTAGATTCAGCACTTAATGAATCCTTTTTAAGTTGGGAAAACAAAACAAAACTTTGAAGAAATATAAAAATTATCAAACTATATTAATTTGAGCATATTTCTTTTGTTTTGTTCCTGCTGGTAAAAAGCAACCATGAATCAATAATAGAATTACAGGACAGAGCATTCTTTTATTCTCCTGCAGAAGAAAATCCAAGATGAATAGTATGGATTAAGAGAGATGATACCAATGAATAAAATTTTCTGAAACTGTGAGAAAAGTCAAAATCAAACAACTGGGGGATTAATTTGGTGGGCATGGGAGCTGTGAGGAGCAGGAGTTTATAAATACAATCACTTTGTATTTAGTCTTCTTTGATACAATCCCTTTCTTTTTGGATAAGTTTATAATTGAAAGCCAATAAATTATATCCAAAATAATATAATTAATTATACATTTACTTATAAAAGCAATAACATGAAATTTCAAACACTATCCTATTGTTATGAAACTGTTAAACTGCTTTCAGTGTTAGATGACAAAGTTGGTCCCAAGTAGAGTGTCATATTATAAGATAATAAGAAGCACATTAAAGAAGTCTTAGGCAATTAATATTTGAATTCTTTAACAACATTTGATGCAATAATACCCTCTTTTGATTTATGAGACTCAAATTTCATAATGAATTTCATTATTTACCTTTTAATTTTAGTTCTAATTTTTATACTGGTTTATTTCACAGTGAAATGTTGCCATCCTTTATTTAGCACTTACTACACCCAGGCACTGTGCCAGCATTTACATTATCTTTTTTGAGTTACCTAGATAGTAATTGGATAATAACTATTATGGATAGCAGTTGGAAGAGGTGGGTTTCAGTCTTTATTATCTGACTACTCATAAAACCCATGTTCTTTCTATTATACCATGCTGTCTTTATGAAGTGCCTAGTCTATATCAAGCATCATCACAAATATAATTTCAACAAGTAATCATCACAACTTTTCAAGGTCTAGCAAAGATTCTAATTTATTTACATCAAAAATTCTAATTATGTATTTGGTTCCTGCTTGTGGTCATGTTTATTTTTACTTATTTATTTATTTTTTGTGAGGAAGACCGGCCCTGAACTAACATCCATTGCCAATCCTCCTCTTTTTGCTGAGGAAGACTGGCCCTGGGCTAACATCTGTGCCCATCTTCCTCTACTTTATATGGGACGCCGCCACAGCATGGCTTGACCAGCGGTGTGTCGGTCTGTGCCCAGGATCTGAACCTGCACACTCTGGGCCACTGAAGCAGAACGCTTGAACTTAACTGCTACACTTGGCACCAGCCTGATTACTGACTGTTTTAAAACCGTAAATAATTTGGAGTAGGGATGTCAAAGATACGTAGATCACGAGGAATAGGTATAATTTTGTTTCATAAATGTTATCTCAAGTATCTATTTCTTTGTAGTTTTTTTTTCATTCTTGAAAGTTATTCTTTTCTGTGGTTTCATAGACTAGTTTCATGAATGGTAAAGTATGCATGCTTGAAAGAGTTTTATTTTTCTTATATTTTCTGTCATGTGGGAACAATATTACTAGAAAAGTTTTAGAAATGGAATGATTTTATTTTTACGTACTATATCTACATATTTATATGGAAAATAAAGAAAAGTAAAGCCTTAGAATGGTGTTCAACTTATTACTCCAGTCGTTTGAAATAGTGTTTCTAAAGCCCAGGTAAGCTGTGATTTTCATACTTGCTCAGAACAAACACATTTCGAAGGCGTCATGAACACCCATGCTCTATCTTATAGAGTACAATTGCATAAGCTAGAAAAATGAGCTTTGTTTTGATGAATGAACATGTCTGCAGGGACACATGCAGATAAGCAGGTGCACTTGAGAACTGTCACACTTGAGCATCCTCTATTTATTAACACTTCCTTCTCTGTTTTCCTCATATTTGAAGGTTTTGTTAGATATGATATAACATCACCTATTATGACTCAACTAATTTTAAATTCATGTTACTGTAGATAAAGAAGAAATTGGCCTTTCTTCTATCTTTGCTTCCTTCCTTTTTCTTTCTTTCCTTTCCTCTTCCTTTTTTCCTTTCCCTTCTTTCCTCCTTCTCTTTCTTCTTTCCTTTTAACTTTTTCGTAGATAGTACATATTGTTTCTTAAATGCTTCAAATTCTTTTATAGTTATAATTAGAAGTGTAGATCATTTACATGCCAATTTATATTCTAATAAAATACATTTTATCTACCTTTTAAAAATTGAATTAACAAATCTTATATATAACAAATACATAGTTTGCCAAGATTAAATTATTTTTAGTGAAAATATGAAACCAAATATTCTTAAATATTCTGTAATTTTTTTAATAAATGAGAATTATTTATAAATTGCTTTTTCCTGGCACAGCTGAGATTTTCCTGGATTCTAAAATATTGTACTTTTAACTCTTCAATCATAACAATAATTGTAAGTTCTGTTAATATAACTTTTACGAGAAATTTTAACACTGAAGCAATTTTGCATTACATTTTATTACTTAGTAAACATTTTCAAGCATTCAAATAAGATCATACAAATATTGTCCTAATTTTCTCTAACTAGAGCTGCATTAAAAACAATAGCGATACCTTGAGTCAGATTTTGCACTTTAATTTTTACTCCATCTGATAACCTCTTTTTTAGTTTTGTTTTGTTTTGTTTTGCTGAGGAAGATTCACCCTGAGTTAACATCTGCTGCCAATCTTCCTCTTTTTGTATGTGAGCCGCCACCACAGCATGGCCACTGACAGATGAGTGGACTGACAAGTGATGTAGGTCCACACCTGGGAACCAAACCTGGGCTGCCAAAGTAGAACACGACAGACTTAACCACTAGGCCACTGAGGCTGGCCCGAAGAAGAATATATCACAAAACATCCTTACTCAAGCTTCTTCCATAGTGGTATCCTTGCTTTGTCATTCAACCACCAGAACATGGCAAAAGAGTCCTCCAGGGATGAGCCATGATGGTTTTTATAAGGCTTCTAATCAATAGTTTGGTTGAGAAACACTGACTAGTTTATTTGCTTTAAATAAAGCTGAAGGTAGATTTTTTAAAAGTCGATAAATTGATGTAACTGTAAATCATATTAGACTAATTGCTTCTTTTACCTAATTATTACTTTCTTGAAAGTGGCTTGTCTTTTTGAGTTGATTGAACTCCTTTCCTCACTATGCATTAATCTTTTGTTATCTGCCAAGTACTGTTTTAAGGACCTATAACATTATAGCATTAAATAATCACACCATGTGTGAGATGATTAGATGCAGTACTTTTGCAGATGAGGAAAATCAGGATTATGTAGCTGTCACACCTTATCTGAGTTCTCACAGCAAGAAAGTGCCAGAGATGGTGTCTGAGTCAAACTCTAAAGCCTATTCACCCACCTTCTATTATATATTTTGACAATGATATGTGAAAAGAAAACTTAATTTTAATGTAGTTTAAATTCACTCTTTTATTTCCATTTTGGTATTTGGTAACATTTTATTAGTAGATGCCTATATACACATACGTATGCACACACACACACACACACACATATACTCATACACACACATATGAGTAGAAATTATTCTTAAGTGTTGGGTAACAAAAGAAAAAAACCTCAGGTAATTTTCTTTAAAGTGCAGATTGCTGCTTGCTGCTAGCAGTGATTATTGTAGAGTATTAAATTATAATTCATTCATCTTGAATTATCTTGATAATGATAGAGTTGCTGAAGGAAAGTCTGTTGCTTTCCCTAAAGCTCACAAGAAAATAGGATATATTGTCATGCACTTTGTCTTATTTCACATCACTGACTAATTTGTAAGCAAGCAGCAATTTATCTATTAAATCCTTTTACATGGTCAGGATGTTGTAACTGCATCTTTTTTCTTGCAAGTTATTTTTACCAAGAATATACTTCTATAAGTTATATAGGAAGATTCCTGAAAATTCAATCAGTTGCATTATGAGCATTGTATGACTGAAACAATTATTCAGTTGAACTGTGGAATGATTTGTTCTTCATTTATTTAATAGTAATAGCAATGATAGAAGCTAATGTTTATGGAGGGCTTTCTATGTTTCAGGCACTGTTCTCAGAGCTTTTTCTTGGAAGAGCTCATGTAAATAAAATTGATTATCTCAACCTCACTAGTAAGTACTCTTATTTTCTGTTTTGCAGAGAAGTTGGTGAATAAACCAGAGTCTCACAGATAGAAAAGGAGAGTAATTGTCTATTCACATGAATAGATTTAACCAGAATGAATCTATTCCTAACAGTTAAAAAAACACTATTTTCATATTATTTCAGCTTCGTTTGTTTCGCTCACCCCTGTACTACGTAAATGTTATGTGCCAAACTCTAGAAAACTAGATTCTAAGGACAGAGCAATGAACAAAATAGAAAAAAACCCTCTGCTCTCATAAACTTAATATTCTGAGTAGAAATAGGCACATAAGAAATAAATATATAATTTGTCAGGTGGTGATAAATGGTATGAAGATACCAGTGTTGGGTGAAAATATAGAAAAATGAACTTGGAGGTTGCCTTTTTTGTAGGGAGGTCAGGAAAGGTATCAAGGCACTGTCTAACAAGGTGACATGGAGCAGAGAACTGAAGGAGGTGAGAGGGGAGCCATGGAGGTATCTAGAGAATAAACAATACAAGCAGAGGGCAAAGGTCATCCAATCCTGAAGTGTGATCATGTTTGACATGTTTGAAGAATAGCAAGGAGGCCTGTAATAGAGGAGGAGTTGGCAAGAGACTAAGGCAGGATCAAGTCATGGCCAGATCATGTGGCTCTGTAGCCTATCGAATCAGTAGGTCATTAAAAGACTCAGAATTTTACTTTGAGTGACACATAAGGCACAGGAGCATTTTGATCAGATGAATGTTTTTACTTGACTTTTATTTTAACAGGATTACTCTGACTGCTTTCTGGAGTGTGGCATGTATGGGAGCAATGGTGTAAACCAGGATATAATTTAGGCTACTCTATTAGTCCAAGCAAGCAATAATGGTGGGCCTGGCCCAAGGTGATATTAGAGGAGGTGGTTAGAAATATACAGGTTTGGTCATGCTTTGTTGGTAGACCCAGAATGGAGATACCATTTACTGAAAAGGGGTATATTGTGGTAGAATCAGGTTTTGGACATGTTAAGTGTAAGATACTATTAAACATCCAAGTGTAGATGTCAAATAGACAGTTAGATATATGGGTCAACGTCTAAGCTACAGACAGAGATTTTTTGAGTCATCACTTAGACAGTTCTTTTTAAAGCCATAAAACCTGATGAGATCACATAGTAATTGAAAAGGAATACAGGGAAAAAGAGGCCCAAGAACTGAGAGCTGGATCACAATTTCCTATTTAGATAGGGAAGATGTAAATGAAACTGCAAGAAACTATGAAGGAATTACCAGTAGGGTAGAGGAAGAATCAAGAGAATGGTGTATTTTTGATGAAAATTTAAGTGTTTTAAAGAAAAATAAATGACATGTTGACAGAATTAAAAATCACTGAAAAATGGCCATTGGATTTAGCTATGTAGAGCTCATGGTGACCTTGATGAGAGGAGTTCCAGTGGAGAGGCAAAACCCCATGGCTTTTTTGGTTTGTTTTGTTTTTTTTTTATGTTTTCAATGGCTACATAGTCTAAATGGCTATGTTTTAAATGACTACATCATGTGGCCATATCATAATATATTTATTTTTTCCACCTTTATTGAGGTATGATTGACAAATAAAAATTGTGTATACTTAAGGTGTACAATGTAATGTTTTGATAACATTTACATCATAAAATGATTACCCAAACAAGCTAATTAACATATTCATCACCTGATATATTTACCATTTTTTTGTGATGAAAATGATTGAGATTTACTCTTAGCAAATTTCCAGTTTACAACACATTATTATTAACTATAGTCACTATGCTGTACATAGGTCTTCAGAACTAATTCATCTTATAACTGAAAATTTGTGTCATTTGACCAACACCTCTCCATTTTCCCTACCCTCTAGCCACTGGTAAACACCATTCTACTCTCTGTTTCTATGAGTTGACATATAAGTGGGATCATGCCGTATTTGTCTTTCTGTGTCTGGCTTATTTCACTTAGCATAATGCCCTCCAGGTTCATCCATCTTGTGACAAACGGCAGGATTTTTTTTATTTTTTAAGGATGAATAATATTCCATATTATATATACATCACATATTTGTTATACATACGTATCACATTTTCTTTATACATTCATTAGTAGATGGAGACTTAGGTCGTTTCCATATCTTGGCTATTGTAAATAATGCTTCCTTGAACATGGGAGTGCAGATATCTCTTCAAGATACTGATTTCCTTTCCTTTAGATATATATCCAAAAGTGTGATTTCTTGATCATCTCTAGCTCTACTTTTAGTTTTGAGTAATCTCCATATTACTTTTCATAATAGCTGTACCAATTTACATGCCCACCACAGTGTACCAAGTTTACCTTTTCTCCACATTCTGACCAACGCTGATCTTTTTGTTTTTGATACTAGCCATTCTGACAGATGTGAGGTGATATCACATCGTAGTTTTGGTTTGCATTGTGCTGATGATTAGTAATGTTGATCAGACATATGGTTTGTAAATACTTCCTCCCATTCTGTAGGTTGTCTTTTCATGTGTTGAATATTTTCTTTGCTCCTCTTGAACTTTTTAGTTTGATGTAGTCCCATTTGTTTATTTTTTATTTTGTTGTCTGTTTTGGATGCCATATCCAAAAAATAATTGCAAAAACCAGTATCAAGGAAATTTTCCCCTGTGTTTTCTTCTACACATTTTATGGTTTCACATCTGATGTTTAAGTATTTAATCCATTTTGAATTGATATTTATATGGTGTAAGATAATGGTCCCAATTTCAGTTTTTTGCATGTGGATATCTAGTTTTCCCAACACCATTTATTAAAAGACTATATTTTGTCCATTGTATATTCTTGGCACTTTCATCGAAGCTTAGTTGATCACATATGCATGGATTTATTTCTGGGCTCTTCTGTTCTGTTCTGTTCCTTTGATCTATGTATTTATTTATATGGAAGTACCATACACTTTTGATCACTATAGCTTTGTAACATAGTTTGAGTCAAGAAGTGTGATGCTTCCAGCTTTGTTCTTCCTCAAGATCGCTTTAACTATTTGGGGTTTTTTGTGGTTCCACACAAATTTTAGGATTATTTTTTCTATTTCTGTGTGAAAAGCATTGGAATTTTGATAAAGATTCCATTGCATGTATAGATTGCTTTGGGTAGTATGGACATTTCAATGATATTAATTCTTCCAATCCATGAACATGTAATATTTTTCCAATTATTTGTATCTTCTTCAATTTCTTAAATCAGTATTTTAGTTTTCAGTGTTACAGATCTCTCATCTCTTTGTTTAAATTTATTCCTGAGTATTTTATTGTTTTTGATGCTATTGTAATTGGTGGTGTTTTCCTAATTTCCTTTCTTAGATAGTTTGTTGTTAGTGTGGAGAAATGCAACTGATTTTTGTATGCTGATTTTTTTTGTTCTGCACTTTAAAGAATTTGTATATTGTTCTCGGAGTTTCTTGGTGGATTCTATATGTTTTCTCTATATAAGATCATGTCATCTGAAAACAGGCAATTTTACTTCTCCTTTTTCTATTTGGATTATTTTTAAATCTTTTTCTTGCATAATTGCTCTGGCTAGAACTTCCAGTACTATGCTGAATAGAAGATGGAAGAGTGGGCATCCTTGCCTTATTCCTCATCTTAGAGGAACAGCTTTCAGCTTTTCACTGTTGAGTATGATGTTAGCTTTGGGCTTGTCATATATGGCCTTTGTTACATGGAAGTACAATCCTTCTATACCTAATTTGTTGAGAGTTTTTATCATGAACAGATGTTGAATTTTGTCAAAGACTTTTTCTGCATCTATTGAGATGAGCATATGATTTTTATTCATTTTGTTAGTATGGTATATCACATTGGTTGATTTGTGTATGTTGAACCATTCTTGCATCCTAAGGATAAATCCCACTTGATCACAGTATATGATCCTTTTAATGTGCTGTTGAATTCTGTTTGCTTAGTATTTTATAGAGGATTTTCACATCTGTGTTCATCAGAGATATTGGCTTATATTTTCTTTTCTTGTGGTGTTCTTGTCTGGTTTCGGTATTGGAGTAATTCTGGCTTCATACAATAAGTTTGAAAGTATTCCCATCTCTTCAATTTTTTGGAAGAATTTGAGAAGGATTGGTGTTAATTCTTTAAATGTTTGGTAGACTTTACCAGTGAAGCCATCCGGTTCTGGGCTTTTCTTTGTTTGGGGATTTTTGATTATTGATTCAATCTCCTTACCTTCTATTGGTGTGCTCAGATTTACCATTTTCTCATGATTCAGTCTGGTAGGTTATCCATTTCTAGGAATTTGCAGTACCCACTTCTTCTAGGTTATCTGACTTATTGGGATATAATTGTCCATAATAGTCTGTTATGATCCTTTGTATTTATGTGGTATCAGTTATAACATCTCCTCCATCATTTGAATCTTCTCTCTTTTTTTCTTGGTTAGTTTAGATAAAGGTTTTTTAATTTTGTTTATCTTTTAAAAAAATCAACTCTTAGGTTTATTGATCTTTTCTATTCTTTCTTCTAATTTCTGTTTCCTTTATTTCTGCTCTGATATTTGTTATTTCCTACCTTCTCTTAACTTTGGGCTTAGTTTGTTTTCTTTATTTTTAGTTCCTTGAGATTTAAAGTTAAATTGTTTATTTGATATCTCTCTTTTTTCTTAATATAGGTATTTATCACTATAAACTTCCCTCTTAGCACTGCTTTTACTGCATCCCAGAAGTTTTCATATGTTGTGTTTCCATTTTTGTTTGTCTCAAGGTACTTTTTGATTTAATCTTGAACCCATTTGTTGTTTAGGAGTATATTGTTTAATTTCCACTTATTATTAATTTTCCAGTTTTCCTACTGTGATTGAGTTCTAGTTTCATAACATTTTCATCAGAAAAAATGCTTGGTATGATTTCAATCTTCTTAAATTTAAGACCTGTTTTATGAACTAACATATGATCTATCCTATACAATGTCCCACATATGCTTGAGAAGAATGCATATCCTGCTGCTGTTGGATGCAGTGTTCTGTTTATGTCTGTCAGAACCACTTGGTCTAAAGTACAGTTCTAGTTTCCTTGTTGACTTTTTGTCTGGATGATCTATCCATTGTTGAAAGTGGAGTATTGACGTTCCCTACTATTATTGTATAGTTGTCTATTTCTTCCTTCAGATCTGTTGGTATTTGCTTAGGATATTTAGGTGCTCCAACATCGGGTCCTAATATATTTATAATGGTTATATCTTCTTGATTAATTGACCCCTTTGTCATTGTATAATGATTTTCTTTGCCTCTTGTTACAGTTTTGACTTAAAATCTATATTGTGTGATATAAATATAGCCACTTTTGCTCTCTTTTGTTTTCCATTTGGATGGAATATCTGTTTTATTCCTTTCACTTATTGTTTATGTGTGCCCTTAAAGCTGAAGTGACTCTCTTTTATGCAGTATATAGTTGGCTCTTGTTTTTACATCCATCCAGTCACTTTATGTCTTCATTGGAGAAATTAATCCATTTACAAAATTATTGATAGGTTAGGACTTACTATTGCCATTTGTTTAATTGTTGTCTGGTTGGTTTGTAGTTCCTTTCTTCCTCTTTTGACATCTTCCTTTGTGATTTGATGATTTTCTGTAGTGATATAGCGTAGTTTCCTTTCTTTTAATCTTTTGTATATCTATTATAGGTTTTTGCTTTGTAGTTACCATGAGCTGACACGAAATATCTTACAGTTATAACAGTGTATTTTAAACTGATAATAGCTTAACTTCAATCACATACAGAACCTCTACACTTTTACTACACTCTCCACATTTGATGTTTCTGATGTCACAATTTTCTAATATTGTGTATCTATTAACCAATTATTGTAACAATAGTTATTTTTAATACTTTGTCTTTTAACCTTTATACTAGAGTTAAACATGATTTATACAACACCTTTACAGTATTAAAGTCTTCTGAACTTGACTATATACTTATCTTTACCAGTGAATTTTATACTTTTGTATGTTTTCATGTTACTAATTAGCAACCTTTCCTTTCAGCTTGAGGGTCTCCCTTTGGTATTTCTTATAAGGCGAGTCTAGTGGAGATGAATTCCCTCAGCTTTTGTTTGGGAACATTTCTAACTCTCTTTCATATCTGATGGACAGCTTTTTTGGTAAAGTATTCTTTGCTGGCAATTTTTCGTTTCAGCACTTTGAATGTGTCATCATACTCTGTCCTGGCCTGCAAGGTTTTTGCTGAGAATTCCACTGATAGTCTTAAATGTATTTCCATGTATGTGATGAGTTGCTTTTCTCTTACTGTCTTCAAAAGTCTCTCTTTTTTTTGACTTGCAACAGTTTGATTATAATGTGTCTCAGTAAAGTCCTCTTTGGATTGAACCTGTTTGGAGATTTTTGTGTTTTTTGTATGTGGCTGTCCATATTCAGTGGGTTTAAGTGAGAAAACGTAGACAGTAAGTTTATCGCACACATTTTTAAGAACTTTATCAAGGTATATTTTTCATAACACAACAATTGACAATACTTTTGAATTTTGTTGTAAATGGCAGAACAGAATTGGAAAAGTAACTGGAATAAAATATGAGATGGAAAGAGGTTTCTAAAATTAATTCGTTTATGTTTACAGTAGGAGATATTTCAGTATGTATATACCATGATGGGAATGATCTATGTTATCTATACAGTCTGGTGTGAGCTAGAAACAGTGGCATGGTCAGAAGTTGAGAGGTTAGCCTTACCTAGGAGTAAAGACAATGTATCCCTTATAACAGGAAAAAAGGTAGCATCAGTAGGTAGAGATACAGGTGAGTTGGTAGATTTGGTGGTAGAGCTTTTGTAAAGTCTCTAATAATTGGTTCCATTTTATCAGTGAAGTCAGAGGCAAAGTAATCAACTAAAAGTGTAAGTATGTCTGTGTGAATGGAGGAGGGCCTCTGGAAATTTTACTAGAAAGGAAAAGATATGAAATAGTTTCTGAGAGAATGAGCTGACTGAAAAAATGATTGTTAGGCAGCACGAAGAGCCCATCTGAAGTTAGAGGTCATAAATTTAAAATAAGGCTAATTAGCACAGTTGCACATTTTCTCCCATCTTAACTGGATATACAGATATATGTTCAGTGAATGAATTGGATTTAACCAGGTGTTTCATCCAGGTATGAGTGCTACAGAATGGGAAGGAGCATAGAAACTGAGAATGTCTCTTGAGGGGTAATTATCATGATGTACCATGAAATATAAACTGAATGAGAGGAGATGGAGATCCTGAAGAAGAGGGGGAACAAAGAAAAGCTTAACACTTAGTGGCCAATAGCTTAGAGGGACTGATGAGTTAAAATTATTTTATACAGATGTTTCATATATGGTAAAAAGGCTACTTGTTGGCTTTTAGTTCAATCTTATAAAATATATCTTCCAGTTACCTAGAAAATTTCTTTTTTCTAATGTGTGTGAATCAATTGATTTTAGTGATTGCTATTAAATAGTGATTTTTTTACTTGCAGCATAAATCCTATTTCTATGTGATTTTTCAGTAAATGGGGTTACTTAAGTTGTATGTGAGGAATCGGTAGTTTTTATAGCTTTCAAAAGTAAGCTTACTTTTGAAAGCAGTAGGGTAACATGGAACCTATATAATTATTTGCAATAGTGCTGAGAAGCACATTCAAAATTTATGCAGCAGAAACTTTTAGCTTGAATGAATTAGAGCTTTTGCATTTGAAAACCTGTCTGTTTCTTAATATAATCAGATATGTGAGTCTCTATAAACTTTCTTTGCTTTCAAAGGCAAACATAACTAATAATTTCTGTAAAGGTCTTGAATCGTTCCAACATCTGTTCTTGGTTTACTATAAAAACCATGTCTCTGATCTCATGTGTTGAACTACTGTATGTTTGCCACTGTCTATTTCCTGTGAAAAAATATATCGAACAATAATAGCTTTTGTTCCTAACGCTCCAACCACTAAAACAGCTGAACAAATAATATCCATGCTTTCATTTGAAATAATTTATTCCATGTACATGTTTATGCAGAGTCATTTGGCTTATTGGATGTTTCATCATTTAAAAATCAAATCTCAGAATTTTAGACTACTGAAAACTCTGGTCTAATAGTTTCCTCATGCTTATAGTAATTCTCTTAACAGCATTTCCTTCCTAATTCATCATTTTATTTTGTGTATAGTTTGGTATATACGAGTAGAAGTAGTTAAAAATTCCCTTTATTAACAAAGTTAGTGAAAATTTCCATTCAAGCCCACACATTTTGCTAACAACATTAAAAGATTAAATAATTGGCATGTAGACTATAAAAATAACTCTCTTTGCTCTTTTGTTACCTAAAGAAATAATAACTATAGATTTGTAATGATATAAATTTTAATACATTTGTCTCAGCTCAACACACTCCAGATGACTTAATGGTAGGCTGAGCAACACAGCGCAGGCTTAACTTCCATTCCAGAAAGTATCTTATTACATAAATTTTACTAGCCCAGACGTGGAATAAGTCAGGCACTGATTAAATAAGACAAATAAAAACACCATTTGAAAGGAAGGAAGGAAAATAAGTTACTTAAAAGTCAGTTTTAAATCATTTGCAGTGGCAACAATTTGGAATGTTTTAGCATATGAAACTCTTCTTTTTCTAAAAATTTAGGAATTATAGTTTAGAACTTGGTCACCACAACATCCCACTGAAAACCAAAACCTACAGTCTGTCATTCAGGTATCCAGTCAACCCAATGTCTAACACCAGAGTATCTAGAAAACTCAGGACACCTATGTTTTCAATTTACATTCAGACCTTATAACCTATGAGTCAAGTGATATGAACTGTCAGTTTTAAGTTTTGAGTTTGGAATACCAGCATTTGAGAGGTTAACATTTCATCAGAAGTCAGCTACTTTACAGACTAACCATTTTCTTGGTGGTAGTATGTCCTAATTCAGGAAATAATGAAATTATGGCTGTATTAGTTTGCTAAGGTTGCTGTAATAAATACCACAAGACTGAGTGGCTCAGAACAATAGAAACTTGCTGGAGGCTAAAAGTCCAAAACCACGGTGTCAACTGGGTCATGCTCCCTTTGGAGGAGCTAGGAAAGGATATGTTCCAGGCCTCTCTCCTGGCTTCTGATAGTTATTTGGCTTGTAGCAGCTTAATTCTAATCTTCACATGGCATTTTCCTCATGTGCCTGTCTCTCACTGTGACCAAAATTTCCCATTTTATGAGAAAACCAGTCTTATTAGAGTTCACCCTACTGACCTCATTTTAACTTGACTACCTCCGTTAAGACTCTATCTCCAAATAAGGTCACATTATGAGATGCTAGGAATTAGGACTCCACCATGTCTTTTTGGAGGATGTAATTTAATGCATAACAATGTTTGTTTTTTTATTTTGATAGCCAGTTTTGTCATAGGTATGACATAGGTATGCTTTGCAACTCAACTCTTTTCTCAACAATGTTAGATTCTTAAAATTTTATATGCTATATATTTATGATTAGTAGTATTTTAATAGTCTAATCATTGTTACTTATAACCTCATGTAAAAATATTACTCACAATTATAATATGTCTTAAAGAAATAATTGCAACTAGTTCACAAATCCAGATTTTGTTTTGGAGCTCTCCTTGGATACCTCACTCTTAGCATCACCCTTGTGATGTGGATGGAATGTTTCTCTCAACTCACCATGACTCCCTGTTTGGGAGTCTTCCTTAATGGTGAGCGTAGCTCCAGTTATGCATATCAGTATAACGTCAAAAACTCTTATAACTCCATACAGGCAATTTCTGGTGGCTTTCCTGGTAGTGTGCAGTTAATATTTTTTATGACATGTCACAAGACTAAATAAGAAGGATCTCAAATATTCAACACAGTTCCGTAATACCATCATGTCTCCTTCGCACTGTATAGTTCCAGATTCACTAGAAACCCAACACAAAACAGAATAAAACAAAAAATATATATAATAAAGAAACTTGTGGTCATCTGCTGGGGCTGTCAGAATGTTCCATATGTAACCGAATAAGATTTTAAATTTTTGCTAATGCGTTTAGATATTTACTTTTCTTTTTCATCCTTATTTTATTTTATTCTAGTCTAGACTATCTTGTTTTTAAAAATTCTAGTCACAACTCATTAAATGTATTTCAAACATCACTAATGGGTAAAAAGTTTGCAAATCATGCAATGAAGGGATATTCCCTCCTGAGAATCTTTGATTTGGTGCCACACACATGTACACATACACAAACACACATTTGGTGCTTTTGGACTGGGAACACTGAGGCTTACCTGGTAATCTGCTGGCCAGTGACACGTTTGCTATTGTGTCTCCTTATTTCTGCATCCTAGTTCAACATGGTGCTGGGATGATGAGGTTAGAGCTGTTCCCTGGTGTGCAAGCTCCCTTCCATGGGTATTGAAGATTCCGAGTTCTAGCTAGGATCCTCAGAGCATAGGATGGCGGAAACTGAATTCAGTTTCCCTAATTTCCTGTCCTATCCATAGTGCATTCACTCATTCAATAAATATTCATTGAACAGAATATATGCAAAGTGCTGTGCTAGGCACTGAAATTTCATCAAGCAATTAATTCAAACATGAGCTATACCCTCACTGAGATTATAGTCTAGATTTATAACCTTTCATACATAATCACACAAAAAACATAGAATTGAAACTTTTCATGACACACTTGAGAGAGATTCTCTTGCTTCCAAAATACCTCTCCCTACTGTTTTCCCCTCCCTTCCCTTCCTTCCCCCAGTAAATATTGGGAATGAAACATTATTTAGTAGTTAAGTCTAAAAAAGTCACCAAAAGTATCTCTCTGGAAAAAAAATGTACTGCCCCTCCACCTTGGCCCCCTCACATACAAATAGCATATTATACTATCTTTCAAAAAAAAAAAATAGGAGGGAAGGAAGGAAGGAAAGATAACAACCTGTCTCGATTTCTGCCAACAGATTTCCAAATACAGATTTGGAATATAGTTTACTTAAATTTGAGGATTTCCTGCAAAGTAGTTTTGCAAAACATAATAACAGTGACCAAATCTTCAGCAAATTTGGTTTATTTGATACATTAATTTTGTCAGAAAAGCCAGACATCTGCACCTTTACTTTTCCTGAGGCAGGTAGAGTGATGTAGACTCACAGGACAAAACAGATTTGCTGCTCTTGTACTTTTCTTTGAACTGATTATTTCCCATTAAAATAGATTCTCCTTAAGTTTCAGTCAGGCTGCCAGCCAGTGACGGTTTTCCTGAACAGTATTGGCAGGAAGCTCTGACTTCGATTTGGATTTTGAGCTTTAGTGTCAGGTTGAGTACGGAGTTGATTAAATTATTTCATTTCATCTCTTAGGTACCATTTTTAAATGTCAAATCATTGTTAGATGCTAGACATTTCGTTGTATTTTAAAAGTGTATTTCAGCCTACTTTTAAAGAAAAAAAAATCCCTAAAATATTGGATCAATAGGGCCTAAACGATGGGCATTTATGCAATTGTATTCAGTTGTCTGAAAACAAGACCTACGTTACAGCTGTTGCTTGAAATCTTCCAACCTTCATCTGCGGTTACTACCTTTCAGTGAGCACTATGCATAGATCTCTAGTGATTCTGATTTCCAACGGTAACATCCTTAGAATGGATCCCCATGATGAACAGTGCATTTAGTCTTACAGACATAGATAGTTTGTAAAAGTTAAAAGTTAGCTGAAAATCACATTTAATGTATTGCTCTCTATAGAACACCTTACTGAAATTTAAATATAATTTAATGTAAATTTTATATCATGTTAATGTATTTCTAATTAGGCAATAGTTTGGTTACATGGTTTCTCCTTTCTTTCATCAAATGATAAATGACAAAGGAAAGACTGAGTAAGGGCTAAAGTAAGATGTTTGATTAAACATGTAAGTAGGAATTATATAGAAGCACCAACTGAAAACAGATGAAGCTTTATATTAGACTGTGTATAACAATAGTATATAACATTAAACCGTGTGCCAGTCATCCTTCTCTTAGCATTAATCTTGCATGAATACAGTATACTGTAAGGTTTTAGGGCTAAAAGCTAGGGCTTTGGGGCTGATCAGACTGTTCTCTCACATTAGTTTCATGCCCTTGGGCAAATTATTTAACTTCTCTAAGCCTGAATTTCTCCACTTATAAAATGTAGATAATATTGCGAGAATTAAAATGGTATTAAATTGAATAATTTACTTAGAGTGCCTTGTAGTGCCTGGCAATCAACAAATAATACTGCTTTTCCTCATATTCCTAGATTGTTCATAATTTACTTAATTTAGCCCAAATGTGGGGGGCCTGGAAAAGAATTATAAGCAGTACGAAGTATCACTGCCCATCCTCAAAGTTCGGTAGGTTATGAAAATAGGATATTTTCCATTTTTTTTTTTGCTTGTGCTTGTACCCAAAGGGCTCTCAAAATCGAATCAGTCTCTTATTCCTGTAGCCAACCCCATCTCCCCAGGACCAGTGCTACCCAGTGATCTCCAGGATTGATGTATTGCTTGAAGTTGTATTTCAGCAAGTTCTTATAACATTTTTCTGACTGCCATGATTCCTTAGGCTTCAGCTTGCTATCCAGATCTTATTAGGTATTCTTCTATCAACAATTTTCTTCATAAATCTAGCTCAGTGGACCTATTTTATATCAAGTAATGTTTAAACACTAGTGGACTGATTGTGTTATAGGATTCATTAATCTTGCCATTTGATATTAACAAATGCCTCTAGGGTATTTGTTTTTGTTTCGTAGGTTTTTTTCTTGAAAGAGTTAGCATCACTCTGGATTTGGATATCCACAGTGTCTAGCCTGAATATTCAGTGGTGGCGAAGGAAAAAAATTGGACCCAAAAGATTTTGGTTCATTGGATTCAACTTTAAAAGTACTTAAAAAACCTGAGTGACATTCCTGGTAAGTCAAACATTTAATTAGCAATGAAAATTGGTTGGGGCTGTTTTTATAAATTGTAGTCTGGCACAAGGAATAAGAAATCATTGACCCCTCATCATATTTTCAACATCCAAGTACTTCCTTGCCTTTTTGATTTTCTTCACCCAACAGTGCCTCCTTCAGATTTCCTGCTGAGACTGCATTATTTGTTTACCATAATTATTTCTTTACCATTTAAAAAATGTCAAGTTGTGGAGGGTTTTATTACATGTTCTTTTTGACAATTATGCCGGGGATTACAATAGCTTTCATGTATGCAGTTACATTGTTTAGGACGAAGTAAACTGGTTTAAAATTATAGAAATGAATGACACAGTAAATGTTGCAAATTTTAGAAATATTCATGAACCAAGTCTAGCAATCCTGTTTCTGAGATTTTTATTTCAGGGAAACACTAAACTATTAAATATTTCATTCAAAAATTTATTGCACCATTATTTTTACCAGTGAAAAGTAGAAATCAACCAAGATAAGGCATGGATATAAACAAAAACTGGGGAAAATTATAGATAAAATTTAAAAGCTTGATTTTTAAAAGTTATTATAGTTGCTTTTTTGTTCTCTTAGAGTTGATAGTATCCAAATTCTTTTTTAAGGTAAAGCTTGTGTGTATCTCCTACACCATTTTTTCTGGAAATCAATACTCATTTCCCAAATAAATTCAAGAGTACCATCATTTGAACATATGGTAACTAAAATCTAGCTCTAAAAATAAGCCCTGATATTTAAATGTTTATCTTTGTGAAGTTTTATTTTAAAATACCAGACATCTCTCAAAATCGTGAAGGTTAGAACTGACTAAAATGATTAAGCAAGTTTAAATTTATTCCCAGGATAGAATTCAGCAAATATATCCTCAAAGTAATGGAATACACTCGACTCTCCTCTGGGCTGATTGCATCTTCGTCATGTCGCTGTACGATGTAAACATTATGGAGACAATAATGAGATAAAATGTCTATGCGTTCCGCAGCAATAACAACGCCACTTTTATGTTATATTTTTATAAAATCTTAAATTGTCATAACAACATGAATACCTATGATATTTGAATGCAAAGGTAAAATTTACTAATAGAATGCAGGTGTCCCCTTTTACCAACAGATCATTACTATCAGTAATAGTAAACTAATAATAGCAACTTTCGTTTAAACAAAATCAATTTTATTGTCATTGACTGCTGTTTTGAAATAAGCCTTGCTAAGATCCTGCACAGTTCTAGCCCATGCCACACTGGGTCATATACATTTTTGAAGCAGTGGGCAAAATTAAGACATTAAACTCAAGGTTTTGTATTTTCACTACTTAGTAGAAGAATTTTGTTGTTCTTTAAATTCGGTTGGATATAAACAAATCCAGCTCCATATTTCTGCTACTGAGACTCTTATGAAATAAATATCATTACAGTAAAATTAACAGAAAAATACACCATCTAGTGCTCACTGGGCATTTGCTGTTTATGAATATTACTTTAAATAGTGGGCCATTATCTGTGACACTCATTATTTTAATACTGAGATTTTCTTTATAAAGTAAATTTTTTGTAATGGAATATCACTGACAGAGACTCAATAGCTCTCTATTTTCCCTTTCTTACAAGTGAAAAGTATAATTTGCTCAAAGACCAGATTCTACCCAAAGTGCAAAATCCGCCTTTAGATTCAGAACATTTAAATTGGGGTGAAATGACATCTGGATTAGTACTAAGAATGGGTGGCAGAAGTCCATAAATTAGCAATAATAATGTTTCCTTTGGAAGATTTTGAGGCATGGTTTGAGAATTGAAGCAAAGTTAGAAAGCAAAATCCCACTCAACTAAACCTACCTATAACCTGTTTCTCAAACTCAGTCAAAATTTTGAAAGTTTTTCTAAAATATCCTATTTTTCTTATGAGTTTAATGGATAAATCATTACATAACCTAAACCATTGGGAACTTCTTAGTTGCTGATTGCTTTATATACATCATCTCCTTTAACCTTGTCAACAATCATTTGGATGGTGACTACAACCCCAACTGATATCCAAGGAAACTGGAGCTTTGAGGCAATACGTAACATTCTCGAGATCACTCTGTTAATGTATGACGGCACCAGGATTGGATCCTGCTTACACCTGACTCCAGAGCCAATGTTTTGTACGACTATTTTGTTATATAGCAGGAGAATATATATCTAGGTGTCGAGACACGCAAAATAGCCCAACAATAGAATAACTCAAAAACTTTGTTTTAAAGGACTAATCAATATTTTCAAATACACGCCATTTTAACATATGAATAATAAATAGCATATCACGAAGGCACCACGTGCATGATGCAAATCAAGGAGACGGTGGGGTAAAGGAAGCACAAGCCACAGGATGGAGAAGGGATGGGTTAGACTGCAAATGGCAGATTAAAATGCATTTATTGGTGGCTATTTTGTGTTGTAAAAAATCTCAGATTTAATAGAAGGAATTAATATTATGAAGAATATTTTCTACTGAGCAGAAGATATCGTAGATTTGCAGACTGAGGGGACAATTTGCAAAGGAAAGGGATCTCAAGACACTCAAATGACTCCAACGGATATCTTCAGAAGTGCTTCGGCATCTTTATTTTCTCATAAGTCACTTGAATATACTCTTATCTGCTGGCAATAAGATTTCCCAGACATTAAAAATGATTTTTTTTATCTTTGTAAAACCTTTTTTGACATTTTTAAAGAAATGGGAGTGAATTACAAACTGTCATTTTCTGTGAAAGTGTCCACAAATAAAATTCATTTATTAAATTTAAATAACTAATACATGAGTTTAAAAAATATTTTTCTATTTCCTATTTCCTAGTTCCTATTTTTGATTGATGTGATATGCTTATTGAAGTGTTCAATTATTTTATAAAATATTTAAAGCCACTTTAAAAATTTTATATATTATACATTATATATTTACATTAAAGATGTATATTTTATATTTAGTTTAAATTAAACTTGTTTAGTTTTTTTTACCATACCTTACGTCCCACTGTGCTAAAATGCCTTTCCCCTTTTGGTATAATGCTATCCAAACATAAATATTATTAACTCAGAACAAGTCAGTGCCTAGCTGTTCCAGATAACAGATCTTCTACCGTACATCCTTCTCCCATCCATCAGTATCAGTTATATGTATAAAAAGTTTCTGTTTTCTAGCCATTTTTGCCTAACTGGAAGAAAGTATGGAGCAGAGGGCTGCACATAAGAAAGTCTGGGCCAGGCTAAATCAGAAGAGTTTGATTCATTTCGTTTCCCTACTGATTCGCTTTACACTTATATGACCAGGTAAGAAGACAACACCCCCCCACACACTCATAGAAGGCCATCTCCTAGTGATAGTCAACCCAATGTTGGAAGAGAATTGGCAAGAGATGAAAATAAGTTTTGTTTTAGGGTGAGGATTACAGGCATTGTATTTTTCTTTTCATAATATTTTCTTTTTTTTTTTTTGGTGAGGAAGACCAGCCCTGAGCTAACATCCGTTGCTAATCCTCCTCTTTTTGCTGAGGAAGACTGGCCCTGGGCTAACATCCATGCCCATCTTCCTCTACTTTATATGGGATGCTGCCACAGCATGGCTGACAGGCAGTGCGTCGGCGGGCGCCTGGGATCCAAACCCGCGAACCCCGGGCTGCCAAGCGCGGACGAAACCGCTGTGCCACCGGGCCGGCCCCGTAATATTTTCTTTAATATTATTATTACATTGTTTGTGTAATTAAGAGGCAATAGATCCCTCACCCCTGCCATCACACTGGCAGACCACCTAAGGGTGCCCAGCATCTATTTTATTCTGAATTAACCCTGAAACGCGGGATCTCCACAAGCAGGATGCCCTTATGCTGAAGAGTACTTACACGACATTGCTCATACTGGAAGAGCACCAGCAAGACTTGACTGACCATGAATATCTCTTCCAGCTATTTCAAATTTCTAAGCGTGATTCAAGTTAATAATTCCTGGGAAAATTACACATCAATCAACACATATTTATTACACATCCTAAGTAAGACCTATCCAAATCTTATAACTCATTAACAGTGTCACAGGCTATAAAATTAGACAGTTATCATGGGATAAGGGCAAGACACGAGGTAATAGGCCACAGACATTAATTTTTTGCATGACTTTAACAATCAGGAATATGAGCCCCACTGAGTTGGACAGGCCAAATGATCTACCACAGAGTGGAGTCCTGGTTAATGTTATAGATAACTGTTGGACAGTTGTGGAGGAAAACAAACAAAAGTTTGTTTGTGATACTCTGTTGGCAATAATAATAGCTGCTTTACATGGAGTTTTGACTATAAACTGAACATGCTTCTACTAGGTACATTATTTGATAAACATTATTTCTAATTTTCACAACTCTCTGAAGTAAGGTACTTATCTTCATTTTAAAGATGAGGACACCAATATGTAGAGACTTGAAGTGACACATCCAAAGCCACGCAGCTAATAAATGGTTCGGCCAGGATTATTCACAGTCCCACTTACTCCACGGTACTTATTAGTCACTTGTTCATTACCATAAATTGAAATTTTCATGATATTATTCTTCATAGGTGATATTTCCTTGATTCCTGTAGGCAATATTTAGGTCAAGCCTCTATCTACTGGCCCTGGTGCTCCCAACACCGGAAAAATCTGTTAAGCTCTAAAATCACAGCTCCTGTGATAAAGCGTTTCATTGGTCATCACTTACCTCGCATCATAATTTTTCCCTTATATCTAAGAAGAAAACTCAACTAACAAATATGATCTGGAACTCTGTTTGGAAAATTAACACCTCAATGATGCATACACAGTAGAAATTCACCTTGGTTCAGTAATGCACTGATCTCATGACAGAATTCATTCCATAATGTCTCACTGTTAAAACCTTCATTTATTTATATAACACTTAAATGTTTATTCTTCTGATTCCGTTTTGTGTTTTCCTCATTAGAAACAAAGTGATAGCTTGTATTCAATCTGTGTGTGTGTGTGTGTGTGTGTATGCGTGCGTGTTTGACATCTTTTGGTTTTCTTTGATGAAGAATACAGACAGGATTTTATATCAGTAAAATGAAAACATCCAAAGGATTTCATCATCTATATATAAACCGTACTTAACACATCCAAATTACTGTAACCCCGTCCCCAAATATATACATTTATTCTTTTATTGCAATGTTGAGATGATTCATTTTCTAATTCCATCCTTTCCATGTTCCATTTCTCGTGCCCGTGAATTCCTTATATTTTTAAAATATTAGGAGAATGAAGAGAGTAAAGGGTTAGGGGAAAGGAAGGTATTCTGTTATTCTCCTTTAGTTATGCATTGTTTTATTCTTTCCTTTCCCCTATCTCATGTGAATGGTCTTATTGGAAAAATCTCAATACATACTTTCCCTTCTTTCATTTTATGTTCCTTTTCCCCAAATCACATCTAATCCAAAATACCATATTACTTTCCCCCTTAGCTTTCCAGAAGTTAACAAGCCTGAAGTCTCAAGAAGTCCCATGTAAGACCATGGAAAAATATTTACATGTAGAAACTCATGTGATTTACAAATTATTAATAGATATGAGTTGAATAGTAAGAATTCTTACTAATACAGGTATCTGGGGAACACAGGACTTGCAGTTACTGCCTAGCTATTTCCCAATGGATTTTATGGAGAACAGGAATTCTCTCTTGCCCTGTTAGATCATATCTCCCACACAGATGCCCTGGCAGTGAATGATATGTGAGCTTAGCAGTATTAATCAATGGGAGAAAAACACTGCCTGTTCTCATTCAAGATCATAGAAGTATGCCATTAAAAATACTCTCTTCCCTCTTCATCTCGATAACACCACAAAGCAGAGCATGGTCACATTTTAAGAAAAATATTAGAAAAATTTAAAATCTCAGACTTTCATAGCATTTAAGACTGAATGATTATTCAAAATACTAAAATTTGCAATAGTTTATAAACAAGGACACCCACCAAGCTAAATCTATTTGGCAAATTTCTCTTATGAGGTAAATATAATCCCTTTATGATTATTAAAGACATGCATTGTTAATGTTTTTGATAACACAGACAAATTAAATGAACGCATAGATTAATCGGTTGCTTTAAATGATAATATTTTCAATTCTTAAGCAATTAACAACAGTTAATTTATAAAGCAGTGACTTTAGGAATAACTATTTTTAAACACCTTCCATTTTCTCTTTTTCTTTCTTTTGAAACAGAGATGTGCTTTGATAAACCGTATAAACGTATTACGCATTATTAAGCCTTAAAATTATATGCTTGACAGATAGTATATAGTTCTCTCCGGGGCTTTATTGCAGTCTGTGGAACTTATTAGTTGTGATTTCATTGCCAGTGGCAAGCACAGAATGTTCTATAAATTAAAACATTTGGCTATGGCTATGGGAAATTCTCCATGATGAACAGGGGTTGGGGGTGGGGCTGGGAAACAAACTTAACTGTTTTCCTCCAAAGAAGGAAAGAATTCAACGTGTGCTGAATTTGTGCTTCAGGTTTGTTTATCTCAGCGACTGCACATTCTAAACAATGGAGGGATTGCAGTAATTTTAGAACCAGTGTAGATAAATTTACAAGTCAAATCACAATGTTTACAAGAGAGTACATGGAGCAGTGCACCTCACTGATACCAGATGGGAACAATCCAGACAGTGGGCTATCAATTAAAGTGGATGATAACTTGGCCGTTCTTCGTGTTGACTCCATTTTGCAAATCGCTTTTTTTTGATAGCATGGGCCTGCTATTTCTTATCATCATCAACATTTACTCTCTCTTCATTTTCCATTCCATATTTAATTAAATTGTTTTATTGAAACTGATAAATTGATATTCCACCAGTGGCCTATGCAGATCAAGCCAACGTTATTTTCTGAAGTAAATATATTTTTGCCTATAAAGGTATAGGTAGTTGATTTCCTAGTCATTGGTATTATATCAATACAAAATTCAGCATAGGCACACATTTCTATGACATTAAACATGTATATATGCTATTAATATAACTCACAGCTTTACATAGGATAGAAATGATCAAGATTAGGTAGCTGAAAGTAAATTATTATCAACGCGTAAATAACAAAGACATTTTCAAATGAACTACTGATACCTAATTAGTTAAACTTGTCAAATAATTACAGAATAATCACGGCTTTCATCAGCAACTGTTATAAACTGATGAAATTTGATTCAATAAAACATGTATAAATTTGCACTTGGTTGAAACATCTGCGAACTGTGGCAAACACTTTTTAGTGCATAGGGCTAGAGGCATCTCTGCAGTCACTATGAAACTCTGTTGAAGCCAGCATCCCCTTTCTCCTTTACGACCTGCAACCTTCCCCTTTTTATTTCTCTCCTTCCTTTCTCTTTTTTTATTTCCTTATGGTCCTCAATTTCATTTTCATTAGAAATTTAAACATAGTTCATATAATCCATCTTACTCTGCTGATAAACTCTGAGTCTAAAGCACTTACATCTTTCAATGTGATTTTGTAAACCTAGAAATATATATATATATATGCACCTATTTTGTTCTCCAAATTCTATATTAAACACACACAGTGCATATTTTTTTTTAAATGCATTTATTGATTTTTTTTTTTTTTTTTTGTGGGGAAGACCAGCCCTGAACTAACATCTGTTGCCACTCCTCCCCTTTTTTTTTTGCCAAGGAAGACTGGCCCTGGGCTAACATCCGTGCCCATCTTCCTCTACTTTATATGGGACGCCGCCACGGCATGGCTGACAGGCAGTTCGTCGGCAGGCGCCCGGGATCCGAACTCGCGAACCCCGGGCTGCCAAGTGCGGACTAAACCGCTGCGCCACCGGGCGGCCCCACACAGTGCATATTTTTGATAAAATAATTGATAATAGATTGGCTTCAACAGGATTATTCATTTATCAGACTGTGAAAAATTATAAGTACTTGCTAGTTTGCTTATTTAGGATAGAGTTAGTCCTCATGCAGTTTATGTCCTGTGAGATTTGTTTCCAAACTAAAGCCATAAATATCCCTTCCCTAGCCTGAATTCACCTGCCAGAAACTAGTTTGAAAACATAGTGTCTTATATGTGGGAAAAATGCACACACCTAAGTATCCACTCTATCCATTCTTAGCCTTTTTATAAATATAAAAGGGGGGAAAATTAAGACAAAAGAAACTTGGGTAATTGGGTATTGGATTTAGTTCATACATTGTTTGAAATGTGGGAGTAGGCATTATACAAGTTCTCAATTTGTGTCACAGCTTATTCTTTATAAAGAGCTTGAAAATATATTTATGTCAGTAGACTGGAAAAACAAAGGCCACAATGATATCTACTTTCTTCACTATTCTACTGCCAGCTCCAAATGACATTCTTTGCACACAGCTTTCATGACATACATTAATTGCACAGAAATGTCTTTGATATGGGATAACTTTATTTTATCAGTATTTTGGTACTTCTTGGGAATCAATAGATCCCTAGTAAATCTATACTAATAAAAATATTGAAACAAATGAATAGGAAATGAGGACAAAAGTAAAGGTTTGAGGAAGCACAATGAGAAGAAACAGCAGTTTCATAATTTCTCCCAATTGGTAGTTTGTTGAACATTTCAGTATTTGCTTTGGAGACGGTCTTAAAGCTCATCAGTTCTAACTTCTTGATATTACAGGTCAGACAACTAACCTCAGAGAGGTGGTGAGGGCCATGCCTGGAAGGATTTCCCACAAACCAGTGCAGTATTCTTTCCAGTGAACACGCTGCTATCAGCCTGCATATATATAGAAGGACCAAGGTAGAGAGGAGAAAACAACGAATTAAAATTGAAGATCTTAGACTACATACCACCTTTGTCTTTTACTAGCAAGTAACTCAGTTCTGCTAAGCCTCAGTGTCCACATGTATAAAATTAGAATTATCCTATCTATCTTGGAATGTTAGAGAAGATATAATCATCACATAATGTACTCTCTATGAAAGGAAATTGAACTCTAGAAAATGTTTTTAAAATACAAATATATTTAATTTTATACGTATATGGTATAAAAATAAATTCCCAAACCAAATTCAATTATTTAATCACCATTTTCTACTTGGGCATTTCTCTTATTTAGCAGGCAGTCATTCATGGACAAACATTGAACACAAGCTATGTAGCAAACACAATAGTCAATACGGGAGATATAAAGTTGAAAAAGAGATCATTTTCTGTCCAGAGTTTCTCTTACTTGGCCAGGCTGTGTTCAAATCCCAACTGTTTAAGTTAGTAAACTTTTCATAGTTGCAGATTATACTCATGTCGTAGTCAATGTTACATAATTGGATGAAGAAGATAGAGAATGAGCAGAGATTTGGGGCAGAAATCAGCTTTCATTTCTGCCCTTTGCTGAAATCTCACAGATAATCCTTGATCAAATTCTGTTGGCTCTAAACCCCTAACAAACCAATCTTCTTTTGATCGTAACTTTTATCACCTAAGATAAGTACCATCATCTTTAATCAAGATGCTATACAACAGTCTCCCAGGTACAATAGTCTCTTCTTCAACTTCTGGCCCTTTACGTTCTATTTGGCACAGAGAAGTCAGGATAATCTTTCCAACAAACAAATAAATCAGACTACATTGCAGTCTTAAAAGCTCCTGTGGTTATCAGTGCACCGACAGTGACTTCTGGCCTCTCTACAGTGGCCTATGTGGCCATAGGCGATCTGACTGCTGCCTAATTCTCCAAATTCATATTACACCACCTGAATTCAACTTCAATCCCTTTCTATTGCTTCCACAGATCCAATTATTTCCTATCTCAGCGTCTACAAACTTGCTGTCGTCTCTGCCTAAATGCTGTTTATAAGTGCTTTGCATGGCTGACTTTATATCTGGGGTTAATTTCTCAGCTCTGGGCTTGAATTTTGTCTCCTCAGAGGACCCTTCCTTTACCACACTGCCTGCGGTCATTCTTCATTTTTTAACAAATATTAGTTGAGCGCCTACCATTGACTAAATATTTGTGTCCCCTCAAATTCATACGTTGAAGCCCTAATTTGATAGTATTTAGAGATGGGGCTTTTGGGTGGTAAGTAGATCATGAAGGTGGAGCCTTCACAATGGGATTAGTGTCCTTGTGGGTAAATGAAAAGAGCTAGCCCTCTTTCTCTCTCAGCCACGTGAGCACACAGGAGAAGATGAGTGTATACAAGCCAAGATGCAATCCTCATCAGACACACCAGATGTGCTGGCACTTTGATCTTGGACTTCCCAGTCTCCAGAATTGTGCAAAGTAAATGTTTGTTGTTTAAGCCACCCAGTCTATAGTGTTGTTGTTATAGCAACCCAAACTGACCAATACAGAGCCTATGAACGTAGTCCTGGCCAGTTACTCTATATCACATCATTAAGTTATTTCTTCCATATTAAACAATTAAGGTGATTGTTACTTGCCTTATTTATATCTTTATTTACTTATTCATCTTATCAATCCACAAGGTTTTAACCTTCAAGAGGCAATAATTTTGTTGATCTTATTCATAGAAATGTCCCCAGGGCTCAGCCTAATGTCTGGCATATTATAGATACTCAACATGTATGTTGAATGAATGAATGAAGGATTTCACAATTATTTTTTTGTGAAGCATTTTGTGTCAGTCATTGATAGTTGCTGAATACACAGTTCTTGCCATCAAGATGGAAAGAAAATAAATATGTAAGGATCTATTCATTCAACAAATACTTTCAATCGCCAGATAAGTGTCAGGTTCTGCCCTATGCTAGATGTCAAGAATACAGCTGTGAATAAGACATAACTCCACCCACAGACATGGACATAAAGGAGAAAATAATTTAAAAGTTATACAAGTGTACACTTAAAAATGGATAAGATGGTAAATTTTACGTTATATGGATTTTTTGAATCACAATTAAAAATAAAATATAAAAAAGGTTCTATAGTTTAATAATTTTATTTGAGATGTGTTCTGTGAAGGAGAAGCACAGGGGTCTATGAAAGTGTATAATAGGAAGACTTGACTTACTACAGGGATGACGAGAGGTCAAGGAGAGTCTGTTGAAGAGTGACCTTTACATTGAGAACTAAAAGATAAATAGGGATTCCCTGATTGAAAAGAAGCATGAAAGTTCTAGGCACATATAAAACTTAAATTGTTGAGATGAGGACTGAACGAAGACCAGGGTAGTGGTAGCAGAGACTGAAAGTTGAAGAACAGCCCAAGATGAGTCTGAAGAGGTCATTAGTGATGAGATCCCATGGTGATGCCATGGAGGTCAACCTGGGTCTCCCTGGGATTATGCAAAGGCAGTGAATTCAATTGCAAGGGCCCAGGAAGATTTTCTGAAGGAGTTACCTGTACTGAGATAGAAAGCGTAAGCAGAGTTGAGCAGTATGAGTGAGATGCTGGGGGAGGTTATTGAAGGAGGGGTGTGATGTCCTTTAAGCTTGTGCAGACCCCAGAGGTCATCCTCTTGCTAATAATGGTCCCCTATGGAAAGTCTAATATGTACATCCTGCCTCCCCCTTTCATCATATGCTTTTCATACAGTCTAAATAGTTTGTTTCCCTTTCAAAGAACAGAGTTATTCCATAAAGTAAAAGAGGAGTTTGTTTTGTTTCTTCTTTTTCTCTTTTTTTCTCTCAGGGAGCAAAGAGAGAGAGACATCTATACACAGGTAACATATTTTTTGAAGTCAAGGCATTACTAAAAAGATCTTTATAAAGACAGCAAAAAGCTAGAGAATTTATTTCATACCACTCCTGCCAGTCCTCTCCTCTTCCTTATTATTTGTAGAAAAAGCAAAAATGTCTTTCCTGAAAAAAAATTTTGAAGGAGGAATAGGAGTTAAATTAAAGGAATGCTAAGGGAAAGAATTATTGGCAGAGGGAATCAAATGAGCAAATACTGGGCTTGTGTACAAAATTACCAGTAGATATTTTCTTTCTATACTCGAATGAAAATCGCAATGGAAGACATGATGGACATGAAATCCTCAAGTGCAAGCATGTGTATTGGCCTTCTGGAGCTGCTGTAACAAAGCACCACAAATTGGGTGGCTTGAATGACAGAATTTTGTTGTCTCACAGTTCTGGAGGCTAGAAGTCCAAAATCAAGGTATTGGCAGGGTTGGTTCCTTGGGAGAGCTGTGAGGGAAGGCTATGCTCCTGGCCTCTCTCCTTGGCTTGGATGTGGCTATCTTTCTACTGTGTCTTCTCATATCGTCTTCCCACCATCCATATCTCTATGTTCAAATTTCCCATTTGTATAAGGACCCAGTCATCCTGAATCAGGGCCCACCTTAATGTCCTCACTTCCCT
Organism: Tapirus indicus; assembly: GCA_031878705.1. Lineage (NCBI taxonomy): Eukaryota > Metazoa > Chordata > Mammalia > Perissodactyla > Tapiridae > Tapirus > Tapirus indicus. The sequence goes on along the minus strand of CM062934.1, from coordinate 10,293,839 downwards.
TGATTATTTCCGGAAAGACCCTGTCTCCAAAAAGGGTTACATTCTGAACTCTCGGGGGTTAGGACTTCAGCACATGAATTTGGGGAGAACAGAGTGCAATCCATAATAGTGTGCCAGAGTACTTTTGTGAACTGTAAAGAACTGAAAATAAATTAATCATTAATGTTACTGCATATTTCACTGAATGATTGCAGGGACCAAAAGAAATTTATTATGAATACATGATTTCTAGAAAAAAGTATTCTTAGACACTCATATGACAATTCTTTCAGAGGTACAGACTGAAATTGTTAAGAAGATACTTTTATAAGCCACTAATTGGGTAGAAAGGAGCCTTTGGAGTTCACACCTAAATTTCCAGCAAAGGAAAGAAGAAAGCATATAATAAAGGCAGGTAGAAAAGGGAAGATTCATATGTGAGTACTATGTAGGAGGAGAGCTGGGGTGAAAGATAAGGGAGACCAAGATTAGAAGGTAAAAGATGGAAAACATATGTCTAATGTGTACATTATTATATGAGATTTTACTATGTATTAAAATGACTTTCACTGTGCCATATCATCCCACTTTTTGTCTAAGCCAAATAATGCTCAAAATCACAATCTTTTTTTTTTTTTTTTTGGTATGGTTGCATTTTGGAATGGTAGATGAAGGTGCAAAATAGTTGAAAAGTGTTATAAAGATGTTCAATGTATAAGATAAAAAGTGAAGATTCTCACCATGGATCATGGAGATATGGTTATAAATCAAATTATCTGCTAACTTCTCTTGAAATCATCCTGTTACAACAGTACATCAACCAAGAATGATCATTGATATCTTTTGTTACCACTTTTTTCAGATAGAAAATACTACAATATCTACTATATTTCGGTATATATTGACCCCCAATAGCTCAGAACGTGGCAGCAATATATGTCATCAAAACAAAAACCTAAAACATAGAATTTTAATTAACAGTTATCTACAAATTGACCATAATTCAGTATATAGTAAAATTATGGTCAATTTAATTCTTCTAAATCACATTTTTATAGAGCTATTTTAAAATTTAACAGCTTCAGATTTTTTTTTTTTTTTTTTTTGCACTAAGGCAGATTAGCCCTAGCTAACGTCTGTGCCAATCTTCCTTTGTTTTGTGTGTGGGTTGCTGTCACAGCATGGCTGATGAGTGACATAGATCCTTGCCTGGGATCTGAACCTGTGAATCTGGGCCATAGAAGCAGAGCATGCAGAACTTTAGCCACTATGCCACCAACCTGGCCCCTTGAAATTTAACAGCTTTAGATTTTCATCAATTGGCACCCTGAGAAGGCAAATGAAGATTTAGGTTATTTTCACCAAGTCCTCTTCTTTCTCCCACCCCACCATACAGTTTTTGCACCTTTTTCATCTCTCAATTGGGAAACATTGTAGTTTAAATAATATACACATAAACAGTTATTTCATATTTCTTCCACCAAAGACATTTTCTTTCAATTCTCAATTTTGGGATGAAAAGATAGTAATAACTCTCTCTATCTCCTTCATTGCTAAAGCAACTAAATTTAACCTTATTTGCATTTACTTCTCATTTTCAGTATCTGTTTTGTTACTATAATTACTTTTATGCTTAGCATATAGTTTCATTCAAATAGCTTAAAATCAACAAATGTGTTTGCATTTATAATAACTTTAATATTTCAAAGTCAAGTATTGTGACTCATTCCTTTTATTTTAACATGTTTGGTTTTCTTTTCATTTTCATAGGGTTCTAATTGCCTTCTATTTTTGCATTATTTCATTATCTCTGGAATATTTTAGGAACTTTCCTTTCTCATTCTTTTTATTCTATGAGAAATATGGATTGCAAATTTGAGTTGGATAACACTGGAAGCAAGGAGAACAGTTGGGAGGCTGCTGACCTATTCAAGCTGAAATATAAAGGGGGCTTACATGACAAGAGTGGCAGTAGGGTACGCTCAAATCCATCATTATTATGAGTAAAACAGCTGGAAGCACATGCTTTCCACATAGTGCGCCAGTAGCATCATTTTGCATAGAAAGTATTGCACAATATCATTATATTTTCTATCATACAAGTCCTAAGATTAGAGATCATAAAGCCGCTCTAGGTCATAGAAACTTCACAATTGACAAATGTGCTAAACACACACACACACACACACACACACACACACACACACACACACACTATAATTCTATAGCTATTAGTATCGTGGTATACCATACTTTTATTGTGTTTTTAATAGCTGCACTAACATTTTTATTAGTTTTTTAAATTAAGTCATAGGTATAAAAAAACATCCTGAATTATGATGAAGAAATTGCTTTTTATAATATGTGTCCTTGATAGACAATAATTCATTGGGGTACGTATGTGTTGGGGGGGTGTCATGGTTAGTATTTGTAAGAGATGACCTTGACGTGGTTTGTGAAGCCTCCAAAGCAATTACCGTAGAAACTGAGATGGAAAACAATGGTGAAACGCAAATAGAACTGCTTGAATCCAAATCCCAGATATCGCTCAGCAGCATTAGATGACAGTTAACTTCTAATGAGGGAAGACACAACGTAATTAAATCTTGACATACAATTATGAAAGAAAATATCAGGTAACAATCTTGTTGTGCAATATAAAAGAAGAAAAGACATTTTCTGAAAACTTGCCTGATGCTCTGTCATCTGAAACTATTCTTTATGAGTGCAGGGTGAAGGTCAAGGAGGTATCTCAACTCCATCAATCCTTTGGACAGTTACAAATGACCTTTCGCTGTCCATAAGACATTCAATATTCTGAATTGGAGGGATACATTTTTCTGTGTTTAGAAAATGGCAAAATTGAAACCTTTCCTATTGCAGGAGGCACACTTCTATTGACTCTCTCAGACGTCCTGTTCATTCCAAAAGCTTGTTCAACCTATGATCTCATTTGCATTAACTACCTAATCTAGAGAAAAATATCAATTTTATATTGTGTATCAGAAATTGTTCTACTTGCTGAATAATTTTTGCGCAAGCTTTCAAAAACCCAACATTGGGCTATTAGAGGATGATAACACCTCTTTTAAAATACTTCAGTGATTTTTAACTTCAGAGAAGTAATCCATGAGTTTTGCATTTACATTAGAAAGCCAATAAGGGAGATGGAAGCAAGATTTTAATTCTTAACTTTTTTTCCTATCTGATATTCTTAAAATATAGTTATTTTTGAGTAACAATTAAAACACATAAAAAAGTTTCAGTTCAGAACTAAGACTCTTCTTGCTCTAATGAACTCAGATTTTCACAATACTTACTTTTTCTTAGTTTTCTATATAAAAGGTCACAGTAATCAAGCTGTCATCAACTTATGAAATATATAACAGCACAGGTACTGGCTAAAATTACACTTATAGGTACCTCAAGATAACACAAGACTTATACTCTACTTATGAATAAGTGCATTGTGATACATAGTTATAAACTTATAAAATTAAAAATAAGTGTGACACCAGCTCAAAGAGTAACGCATTTTATTTTTCACTTATTTACTTAATTATTCCTTTAATACAGAAGTATTAGATCTCTGCTACATGTTAGAGACTGCTCTGGGCACTGGGGAAACAGCCAGGGAACAAGATAAACAGTATCTCTGTCCTTGTGGAGGTCCCACTGTGGAAAGATGAAGAAGTATATAGGCAAATAGGTAAATAATGTCGTTCCAAATAGTGCTAAATCCTTTGGAGAAAATAAAACAGAGTAATGTATAAATAATGTGAAACTGGAGCAGAGGAGTACATTTTACAAGTGTGGTCAGGGAAACTTTGAATAAAGAGTCACACTTGCCTGCAAGGCTATTAGAATTGGGAAACAAATATATGTCATTTGATGAGTAATTGATTGAGGTTTGGTCACTGATTGCATTCTTTCCAAAGTCATTTCTCCCGCTGAACCATTCACACTACTTCTACATATTCTCCTTATTTGTTATTCTAAAAGGGAAAGGTAGTTTCTGTTCATTGACTAATCTTATAGAAGATTACAGAACATACTTATTTCCTGAAATTGTGTGCAATACAACTGTAAAGAAATTGATATTTTTGTGGGATAATTTTCTAAGTTTAATTTTGGAAGAAGTTACTATAACAGATGAATGCTTTCATTTTCTAAAATGTTGCCTTTCGTTTTTTTTTTGTAAATTATAGAATTTGTTGGAAATTTTTAATAAAATTATTCAAAATCCATTATATATTGTACAAAAGAGTATGCATTGCTCTAAAACGGTCTTTTGCTTTTTGAAGATTATGTCCTCTACTCTTGGATTTCTATATGATATTAAAGGCTTGCGTCTGAGGGGTAGAGAGTAATGTTTGCAGGCCAATAAACAGATAGAGACAACTAAAGACAACCGAAAGAAAATTGACACAACAAAAGTAAAAATAAAGAAATGATTGAAAATGGTTCATATTCTTAAAAAGTTTAAAATAGTTTTGAAATTTAATTCAAGGAAAATAGTTTAAGATAAGTTGTGATTCATTCTACTCAGCATATAATTGGTTTCATGTTAGTTGTCACAAAGATTTTGTAGAAATATGGATGCAATATTGTTACTTGTCCCACCTGAGAGAAAACATTTAAGGTTTCAATGGCAAATTAAATCTAGCTAAGAAAAAATGAAAAACCTTAGGATTAAAATTTAGTTGCAGCAAGATCTTCTATTTTCAACAGGAAAAAGCACTTTACCTTTTTTACTTCAGATTGACTTCCAACCTACAAATAATGGTTTTGATTTTTGCACATTGTAAGCTGAGATACAAAATATTCTCTTGCCAAATCAGACCCATGTGAATCAGAAATCTTAGACAGTATCAAACTTTCCTAATAAGTTCGAGAATAAAAATTATGAGGCACAAGCAAAGCAAGAAGTGCTCTGAGATCTCAATCCCTCTTCCCAGCTTCCATTCTGCTGTGTTATAATGCACTCTGGCTCAGATTAACCTGTGAGATCTTTAATGAGGCATACGGCCACATCATTTACATGAAAGGAGTCATTTTGGTCATGAAACATCTCCACTTTATATTTAGTTATATAGCTATGTAACATTCTCCAGGAAGCCATGTAGATTCATGCCACACGAATTTGCAGGTTCCAGGTTTGCTTACCGTCAGCAATCCTAGCCAAGCAGGTTTGTCCTGGTATATTCACAGAAAAGAATTATTCTGTTAGCAAATACTCAAATTTTCTTTTACCAGGAGGTCTAGCATTAGCCTGTTTAGAAGAAGATTTGGTTGAGTCAAATTCTTTCTATCCCTAGGGCATCACCCTTACGTCCTCTCCAGCTGGGAAGAAAATGTATAATAGAGCTTCTGTTTAACCATTTATTTCCCATAAGCAAACTGCTATACTCATTTCACATTATTCATTTTAGGTCCGTATACATTGGTAGTGAAGCCACTTTTAATCTGGGTTAATGAGGAGTATTTTCACCAGAAAGCATCTAGGTGAGGGTGACAGAAGCTTTGTTTTCCCTACCACCCTCCTCTTGCTCGTCAAGAGGAAACCCTACTTCCATCTCCAAATAATAAGGGTGATTGCCAATGGATCAGTGCAACAAAATCATTAGTATAATTCATGAAAGTATAGTTTCCTTACTGTTTCTATGTATCCAGCTTGAAAATAATGAAAAGTGAAATGAAGAAAATAATTTCGTCCAGCTACATTTCTGTATCGTTGAATAAAACCTAAAAGAGAGAGTGTGTATTGGTTCAGTGTCCAAGCCTGCAGTCACACTACCTGGATGAAAATCTGGCTTTGCCCCTTAAACTATATGACATTGGAAAAGTTGTTCAATCCCTACTTGCCTTAATTTCTTCAACTAGAAAATGGGGATTGTAATTATACTATTCATAATATCATTGTAAGAATTAAATAATATATGTAAAGCCTTTAGAAGCAGCCACTCACAGAAACAGCACCACCTTAACAATCATTTCAGTCTTCCGAGTTGTGATTGTGCTATAAGACTTGGATTATTCAGTTTTTCTATTTTAATGGACAATTGTCAAGATGCAATTTTACTCAGTTAACTTATTCTCACATCATTTGCATGCTATTTGTTTGTGTTTCTTAAATTTGTTTTTTATGTTACTATTGTGCTAAAATATCACTATAGTTAACAATAATAGGCGAATGACTCTAATGTCACTAATTGAAACATAATATTAATGATGAAAATACTAACATAAACATCAGACTTAAAATAATACTGTGAGCTTAAATAAGAACAGACTTCAGTAAAACTACGGATTGTGAATTTTTGTAGTGATTTTACAAAGAACATAGGTTGTAATTATTTTCCACAAGTAGCTGAAAGAGAAACAAAGTGCAAATAAGAAATACAAAATTGGTATCAAAATACTGTATTTTATCAAACTAATAATCTGTTTACCCCCAATGGCCAGTGTGTTTTGGTCATAAAGTTAATTTGTTAATTAGTTGGAACTTCACCTTCAAAGTACACTTCCTAGTAATCTGATTGAGGCAGCCCACTTTACATCCCAAATAATGCTTTTTTATTAAGTGAATGTTGTCCAAAAAGGTAAAGAAGAGACTAAAACAATAGCAACATTTGCATTCCTTGTCGCAAAAAAGACAGATACAGTATTTTTGGGAAGCTCACAAAGCTAGTGCAAGGTGAATAAAAACACGCCCAGAGAACTAAGCACATTGGTTATTGGCAAAAGCCCGTCCACCAGTAACACTTGCACAGGGCATGACACTAGCTGCATATAGAGCAGCAGAGAGCTGCCTGCGGAGTGGATGGGGGGACACTTAATTCTCTTTACAAGTGAATGACCTCACCCATGTGAAGAGTATGAACCTTAATTAGCAATTTACCAAAATATATGGGAGAAAAATAATATGTAAAAGAATGACATTTTGTTATTTTATAACTGAAAAATCCTGGTTTAGAAGAGTTTTGTTTTTTTTTTTTTTTAATTTTGGTGGAGGTACGGATAATTATTAAGACAGATTTTGGTTTTTGAATCATGTTACTGACTGAGAACAGTACTTGGAATTGGTTCTAATGGAGCAGCAATCACTGAAAAAAAGTCTGTCCTAAATGAAATTCCAAATTGTCCTCCAGATAGAACATTTGGAAGGTGACAATAGAGCTTTTCAGCATGGTTTTTTTTTTTTGTGTGTGTGTGGGGAAGACCAGCCCTGAGCTAACATCTATTGCCAATCTTCCCCTTTTTGCTGAGGAGGAAGACTGGCCCTGGGCTAACATCGTGCTCATCTTCCTCTACTTTTTATATGGGACGCCACCACAGCATGGCTGACAGGCAGTGCGTCGGCGGGCGCCCGGGATCCGAACTCGCGAACCCCGGGCTGCCAAGCGCGGACTAAACCGCTGCGCCACCGGGCCGGCCCCCAGCATGGTTTTAATGTTAAGAGAAATAGTAAAATGCATGTATTAGAAAGGGACTAAGTTCCAGTCACAGCTAACGAGAGAACGTTTTTCAGCTTCCAGAGAGTTCAAAATTTTGCTTTTCCATTCCAAAGTAGGCACCTTGTGAAAAATCCTCAAGCTAGTTTATAAAACGGATGAACTATAAACATTTCTTCATGACACAGTTATTGTCTGGAAATTCCATGTCTACAATATTATATTCAAGTGACATAATTCAGTAATAAATACAGCATCTTAAAAAGCCTACATTTCTCATTTTAGGGTCAATATGTTTTTAATGTTTATAATTACATTTTAGCATTTTAAGGAGATTAGCAAATACCTTGATCAATCACAAATTAACTCTTCCAAAAAGGTAATTCTATTTTTCAATCTCTGGGTGAAAAAATAAACATATATCAAATATATATATATATATATACACACACACACATATGTATTAGTTATCAATTGCTGCTGAGATGTTACTACACACCTAGCCACTAAAATAACACACTTATCTCAGTTTCTTTGGGTCAGGAACCCAGGCAAACTTAGCTCAGTTGTCTGCTTAGGGTTTCAGAAGGCTGCAATCAGGATATGAACCAGGCTGTGTTCCTATCTGCAGGCTTGACCGGGGAAGAATCTGAATTTAAATGTATTCAGGTTGTCTGTGGAATTTGTTTTCTTGCAGCTGGATGCTTGAAGTCCTGGTTTCTTGCTAGCTGTCAACTAGCGACTGCTCTCAGCTCCTAGAGACCACCCTCAAGTCCTCGGCATGTGGTGCCTCCATAAGCCACCTCCCAGCATGGGAGCTTGTTCAAGCCAAGCAAGAGAATCTTTCTTTTAATTCATTGAAGTCAACTTATTAGGGACCTTAATTATAGCCGGGGAATCCCCTCATATTGCTGTATAATATAAACTAACCAGGAGAGTGATACTCTATCATTTTTTCCATATTCTATTAGTTTGGAACAAATAACACGTTCTGCCCAGATTCAAGGGAAGGAGATGCACAAAGGTGTGGAGGTGAGGAGGTGGGAATTATCTTAGAATTCTACTTACCAATATATTATTGGATACCCTTTAATATTTCAACATCATAAATTCAGATTAAATTGTTAGCAGTTGGATATCACTCCATAATTTCTTAATCAGTTTTCCATTTCAATATCTTTCACTCTCTGACAAAATTATCCATGTTTTATTGCCTTTGCCTTTTGTCGTGACCTAAAATTGTGAATTGAGATTTTTCTAACTCTAATAACAGAATATGTAGTTTCTAATAAGGAAGTTAGAGTAAGTTAGTCCTAGAAATGATCAAAAATATGGACTTAGATAATTTTATAAACATCAAAAATTTAAAAGCCTTAGAAAAATAATATGAATATTTGCAATGATGAGAATAAACAACTATAAACAAATAAGTGTTTTTTTTTTCAGATTATGTCTTCTCAAAAAATGGGTAAATTGTATTTATGTTCTTACCATTTTTTTTAAATTGGCAATCTTTCATTTATCTGAAAGAAGTCTTTCTAAGCAAACAAATGATGTAAATAAGCAAATAAAAGATCAACATTTGGTCAAATAAACATTTAAAGCTTCTTGAGTTCAAAATCATTATATACAGAATTAAAATAACCCTGGGAAAAATAAAAGATGAGCTAATGGCTGTAATAGATCTAGATTTCTTGCAAATCAGTTAGAAAAATTCTAATTATACCAGTAAACAATGGCAAGATCACAGTCTTATGCCTTTCCATTAGTTTAAGTTGTAGCTATATTTTAATAATTTTTCTATGCAAGTCATATACATTATTATTTCTTCCTAATATTTATATCTTATTTTGTCCATTTATTTAATTGCACCAGCTGACATAAAAATACTAAATAAATGGAGCTGATAGGAGGAAACATTAAATGGTATTTCTATGGTAGGCTTTTTTATCTCCTCTGTACGTTTCAGATAACTTAATTTTTCAACTTTCTGAAGTCTTTTTCGGTAATTTATGAAATCTTCCACTTGCTGTTCCTTTTCATATTAATTAGCACAGTGTTATATGAAGAGTTATCTTTTAATTCATTTAATATCCTCTGTAAATGATGTCCTTTCTTAATTGACAATTTTTTTTAATTTAAAAACTTTTAAGAAATTTTGTTCTTGTTAGTGCTATATGTTTTCCTGAATCCTTCCCAAGGATTATTGATCAAATCAATTGTTTCTCTGCTTTTCTACTTATTAATTTCTGCCCTTTTTCTCTGTCATTGTACTTATTTTGTTGATATTTTCTAATTTCTTGACATAAATGTTACGTTTATTTTCAGTATTTAAAAGTTAATTAAAACATGGACCCAGAACACATCTTGTATTTTTTTAAAAGAATTGATACTTTTAGAGCAGTTTTAGGTTCATAGCAAAATTGAGAGGAAAGTACAGAGACTTCCCATATACCCCCTGCCCCCCCATACGCATAGCTTGCCCCATTATCAACAGTCCCGACAAGAGTGGTACATTTGTTACAATCGAAACTACATTGACACATTATGATCACCCAAAGTCAACAGTTTACATTAGAGTTCACTCTTGGTATTGTAAATTCGATGGGTTTGGACAAATGTATAATGACATGTATCCATCATTATGGTATTATACAGAGTATTTTCACTACCTTAAAAATTCTTGTTAAGGACAGGTGAGAAACGAAAATAGAAGGTGACGAAAGTAGGGTTAGAATTCTGAACGCAATTTTTCAGTGACTATCACGTACACATAAAGAGAACTACTATAATGGCCAATGCAAAGAGATAGAAGAAGATAACCAAAAAGGAAGAACATGAGGTCTCTTCCAGAAGGTTCAAGAAATCAAAGGGAAATTTAAACCTAGATTAGGAATGCTGAATGACCAACAGGAAAGCACACTATCTAATCAGGAGAAAATAACAGGAAAGTGGAAACAGTATACTGAAGATTTATACAGAAGATACAAAAGGATGACAGATTCATTTCAAGAAGATTCCTATGAGGAAGACCCCATAGTTCTAGAAAATGAAGGAAGAGCTGCTCTGAAAGTACTGGGAAGAAATGTCACCAGGGGTAGCGGGATATTGAAGGAATTATTTCAAGCCACAGAGACTGAATCTGTCAAAATCCTAGCAAGAATATGCCAACAAACATGGAAAACAAAACAATGGCCTATAGACTGGAAATGCTCAATATACATCCTCCAAGAAAGGAGATGCCAAGGAGTGCAGTGACTATAGGACCATTGATCCCCTTTCCCGTGCAAGTAAAGTGTTGCTCAAGGTGCTGCAGCAAAGGCTTTGACCTCACATGGAGCAACAAATGCCTGATGCCCAAGCTGGATTTAGAAAAGGGAGAGGCACATGAGATCTAATTGAGATTGTTTGTTGCCTACTAGAGTGCTCCAAAGAATTCCAGAAGATTAGTCTATGTTTTATAGACGACAGTAAAGCCTTTGACTGAGAGGATCATGAAAAGCTATAGGCTACTCTGAAAGAAATGGGCATGCCTCAGCACTTGGTTGTCGTGAAGTATAACCTGTCTCATGGAGAAGAAGACACTATCAGGCCAAAATATGGAGAGATAGAATGGCTTCCTACAGGTAAAGGTGTCAGACAAGGGTGTATTTTATCTCCCTATCTGTTTACTCTGTGCACAGAACATATACAAAAAACTAGGCTAGACTCAGATGAAGGGAGAGTGAAAATTGGTGGAAGAAATATCAACAATCTAAAATATGCAGATGACACCATCTTACAGGCAGAAAGCAACAGTGACTTCGAACAACTTCTGACGAAAGTGAAAGAAAGTGCCAAAGCAGGACTGCATTTGAACATCAAGAAGACAAAGATCATGACTAAGGAAGAACTACACAACTGTAATGTAGACAGCGAAGACATTGAAATTGTTAAAGATTTTGTTTATCAATTTAAATGGAGACTGCAGCCAAAAAATCAAGAGAAGACTGAGACTTGGAAGGACAGCAATGAAAGAATTAGGAAAGATCATCAAGTGTAAGGAAGTGTCATTAGAGACCAAGGCCAAGATTTGTGCACACCCTCATATTCTTAATTATTATGTAGAGGTGTGGAAGCTCAGCAGTGAAAAATGTTGACAGAAGAAAAATTTGATTCACTTGAAATATGGTGTTGGAGGAGGGCTCTATGGATACCCTGGACTGCCAGAATGACAAACAAGCGGGTCCTGGAGAAAATTAAGCCTCAACTATCACTGGGGACAAAAACTGCAAAACTGAGTCTGTCCTAATTTGAGAACATCATGAGAAGGCAGGATTCTTTGAGAAGACGATAATGCTGGGAAAAGTAGAAGGCAGCAGGAAAAGAGGAAGACCAAATATAAGATGGATTGACTCCATAAAGGGAACCATAGGCTTGAGTCTGGAGGAGCCAAGTAGGGCTGTTGAGGACAGGACATTGTGGACATCACCCATTCATAGGGTCACCAGGGGTCAGAGCCAATGTGACAGTGTATAAAAACAACGAAAATCCTCTGTGCTCTACCTGTTCATCCCTTCTTTTCTCCCTCTTCCCCCAACCCCTAGCAACCACTGATTTTTATTATTGTCTCCATGGTGTTGCCATTTCCAGAATGTCCTATAATTGGGATTATAGAGTATGTAGCCTTTTCAGATCGACTTCTTTCACTTAATAATATGCATTTAAGTTTCTTCCATAACTTTTCACGGCTTGATAACTCATTTCTTTGCAGCAGTGGATAATATTCCATTGTCTGGATATACCACAGTTTATTTGTCCGTTCACCTACTGAGGGATATCTTGGTTGCTTCCAAGTTTTGGCAATTATAAGTAAAGCTGCTATAAACCTATGTGAGGGCTTTTGTATGGACATACGTTTTCAACTAGTTTGAGTAAATAGTGAGGACAGTGATTGCTGGATCATATAGCGAGAGTATGTTTAGTTTTATAAGAAACTGCCAAACTGTCTTCCAAAGTGGCTGTAATATCTTGTATTCCCATGAGCAATGAATGAGTTTTGTTTCTGCACATCCTCACCAGTATTTGGTATTGTCAGTGTCCCAGATTTTGGTCATTCTAATAGGTGTGTAGTGGTATTGCTGTTTTAATTTGCTTTTCCCAAATGACACATGATGTGGAGCATCTTTTCATGTAGTAATTTGCCATCTGTATATGTTCTTTGGTGAGGTATCTGTTAAGATCTTTGGCCCATTTTATAATCGGGTTATTAATTTTCTTATTGTTGAATTTTAAGAGTTCTTTGTATTTTGTGGATAACAGTCCCTTATCACGTGTCTTTTGTAAATATTTTCTCCCAGTCTCTGGCTTCTCTTCCATTCTCTTAACACTGTCTTTCACAGAACAGAAGTTTTTAATTTTAATGATCCATCTTATCTATTATTTCTTTCACAGATCATGTATTTCATGTTGTATCTAAAAAGGCATCTCACCTTTCCCAAGGTTATCTAAGCATTTTCCTATATTAATATCCAGGAATTTTATAGTTTTGCATTTTACATTTAGGTCTTTGATCCATTTTGAGTTAATTTTTGGGAAGGGTGTATAATCTGTGTGTGGATTCTTTTTTTGCATGTGCATGTCCAGTTGTTGCAGCACCATTTCTTGAAGAGACTGTCTTTGCTCCACTGTATTGCCTTTGCTCTTTGTCAAAGATCAGTTTTCTGTACGTAGGGAGGAATCTATTTCAGCAGTCTCTATTTTGTTCCATTTCTCTATTTGTCTATTCTTTCACCAGTACCATACTGTCTTGATCACCATAGCTTTATAGTAAACTTTGAAGTCGAGTAGTGTCAATCCTCCATCTTTGTTCTTTACCTTCAATATTGTGTTGGTTATTCTGAGTCTTTTGCATCTCCATATAAACTTTAGAATCCATTTGTTGCTATCTATGAAATAACTTGCCAGGATTTTTATTGGTTGCATTTAATCTATAGATCAAGTTGAGAAGAACTGACATCTTGACAATATTAAATCTTCCTATCCAAGAACATGTGATATCTCTCATTTATTTAGTTTTTATTTCATTTCTTTCACCAGGGTTTTGCAGTTTTCCTCATATAGATCTTGCACATATTTTGTTATATTTATAGCAAGGTATTTCATTTTAGGGAGGATTAACATATAAGGTACTGTATTTTTATTTCAAATTCCACTTGTTCATTGCTCTTATACAGGAAAGTGATTAACTTTTGTATATTAACCATGTTTCTTGCAATCTTGGTAAAATCACTCATTAGTTCTAGGAGTTTTTGTGTTTATTTTTTCCAATTTTGTACATAAGCTATCATGTCACCTGTGAACAAAGATAGATTTATTTCTTCCTTCCCAGTCTATATACTTTTCATTCTCTTTTCTTGTCTTATTGCATTAGCTAGTACTTCCAGCATGATGTTGAAAAGGAGTGGTGAGAGGGGACATTCTTGCCTTGTACCTTGGCAGAGGAGTATGGTAACTATTTAATTGATTGTCTAGTCACTCAGATCATGTTGTCCCTTGTTCAAGATGGGGCTGAAGTCACACTGACAAATTGCTGTTTTGCTGGTCTACACAGATCACAACTATTCCATTGAAATAATATTGCCTTGTGCACATTACAAATTGACTACATTTTAGAATATTCTCTTCTTGATTGAAGTTGTGAAGCATCCCAGTTCCTTAATGGAAACTTGGGAAATATATTAACCTATAATAATATTCAGAAAAAACTCTAGATCTTATTGAAAATAAATTTGTAGATTAGTTATTGAGATAGCTACTACTGCGGGGCCCAGGCAGTTCTTTTATATACATTTTTATTATGGTGGTTGCATCCATTGTCAATACCGCCTATCATGTTACTGACTCATTAGGACATGCCACATTTTCTAAATTGTGCAATAGATAATAAAATCTCAAGATTCTTGAAGGGAGGAGATATTTCACTGGTCAAATAAATTTGGAAAATGCTGTTATTTTATATCTCCTTCTTGGAACTTCATAGTACATATTAACCTTTAAAAGCTCAGGGAAATTCTGCTAGGAATAAACAAAATTTAAGTTATTTTACCCATTTTTTCCCAAATAGAAGTGACCATGTCACATTAATATCCTATAGGTACATTCTTCATCTTATCCACATAATCATTTTATATAGATAACTTAAAATTAATGAGAAACAGCACAATATTTTGGATCAAGTTATAATGAATTTTGTGTATGGATCACTTTATTTTACAAGTCTCTTAAATGTTTTCTTGTCCTCAGTATCACACCCTTGTGGATTCTTCTTCTTCACAATTAAGAAAGCGCTTATTTTAAAACTCAAACTCAAATGTGATCATGCCACTCTCATTCTGAAGAATGTCCACAAATGTCAACCATCTTGAATAGGATGATGTCTAAAATTCTTAGCGTGACATACGTGATCCTTAATGACCTATGTTATCCTACCTGCTCAGACTTTATTTTTCTGTTTCCCACACAGTAAGTGGTAATGGTAGGCTTTTTTATTTACTCCCTCTTTTCCATTTCTGAGCAGTCAAATACATTTCTATGTATATGGGCTCTACTTCTCTTCTCTCACCTTTGTGCCTTTGTACATATTTTCCTGCATTCCTCTAATTGTTGGTATATTTCAAAGCTTATGGGCCAGAACTTCTTAAGTAAGTTGCCTACATTCAGAGTACAAATGAGACACTCAACCACCACTGATATAAAGTCTCTGGATGTGCTTAGTTTTTATTCAAGGTGACGTTTATTATCCATGAAGGTCTAACCTAAAATGTCATTACTTTATTCTTTATGCAATGTACAGAGTTGTTGATGGACATTAAGTTACACTTCAAAGGAATAATAAAGTAGACTAAGTATTTTTTCACTCTTTTGCAGAGAATATTTAAGTGAATGGTCAGAATATTTGCAATATGTAGACAACAGTGAATTTATATATTGTCTAATATATAGTTGTAATCACAAAATTGTTTATTTTAGTAGCACCCTTTCTTCATATTATATTTAATCCATACATCATTGAAAAGAGTCTTTCTTACAAAGATGTATAAAGTAAATTCTGGGGGAAATAAAAATTATTTTGCAAAATGATCTCTAGGTAGACTTAATATTACCAAAATTTTGTGCTCCATTATTTTATACACATTCACCTTTGTATAACTAATGCCTGAAACAATGCCTGTTGCAGAGTAGGCACTAAATAGATATGCACCAAGTTAATAAATAGATGAATAATGGATAATTCAAGCTTTGAAAAACAAGATGTCTCAAGATGACCTGTCTTTTTGAGACTTTTATTCTCCACATTCTCAAAACATAAACTTTTTAGTAATATTCAGCAAATTATATTCTGATTAAGTCCATACTGATTTAGTTTATACCAATTATAGTCCCCATATTTGAACTATTGCATTCAAATAAACTTGTCCTATTTATTATGAAGACGATTCATATTAGAAGTTGTCAATTGAATCTTTATGAAAACCATGGACATCATTCTCCCTGTTTCAAGTTTCTTCTTGAATTAATATGAATATCATATTTGGTTGGACTAAGAGACACCATTAGTGAGCAAGAAGTTTTTTTCTAGACATCATTGGGGTTTTTGTCTATATCAGACAATATGCTAATTATTTTGTCTATATTACTTCTTTAAATTCACACAATCACCATAGGAAGAAGAAAGTTTCTATTCTGAAACTGAAACTAGAAGTTTTAAATAAATAATATGAGGTTATAGGCTAACGGGTAGCAGACTTAGGATTTGAACCCAGGGAATCTCTTACCAGAAACTGTTCCTTAAAGTACTACACTATGTTCCCCCTCAGGGAAGATACTTCATATTATTTCCCAAAGTAAATATAGAGGCTGACATAGTATCTGGCACAGAGTAGGTGCTCAAATAATTCGCTGGATGGGATGCTTAATCTAAGGTGAACTCTGTTAAAATAGCAAATACCAGGAATACAAACTCATTTTCATAATAGGAAGGATGTAGAAATTCTGTACAAAAATGACTTCAGATACTCTTTTTAGCTCCTTATAGATGTGTAAGATTTGTGCAATTGACAGAAAAAATGGAATGGGCTTATTATCATGAAACATTTTGAGTCCAACGCTGCCTAGATGGATTGTGTAAGATATTCAAGTTTAAATATTTGAAATATATTTAAAAAAAATATATACTACTATGGTACAGGAAAAGTAACGCAGAGATTTCACCCTATAAATGGTTTTTAAAAGTTATTGTAATATTAAAAATTAACCATTGCATATTTTACACAATCTATTCAAAATTTACAGGATTCAAATTCTACACATCCTCTCCAAAATTTACATCAATTATCGACATCACTTAGAGAAAACAAAAAAGTCTTGAAGCTAATCTAAATCTTTTTATGTTCGTTTCTATTCCTTATTTAAATATAACTAAAAAGATGTTTGAACCAACATAAAAAATTCACTCACTCTCTCCATAATTCCTTCCAGGAGCTGGGATACCAATCTTCTTTAGTCATCATAACCCCTTCAAGTATATTATTCATAAATTTTATTTTTTCAATACATAAATATTTATATATTTATAAAATAAATAGTGAGATATTGTACAAGAATTACATTCTACTACCTAGTTTGTAAAAATTCAGATCCTAGTTTGCCCAGGGGGATAATTTAGTATAAACTTAGCGAATTGATGAATAGAACATGGAATGAACTAGTGACTAATGCAGCATATGGAGTTATGAAGGTATCTGAAATAATATTTTTGAAATACCTTTAGTTGGTCAAACCGGGTGTCCATCAATATGGAGTACTGGATCTGATTGTACAGTAATTCAGCTCTATAGTGAGAAAACTGCTCACCAAAATGGAATGAATTATCTCTTCCCAAAACACAAAGGTTCCAGTGCACTAATGTGCTGGAAATGATTATTTACCAAACATCACTCTGATCCTTTGAAGTTAATCCAATTCACATGGTTCAAATGCGTATATCTGGTGACTATTTACATTGGCTAATATCATCTTTTCATGTTAAATTTGTATTTAAAATATTTGTGTTAGTGGACTTGTGTAGCTGCTGTTTTACAATCACTGGACATATGCATAGTAAAAACTGAAAAATGTTAATAATTAGGTAGGCCTTTTTCCTTGATACTTTCTAAATGAAGTTTTACACCAGACTTTAAAAGTTAACAATTGCTACACTGGCAGAAAGAAAAAAAAATGAAAAAACATAAAAAAATGAAAATAGATCTTCCATAGAAAATATCTGGTTACTTGTTCCTCTACAAAATTTGCTAGTTGGGAGTGTCGATTGTGTTAATGGAGAGAGCAATTTTAAGCTGTAATCAGGATTAAGCCTCCATAAGCCTCTTCATTTTTCTTTTCCATTTGATGACAATTTTCTGTAATTAATATCAGTCCCTTTTTACATCAACCAACTGCCTTGATACTACAAATAGAACCCTGTGCTGTAGATTTAGGTAAGGAGTAAATTAAGAACAGATGAATTCTTAATAACAGTCTTCTCTCACGAAATATTCATGATTATAAAACAATACAAGTAAATAATTACTGAGGAGGTGAAAATACACAGGAGAAAACTCATCTTAAAAATGTTTGGTGATTTTTTTCTGAAATTAGAATAATTTACATTAATCTGGGCCCATGCTTTTGCATGGAAATGCCTAGGGATCTGAAAAATGCGTTTCAATATATAAGAATCGACTACACAATCATTTCAGATAAATGTATATCTATTTTAATATTAGAAATAAGATTTAAAAATAGGCATTCAAAATCAACTGAATTTTAAATTTTTAATTAAGGGTATTCATCATGAACATGTAAAATTACCTCCAGTTTGTACATATACAATGAATTGTATGATCAACTCAGAGGAAGTTTTGAGTTTTTTGGTTTTGCTGTTATAGGAAACAAAAGAATGAAAACTTATATGTGAAAACATTGCCAGGAGTTGTGTCCCATCAGAAGATGAGAAAAAAATGTGTACATTCACTCATACTGATTTCTTTTCCTTTCACACATTGATAGCTTCTATTTTACTTCTGTATAATACACATATTTTTCTTTTGTATTTAAAATAGATATATGCATTCAAAATAAAGCTTTTGTGATCATTAACATTTTGAGAACTTTGCTTTGACAACTTTTAGAGGCACAAAAGAATACAAGTATGAGTTTAAAGTCAACAACTCTTTTTTCCCTTTTATCTCAAATCAAATAGTTAATGATTCTAAAGACTGAATGGATCTAAATGGTTCTGCATACTGGAAAATGTAAGTCTAGTCATTAGTGAATTAATGAAATTAAAGTTATTAATATGCCATGTACAACTAAAATAATACAAAATAATAGAAACAGAAGGATGAAGTGATACAAATATGAAAAATATCATTTAATTCTAATTAACAGCGAGAATATGAATATCCTGTCTCTGGGTTTTCTTTCAGTAAAAATGGGGTTATTAACCCTGATCATTGGTGGTCAATATCATACACATTACTAAAAAAGTTATAAATTAGGGGCTGGCCTGGTGGCATAGTGGCTAAATTTACACACTCCACTGTGGCAGTCCCAGGTTCACAGGTTCAGATCCTGGGCACAGCCCTCACACAGCTTATCAAGCCATGCTGTGGCCGTGTCCCATATAAAGTAGAGGAAGATGGGCACGGATGTTAGCCCAGGGCCAGTCTTCCTCAGCAAATAGAGGAGGATTGGCGACAGATGTTAGCTCAGGGCTGGTCTTCCTCACACACACACAAAACAGTTATAAATTAGAGCAATAACCTTGCAGTTCAAACAAGTACCTCCTGGAACTACAGAGTGGAGTGACTATCTCCCAGAAAACCTTGACTTGTCCTATGGTGCGTTAATATGAAATGAAGATGTTTCTTTTAAGAAAGAAAAAAAATCATTTAAAAAAAAGAAGGCTTCCTTTAAAACCAAATTTTCTCCCTTCATATACAGTAACTTCATCACTTTCACACTTAAAATTTAATAGTCCCTAAATACGAATCATCACTATAGGGACAAAGGTGTGGCTGGGTTATTTCATCATAGTTCCTAAATAAATGTTACCTTGTATGGTAACAAATCTTTAGAAAATGAAGGTTCACATGAGCTCAAGTCAATCTTTTATTAACTGAAGTTACACAATCCTTTTGGAAGTGACAATGATGGTTCCTTAGTGAAGAAATCTTTTTTTTTAATTTGTTTTAAGCTGTCATCTGGTCTTGAGCAAAACTTCCAAAGACTATATTTTAGAAGTTTGTTTTACCAACATGAAAACCCTGCCAAGGTTTTTGCCTAAAGTACAAAGTGATTGTAAGTTTGGGGTTTTAGAATTCCTAAGAGGCCACAAAAGGAAAAAAAAAAAAATTCTGAACCTCTTAAGGCTTATAAAAAGTTGAAAGTCATGCGGTATTTATATTTAGAGCAGACTCAGTTGCACAGTTTCAGGTTACTGCATGAGCTTAGTATAATAACAAAATATTGCTACCGCAGAAATAAGTCACTTTGTCACTAGAGACCGCCAGGAGAATCTACTTACACTTGAAAGAATATCAAAGAAACAGAACTCAGATTTGAGGCAAAAATTGAACAAAAAAATAATTGCTTCAAGAAGAAGAAATAAATAGGTGAGAGGAAATAATTTAACTGCCATGTTTTTATTTATTTTTTATAATAAATACATACATGGAATAAGATACTTGTATGAAGTTCACTAAATGTTTTTGTTTTTTCAGTTCAAATAAAGCCTATTTTAGGCACAGAAACACATAATGTGGAATGAGCTAAATATTGGAGTTCGATTCCAACACCTTTTTTTTAATTTAGGTGGTATTTAGTAAGCTTTTAAAAGCATCAAGTGTACTCATTATTATATGTAAAGCTTTGTTGAATAAATGTTAAATCTGCTGTATAAATCAAGTATGAATAATATGCTTGTACGTCCAGTTATACATTACCCTTTAAAAATAATTTCAGAGCCCAACATTTAAATTTTAAAGCTTTAGATTTAAAGTTCTGAAGTAGACCCAAGATCATAAAGGTCACATGTCCAACTTATTAATTTCTCAGTTTTTTAAAAAATCAAAGTGCATTTCCAGTGACCATGAGCTTTATTACTGAGCAGGTTTGTGTTCTGATACACTCATGTTTCATGAGAGAAATATTTACATTTCTATGTTTATGTACTTAAGGAGGAAGATTTCTGAGTAAGGGCAAACATTTCAAAGGAAATTGAAGTTGATAAAGGTATTTGAGTTATTCACATGCATGCATGCATATTTTGTCTTACGTTATTACTTCTCTTTGAAGATAACATTTTGATATTTGCATTCTGTCTTGTAACCATATTTACAGAAAATTTAGAGATTATTTCCATGTTTAACTGGTTTCAATATTTATAATTAGTCCTTTAATGTGATGGATTTTCCATTCATTATTTCTTTATTTTTTTAACTATCTTAGTTGAGTGAGTGTATTAGTTTTCTAGGGCTGCTGTAACAAAGTATCACAAACTGGGTGTCTTAAAAGCCAGAAATTTATTGTAGTGCGGTTCTGGAGGCTAGGAGTTGGAGATCAAAGTGTTGGCACGGCTGGTTCTTTCTGAGAGCTGCAAAGAATCTGTTCCACATCTCTCCCCTAGCCTCTGGTGATTTGCTGTCAATCTGGGTTCTTTGGCTTCCACTGCATTTCTCCAATTTCTGCCCTCATCTTTACATGGTGTTCCTCTGGTGTGTATGTGTGTCTGTGCCCAAATTTCCCCTTTTTATAAGGACACCAGTCATATCAGATTAGGGGCCTACATATCAGATTAGGTATGACCTCATCTTTACCTACATCTGTAATGATCCCATTTCCAAATAGGGTCACGTTCTGAAGTACCGGGGGTTAGGACTTCAACACATAAATTTGGGGGCTGAAGCAATTAATAGTCACATTACAGTAAGTGTATTTTAATTTTAAAAAAACTATGGTGGAGTAATGTGGGTAATATATTTTCTAGCCCTTTCTCAGCTGAGAATGTTTTATAATTTCTTCATATACAAGCGACAATTTTGCTGATTATAAAATTTTTAAATCATCCTTTGGACAAAAAAATGTTAGAGAAGATACTCTGTAATGATCTGGTTTTGAAGCCAGACTAATTGTATTTCCTTTGTGGACATTTTATTTTCTTGCCCATATATTTGAAGACATTTTTTTCTTTATCATAGATATTATTTTTAAATAATTTACCAGCCACATATTAAACTAATTTAATCTGCAAAATCTGATAATATTACTTAGGATGCTGGTTTTGCTATTGAAACAGCCACCGTGTACAGGAGTTTAAATGTTATAAAAGTTTGTTTCTCTTTCACATCAAAGATCCTCTGCCATCAAGGCTTTCCTCCATGAAGTCATTAGGGGGCCAGGTTCAATCTACCTTGTTACTAGTCACCTTCAATATCTACCTTCCATCTTCTGGTCTGAAAGACCTATTCTAATGGCTACCATTTAATCCCCATTCTAGCTACAGAAAGAAGGAATAGAAAGACATGGTTCTTCATATTGAGGGCACTGAGTAGAAATTATATGTAAAACTTATGCTTCTGTGCTATGGAACAGAAGTTACACACACGACCGCACAGCTCCAGGTCATCTTTAGAAATGTAGTCTTTTGACAGGGAGTCATGTGCTCAACTAAAGATTCTATTAACATGGAAGAAAAAGAAAAGATATTAGGGGACAAATAGTAGGCTCTGCTACATTCTACACTTTTTCTCTTGAATATCCATTCATAACCTTCTCATGCATGGAATGTATTTGCCTCCCCCAGAGAGTCAATCTCAATGTCCCATCCAGTTACTGTATCCAACTCAAAGTCTGGAATCCCTGGAAGAGATGCAGTCCAATTTGTTAATCTGACTTTGGCTCATTATGGCCCAGCAACCTCTAAACTAAAAGACAAATTATTTGTCTCTCTCTTGCCACCCCTACATCTCCAACAAGAAAATCCAATATATAACAAAATAAGAACATACCAACAAGAAAACTTCCAAGAACTGTAGTAAAAGGACTCCCATGGGCTTTGGCTGCTCTAGGCCATGTGGGGAGGCTGCCTCCCATGCAAAGTATAGTTTCTCCATGGGGAAGGTGATGGGTGATGGTTTCCACATTAAGGAAGCAGACATGCATCTTGGTATTGATGTCCATCCCCTGCCAGATCTTCAAGAAGTCATCAGAAGTGATCCACTCTTACACCTGATCAGACTTCAGCTGCCCCATGCAGACGCTGGTTGCCTCCATCATGGTCTCATCTGCAATGAAGCCCGTGGAATCCTTCTCCATGGGGGGTTTCCCAAGAGCAGCTACTCGACCACATTTCTGTACTCTTCCAGGGTGGTGCATCTGTCGCTGTCTGAGTCATGTGTGGAACAGAAATCTCAGTTTCTCTTTCTGGCACAGACGCACTGCTCCTCCTTCACCCTCCTGTTGATGAGCTGGAAGTAGGATATGACGGTCAGGAAGTCCTTGAAGTTGATCTTGTGGGTGAGGTCACTGGGTCCCTTACATAGGTTCCTGTTGTCAAAGAAGACATGGTCGATTTTGGATCAGATCTGGATAAGCTCCCTGTTAGGGACTGTGTTGAAGTTCTCCTTAGGAATGGTGGGTTGGTCTCCACTTAGTTGCCTAAACTTCTGCTGGAGCTGCTTGATCTCGTCTAGGAGCAGCCAGTCTTGCCCACAAGCTCCCGCACCTCCTCAGACTGCTAGTGGGCAGTGCCCAGAGTTATCCTGGCAGGGGTCATGGGGAATACGTCCCTTGCAGGCCTAGGTGTCATTGCTCTGTAGCAGGTAGTCAGGCCTTGGGTCCAAAACAGGTGGAGATGCCAGGGACAATTCTGAGCCACAGAGCAAGTGACTTAGGCATAAAAAGAAGAACTAAAAGCAGATTAAAAGTGGAGTAGAATTATATTCCTATGTTGGAACTTTGGAATAACTCACCCCTAAAAGGAAAATCCAAAAAACACTATTTTGAAATTAGATTTTTATAAATTTTTATTTACAGATACTCTTTTCCTCAGGAATGGAGACCTCTATACTTTAACTAAATCGTTTTGCTTCTACCATCCCTTTAATATTTTATGGCAGCGTGGCTAGACCCCATCTCCTGAAAGAAGAAAAACAGTATAGAATCTAAGAAAACTGACTCTCCCTCCAGAGGATCTCTTTCACATGTAGGCTCTATCACGTCCTATCTTCGCAAACTTAGGCCTGTTGTGTAGTGTCCCCGTGGCTCAGGATAAAGGGACTATCCTTCCCCAAACAATCCATTCTCAGTTGTTCTCAGACCAGGTAAGTGGTACTCAACTCCTCTTGGAGGGGTGAGCTGGGGGTAGGAGACATTTATTTTCTGTGTGTGCACGAAAGGACTGGCAATCTTATAAAAGCTTTAAACTTCAAGCAAACCCGCAACAATCACAGTCCAGAGGCCAACTTTCAGGGACATTGATTTGAGAAATTCCAAAATAGTTTGGACTATATGAGCTTCTGAAACAGGTAAACAGTTAGCTATTGATGATTAGGTAGCTAGTAACTAAACTTTTTCTCTTTTTCACAATTACTGATTATAGCTTTTAGTTGTTTACCTGCCCATTGTTAACTGTGCTGTTTAGGCAATGTGCTGACTCCCACTAGGTTCCTATAGATAACAGATCCCTGGCACCTGGGTCACCAAGGTGATGGGTGTTTGAGCTGTTTTTCAGGAATTAGAACCCCTTGTCCAGTTCAGGCTGGTTGAGACCACCAACCCATCAACTGGGCCCACTCAGATGCCCGATAAGTGACCTTTTGACATCAAGAGACTAAAAACTCTGCCCTCAGATGGTGTTAAGGCCACCATTTTGTGACCATGTGTCCTATGAAGAGGCATGAACTTTGACTATGATTGTGCAGATCATCATTTACCTCACCTCTCCTCACCTCCAGTCATCTAGCTCCACACTCCAGATCACCTTACCCCCTACCCCATAAATATCCCTGAGCCCCCATTTTCTGGGGAGCAGATTTGAGACTTGTTCTTCTGTTTCCTCACTTGTGATTACAACCCTCTCTCTGCTGCAATCTCATCCTCTTGGTGTTTCGCTTTCCGGGTGACAGACAAAAACAAACCTGGTTCAGTAACACTTTTAAAACTAAAAAGAGAGAATTATTCAAATTTCACAAATAGTTACCTACATTTAACAAAAATATGCTTGTTTTTCTTTGGATTGTAGACACTTACATAAGAGGGGTAACTTTATTTATTTAACTCAAACATATTCAGCTGTGTGTTCCACTCCTCATCTCTGCATGTCACGTGACATATTTTGCCATCTAAGACCACCTGATGATAAAAATTATTTTAATTAGCTAATTCTTTTATTAATTTTAGAACGCCATATATTTTTTAAATTATCTTCATATACTCATCATTTCCAATATATTTGTAAATGTTTAACACTACGATTCAATAATGAGGTAAATCATGCATATATTTTGCAGGGTTTTTATGTACTTTTTTCCTTATAGAAAAACATGTTGATAGAAAACATTTATTTAGTTATGAATTTTTATTGATCTTTTGTGTTTTATATAACAGTTAACATTTATTGAGGGCTTGGTATTTGTTAGAAATGTTTTCAGTACTTTAATAGGTTGCTTCATTATATTTTAATGACAATTTTATCAGGTAAAATATTATTACTCTTTTTTACATAGAGTGTGGAAAGTGAAGCCCAAGGTCATATAGTTGTAAAACAAAGATCACACACCCTCAGATGTTTTAGCCATGAAGCATCAATGTTTGCTCTAAGCCAGGAAAAACTAGGTAAATATTCCCTACCCCACAGTATGGAGGAAAGTGGCAGAGGAGTAGAATGTGACATTGTAATGTCTTACAGTTTAATTTCCTAACATAGTTCGTTCTCAAAAGAGCTGTCCAGCAGCATAAAGTTGCCAACTGTAGTTTCCTCAGGGAAGCTCCTATAAGTCTTTGTTAACGTGGCTGCTTGTGTATGGCCCTGAGCTTTCTAGTGGATCAGACATCCAGGAACCACTGAAAAAAATCAAGAGACTGTGGGGATCCTTTGATAGGTTTTAATGATGGGAGAACCATTGCTAGATGAGACCGTTACTCTTGACAGATTCAGAAGGCTTCCAGGAGTCAATGACAGCCAGACTTAGGCCAAAAATAAAACTGCCATGAATGCAAGTGGGAGCTAGTGTGATGATGATGATGTAGGGAGATGACTTTATTCTTTTAGTTTTCTCTGCTTCCAAACTTTGTACAAAGGGATACTGAGAAATTAGATTTGATAAATTTTGTCTTTCAATGGTACTCTCATTTTAGTAATTTTTTTCCAGGATGGTATATATGGGAAGAGGGGACACTCTGGAAGAGTAGAAAAATGGGAGTGGCAAATCAGCAAATTGGGAAGTCTGTTTTTTAAAATTGTTCTGCCCCAAATTGAGAGCAGCCCAAGTAACTGAGCACATACTCTCTGCTAGGTATTTTGGTAGATGGTGAACAGAAGAAGAAATATTTATGCTCTCAAAGAGCTTGTAGTTGATTAGAAAAAGTATGATTAAACAGTTTCAAAATAATGAAATCAACATTAAAATAGAAATACTGTATTGTACTAGATGGGTACCTAAATGCAAGAACAGTTAATTCTGCCTGGAGAAGCAGAGCTCAGAAAAATACTACAGTAAATACTACAGGGATGACACAGTATAGTATATAATTTAAAATGCCAACTTACAAAGTTAGTTTAATCATGTGGGTTTATCCTTTAAAATATGAGAAATACAAATAAAATAGATCTACAAACCAAAGATAAAATTAAACATATCCAAAATCACAGAGAATAAAATAGTTGCAAAAATTCCTCTTGTGGAATGTCTAAATTAATTCAGGTACCGAATTTAATTAAATAAGAAACTGTTTATAATTTGAAGGGTCAATCTGTGCAAGTTCATGAAATTTACATTTTAGGCATTATAGAAAGCTGGTTCATAATCAGGAAAATGGGAAATAATATTACTGATGTTATTCCATTGGCTTTTGGTTTTCCATCAATTTTGTTATCATATCAGCATTTAGTTCTATTTTTGCACCTTTAAATTTAATGTTTTTTTCTTCTTAGTTGTTTTTAACATTTTTATTTTGTTTGTTTACAGAACTTTGAGTTTGTTGAACTTAAATATGAATTTATTTATCCTGTTTTAATTTTATAGACATTTTTGACTATGTACATTGACATCAGAAATAGTTTTTGCAAATTCTTAGTCATTACTTCTTCTTGTAAAGTTTTTGTCCTTTCTGTATCTCTTTTCTTTCTAGGATTTCAGTCTCATGTATGTTAGTCATTTTCACAGGATTGTTTGTTTAATTTTTTTGCTCATATTCCCATCATTTTGCCGCTGTCTGCTTCTGTCCACAGTTTTCTAGTTAGTATTTTCCAGTGCACTATTTTCCAGTTCACTAATCTTTTCTTCAGTTTTGTCTAATATGTTTTAAAATCCATCTATGGAATTGAATGATGCTCCTTTCAGGTTCTAAAAAAATTGTTGAAATCTCTTTGCCCACTGACAAAATAGATCCTGTTCTCTTTATTTATGTTTTATTTCAATAAAATGTTTTATTAAAATTTAAGCTCTATACTCTCTCATTTCCTTATGAAAAAATATCTATTCAGCACTGAAATAAATTAAGTATCTAAGGCTTTGGAATTGTATTCTCATAGATGACTTGGTGGATTGTATGTAATAATATAGACAGCATCTCTGCATTTATTAGCATTTCTGAACTTTCCATTGTCATTATTTCAATATTCAGAGTTTTATTTTTAACCCCCAAATTTACATTGGACATTGCTGAATAAATTTTAAAGTCCTTTGTATTCTGTTCTGTATTGTTTTTATCCTGTTTATAGTGTTAGTACCTGAAATGGAAAATATTTTTAGTAAAATTTATCTGATAGTATAATATTGGAAAGTACTACTTTGTGTATTAAAATTGGAGGTCTAATAATGTGGATAAGCAACATTCAATATTTTTAAAATAATAATTTGAATGGATATGTCCCATTTACTTTTATAATCCCTTTCTTTACATTTGGAGATATTTATCTATAATATAATATATATATATATATATATAGAGAGAGAGAGAGAGAACGAGAGAGAGAGAGAGAGAGAGAGATCTCCAAATGTGATATATTTAGACATATAACATATGGAGGGATAATTTATAATATGTGTTGTTGTATACAGATTCCCCCCATTATTCAAAAGTTCTCTTTATGCCACTTTGCTTTTATGAAAGAGCTACATTTGTACCTGTTTTTGATATCCAAAAGAAATCCATAGAGGATTTTTGCTTTTACAAAAAAAAAGCAAAAAGTGAAAAAAGGGTTCAGCATTTGTTTCGCAGTGAGCTCTCATAGAGGCTAAGCAGTCAAGCGTATTTCAAGACTTCCTCATCAGCCACATCAGCCTCAGCTGATGACAGACATATATCTTCAATATTGAGGCAGGCAGACATAGAAGAAGGTGTAGACATTAGTGACCTGCCTGCCCTGACAGGCTCTGACTCCAATGAGATATTAATACGTGACCATCTTCCTCTCTGTCATACACCTCAGTCTCCTGTACCTCCCACCACCTCAACCTCCTATGACTCAGCCTAACACACCATCACCTCCAGCACCTCTCAGCCTTCCAATGTGCTCGCTGTCTCCCTGACTCTGGTAAGTGAAACTACTCTCTACATACATTATTTCTACTTTATATAGGCTGTGTATTTATCATATAATTCCTGCTTTTACTGTATGTTAGGGTTATTTTAGGTTTTATGTGCTATTTGGTATGATTTGGTAGGTTGCTTTGGGGGTTTGGTAACACTAAAAACATTTTCCTATATAAGTTAATGGTAATTCCTTCATTAATTCCTTCATTTTACACCATTTCAGCTTCTGAAAGATTTCATGGAACACTCAACTTTAGAATGGGGGGAAATCCGTATATGTTATTGCACATGCATATATGCACACACTCTCTTTCTCTCTCTCTACATATACCCATTATATATAGTTATATATAGATATAATAAAAGTTATTTACATATATATAAAAATAGCGTTTTTCTGTCTATTCTCTTAGTGAGGAGAATTTGCTATCATGTGATTCATGCACCATTACTCTGAGCCAATCCTTTTCCACAATTTTATCCTATATGTTTATTTCAACAAGCCTCCAATTTGAAGAGTATATTTGAAAAAGCAGAATAAAAAGAAAATAAAATTTAGCAATTTGTTTTGTTGATTCAAAACAAAATGTATTATTTTACATTCCAATTCCTCCAATTCTGTACAGTCATAGTAAGATAAAATCTAAATTAAATTTAAAATCCCATTCTTCTTCTTCATTTGCCATATTTTGGTAACATTGGACTTGCTAGTCTGATGTATTTACCCCACCTTGCTACAGAAATTAAGGGAATTCCTCTGGAAGGAGATTCAGAAATGAACATGGTGCTAATTTTTTTAAAAATTCTGAAAAATCAGTTTTTGTGCCTCATTATTCCTTAGATGCTATAGAAAAGTAAGTCACTTCTCTTTCCACTACAAAGAGCTTACAATATGATTATGGAAATAAGACTGAGAGTGACAATAAAGTCAAATAACTAATTCCAGTAGCATTAAAATCTAATCAGTTTCATTGTGTTTTAATTGTACTTCTATACTGGAAGAGCAAATCAGTCATACCAAGTCATGTATTATAAGTATTAAGTGCGTCTGTGAAGAGCTTGTGGGATTTAAACTTAGACCTTGCATTTCAAAAGACAGTGAGAAATTTTATAACCTCTGACCGTGTAGAAATGATATGAATCATAAAGATAAGACTGGAAGGGGCAGAAGGTGGAAGATAGAATAAATAGTCCAGTTTCCTCATATTTTATAATCAGCAATCATTTTATGATCAAGTATCATATCAAAGTGATAAAAATATTAATACAAAAATGACTATGTATTTAAAGATATAGAGGTAGACATTAAATAAAATAATGTAGTTGAAATCATGTAGTATGTATTATGAGCACTTACTCATATCTCAATTCTCCTTCTTGGTACCTACAAGGAATACTCTCTCTTTCCTAGGACTTTGTTTCTATGTCCAAAGGAACGTCAACAGAAATGACTGCTATCACTTCTGGGCTGACACACTGAATTCCTGATGCAGACTCTTCTGTGCTCCCCTACCCCACAGAGTGGACCCTGAAACATCGTGTTGAGAAGTAGATGCCACAAGACTAAAGCAGCCTGGGATTCTAAGCTGCCACGTGGAGAACAGCTGCTTTGGAGAGATGCCCAGACTGTAGGGCACTCTGAGCAAGAAATACACTTTGTTGTGATAAGTCACAGAAATATGCTCTTTTTTACTGCAGTATAACCTAGTCTTTTCTGACTGACAGAAAATAAGCAGTGATTGGGACATAAGTAGAAGAGGAAGTCAATAGAGCCTGTCCAAAGATTTAGATAACTAAGTACACTGCTACAAGTAATAGCTATAGAGAAAACCACTAGAAAATGTATAAACATTCCAAATTATCAGAGAAAAAAACCACAAACATACAAAAAAGAAAAGACATTGTTTATATAGTGAAAGATTAAGAAGCAGCGGTGGGAAAAAATAAATGACATAATTAACCAAGCAAATATCATTTAAATAAATGTAAATAGGTTTAATTCAAACATTTAAAGTAAAAGACTCTATTAAAACCGAGAACAAAACCTAATCGTATATTGTATACAAAAATACACACATTACAAAATAACTCAGAAAATCCAAATATAGAAAAGATAGATAAAAATCATCCCAGAAATATGCAAATGAACAAAAACCAAAAAGTGGAATTTAGCAATTTTTAAATAAGAAAAAAATTAAATTCAGGGCAAAAAAAATTAAATAATAAATAATGTAGTTTACCTTGGAGATCACAGGAGCAGAGAGAATATGCATTCATTAAATAACATAGTCATAGAGCCAGATCATTCGGAAATCCAAGGAGAAATAGACATAAACACATTTGTAACAGGAGACTTTAATTTTTCTTTCCCATTTTATGTTAAATTAAATTTTAAAAGTGTAAATATATAAAAGTTGAAATAATATTAATATATAGCTATAATTGTTCAAATTTTACACAGTGATAATAGAAAATGCTCTTTTTAAAAAATCTCTACAAACCTTTAAAAAATTGACCATGGATAATGTCACAACACACTTCAATCAGCTTTGAAAAATCACACTAATGTCGATTACATCCCCTGATTTAATTTAAGAAAACACAAAATTATACAGGAAAATATGAAAAGTAACTGTGTAAATTTAAAAACCATATGTTTGTGTATGTATACATGTGTTATACATACACATATGAACATGTATTTAACAATTTTATTGAGATATATTTTAAATACTATAAAATTAACCCATTTCAAGTGTACGATTCAATGATTTTTAGTAACTTTATCAACTGGTACGAGAATCATCAAAAATCAGTTCTAAATTTTCACATTTTCCAGAAAGATTCCTCATGTCTATTTAGAGTTCAGCCCAGTTCTTATCCCCATTCCCATTTCTAGCTCTAGGCATCCACTAATCTACTTTCTGTCTCTATAAAATTGCCTTTCTTGGAGGTTTTACATAAATGGAGTCATACAACATGCAGTCTCATGTCTAACTTCTTACGCTTAAAATAACGTTTTTCTGAAGTTAATCCATGATGTAGCATGGCCAGTAGTTCCTTCATTTTTATTACTGACTAGTATTCTATTGTACGGATATACCGCATTTTGTCTAGTCATTCACATTTGATGGACATTTTTCCACTTTTTGTCTGTTATGAATAATGCTGCTGTAAGCATTCATTTGCAAGTCTTTGTGTGGACATATGTTTTCATATATCTTAGGTACATATCTAGAAGTGCTGGGTCCTATGGTAGGTTATGTTTAACTTTTTGAGAAACTGACACACTGTTTTTTAAAGTGGCTGCACTACCTTATATTATTCCAGAAATGTATGAGATGTCCATTTTTCCATATTCTCACCAATGTTTATTAATGTTGGACTTATTTCGTATTGCTGATCTAGTGACTATTGTAATTTTACTTTGTAATTTTACTTCGTATTTCTCTAATGATCATCTTGTCAGGCACTTATCAGCACCAAGATGTGGTTTTTGCAATACCACCAAGCAATTAACTCAATTCTAACACTATCTACCTGGGGATAGCATCAGATGCCATAGGTTAAGTGCTCAGTCCTATAAGACTGCCCCTCCGCCCCCACTTTAGAGGCTAGATGAAAGTCCAGGTTGCCACCTGTGCTTCTGATCCACCAGGCTATAAATTGGAGGTTCCTATGATCGCCTCCTTGGGTTCCATTAATTTGGTTGAGCAACTCATAGAACTCAGAGAAACATTCCACTTACTAGATTACTGGTTTACTATAAAAACATGTAACTCAGAACAACCAGATGGAAGAGATGCATAGGGCAAGGTATGAGGGAAGAGGTATGGCGCTTCCATGCTGTCTGAGTTCACTCTGCCTTCATCTGCATGTGTTCACCAACCCGGAAGCTCTCTGAACCTCATCCTTTGAGATCTTTATGGTTGCTTCATTAAGTAGGCATGATTGATTAAATCATTGGCCATTGGTGGTTAAACTCAATCTCCAGCCCCTCTCCCCTCCCTGGAGGTGGGAGGTGCGACTGGAAGTTCCAACCCACTAATCATGTGGTTGGGTCCCTGGGCAACCAGGCCCCAGCTTTAGGTTACCAAGAGGCTTTCCAAAACCCACCTCATTAACATAACAAAAGACATTTTTATTGCTCTCCTCACTTAGTAAATTCTCAGTTTTGGGGGAGCTCTGTGACAGAAGCAGAATAAAGCTCAGATATATTGCGATATAATCCCTATAGTACATTAGCATTTGTATATCTCCTTTGGTGAAATGTTTGTTAATATCTTTTGCTCATTCTGAGATTATATACATATTGTATATATGAGATTTTATATAACATATAATGAAATATATCTTATATACAGCATATCATATATTATTTGTAACAATTATGTGTATGTGTGTGTGTAAATAATACATGGAAAATAAAATCTTCCACTCTGAATTTATGGAATAAATTTAAAGCTTTTTAGGAGGAAAACTTATGGCCTAAGGTACCCACATTAACGGAAAGAAAAGAGTGAAAATAGGTGAGTTAATCATCCAACTCAATAAATTAGAAATTACAAAGTTAACGTAAGAAAAACTGAAAAGAAACAATATATAGGTAGACAGAAAGAAATAAATTATAATAAATACATTAATAGATCTAATAAATAAAATTAATGATCTATTTGGATGGAAAAACCAAAACAATAATATATATATAACTCATTTTCTAAAGTAAACAAGGGAAAAATTGCTAGGACACACATCATGACATACACACTGATGATAGAAATAATCACAGATATAGGAGGTTAACTAAATCATGTGAGACTAATTTTCTCCATTCTATGCCAAGACATTTGAAAACCTGGACGATATATCACTTTTTTTAGGAAAATACAAACTGCCATCACCAATCAAAGAAGAGATAGATAATCTGAATAGATTAATGCCATCAAAGAAACAGATTTGTCAAAAAACTATGCTCAAAAAATGGACTGTTTCCCAGAGCAATTCATTAAGAAACAGTTAATTTCAAAACTATTTAAAAATTCTCTGAAGCATAGACAAAAGAAGAGTGCTTCCAACTTCTTTTATGAAGGCGGCAAAATATTAACACTGAAAGTCATAAAAGACATGCTCCATCTGTTACATAGCATCCTGCCTTCCTCCCTCAAAAAGAAAAATAAATAAAAAGAGCTTCACACCAATCTCGCCCATGAATACTGATTTACAAAAACATTAAATAAAATTTAGCAGATATTACCTAGAAGCATATTAATCAAGACTAAGCGAGTCTCATTCCATGTAGGTACCTGCCCTGCTCTCTCTCTGAATCTGACTGTCTAGTGCCAACATCCCCAACCTGGTAGCATTGAAATACTACTTCATGATATTGGATGTTGATTCACCAGTGGTCATGGCGTGTCCATATGCCCAGGTAACTCTTAGGTGTCTTGAATCACTGTCCATCTTCAGTAAATGACTTCATGGCGAATGCTGATCCCCCAGGTCTTCTTTCGAGAAGTCTCAGGACTGTCCAGTGCTATATTTTCTGTGGCATTCTATCTTACAGCTCACCTCAGCTTTGTTTTGTGTGTGTGAGAAGGGGCGGAAGTTTTCCTGGACCGGAAACAATTGTTAAGTCTTCAGTTCTACACTAAGTGTTTACTTTTGTATACAATTTATTTAACTAATAAGATATATAGTGGTAGTTTTGCATTAGAAATAAACTCAAACAAAACATCAATATAATATTTAAGTGTAACATTTTTCAAATTTTAAGAATAAACAAACAAAAAAAGCTGATTCAGTTAGTGGTCAAATCCAGAGTAGGAAATGCTAAAACTAGTACATGTAGAGCAGAGAATTAACAACACTCCTTCATTTCTCTTTTTTCCTCTTTTTTATCTTAATCTACCTATTTATGTCTCTCTTTCAGTAGGGCTATTATCTAGTTCCTTGAATTTCCTTAAAATTCTACTCTCACGTAAGACTTAGAGTCTTTCAGAATAAGCTGTGCATTCAGATTCCCTTCTAAGGGCAATAGACAGTATCTGATTATCGTACTAATTGAGGTAAATGCCTGTCCTGATTGGGAGAAAAATACCACAGCAATGTACCAATATATCATGGTGTAATAGAAAAAGAGTATAATGCCTGGCTTTTATCTGTATTTTCTGTCCTCATTGAAAGAAGAAATGAGACTAGAATAAGTGCTGTAGAGAGCACTAAAAATAAGGCGGTGCTCGCAGGGCCGTGCCTGGACTAGCATAAAGAGGCCTAGATACCATGGGATTCAAGGTGCTGGGAAAGCACCTCATTAAAGATAGGCTGCCTGGAGAGAGCAGAAGGAACACTGCGGCTTTGGAGCGGTGAAGTAGCAAGTCCAGGCTTACAGGAATTCATATACCTGAAGTCTGGGACAGTCCTGCCAGCTTGATGCCATCTATCACCATAGCGGTTAGTGGCTGCAGGGGCTGTTTGAACCCTAGGTTCCTGGAGAGAGTACAATACCAGAGTGACTACATCACAGAGCTTCTGACCCTGAGATCCAGTAAGTAGATGTCATAAAGTAAGGATCAAGAGGTTTGATTCTCCGTGGGCACTTAGCTCTGAGGGCGAGCAGGCATTCATTAGAGAGATAAGGCTCAAGTTTGAGAGATAGGTCTTAAGTATTAGCAAGAGCCTATCTGAAGCCTCCTAAAGCAAAACAGCAGGCCGCCCACCACAGTGGAGAGGGCTCAGAGAAGGCACAGCTGCGGCTGTCACAGGAGGCTAGGACCAAGGAATAATTTTATTATAAATCTAGTGTCTCCAAGAAAAGCAAAATGTACTGGATGAGATGGTGTTCAACACTCATTCCTCCTATTCCTAAATATACAATGTTGTTTGTTTTTGAGTGATTCAAGTAATATTTCATTTCTAGTGTCTCCAAAGAATTAGTATGCAAATTTTAAAGTTTGCGTTTTGAAAAACTAAAGAGCTAGAAAGGATTGTACAGATAATATATTCCATCACATACCCATGAAAACCGTTTGGAAAATGAGAAATGTGACACTCAGGGAGATTTTCTAACTTGCCTAGTGTCACGAGTGGTAATGAAAGAATTATTACTCAACTGCTGATTCCTGGCTCAAACTTAGTTTCATTATGGAATATAGAATCCTTCTGCCAATAAAGAGTTAATTTGCTAAATAAAATTTCTAATTTATGTCCATTTCTTGAAAACATCTACGACAATAACTAATGGTTTGCTTGTTTAAGCTTGCAGGAACATAAGTTCTTTAAAGAATAAAAGAAAAAGCTGTTTATGGATATAGCTCATAGGTACTGGCACATTCTATATGAGTATATAAAAATATATAATGCCGCTACATATGCATTGCATATATGGGGATATAGTTGTCTATCTACATATATATGCATATATACATATAGATAGATAGATATGGAAATATGTAGCTTTATATGTAAACAAATACATGTAGGGATGTATGTATACATATACGTATGTGTATATATATATACGTATTTATAGTTCATATATAGCTATTCCTTGAAGATGTAATTTATGGATAAATAGTTAGCTTCTATTTCCTTCGAGCCATTCAACTATAGCTACCTTCACCTACTGTCTCAGCAATTCCATTCCCATTCAGAAAGAGGGTGCTGTAAAAATCATATTACACTGCGAGTGATATCACACAGTCAAGCCCTTAGAATAAACTTTTTGGGGCTAAAAAATCTCAGGATTTCTTTAGTATCTACAATGTAAATCTTGCTCCCTGCCTGCTTATGGGGAATCTCTCCACATTATTAAAGAAATCTACTTTTATTAAGAAATATATGTGTAGATAAATACATAGATAAATAGGTAGACAGATAGATAAATAGATGGGGAGTGAAATCCTTTCATAGGAATATGAAAAAGGGGATGCTTTTTGATACTTGATAGGAGGGAAGAATTGTCACAGGGTGTGGAATTTGCGATTTTCTAAAGCTAAGAAAGGCTGATATGGGGTTGTGTGTCCCCACCCAGCGTGATGGTTGAGAAGATGGCATCTCTACTCTCAACACTGTCTTATCTGACAAAGAATATTGTAATTATTATAGTAGAGACAACGTGGAAAATATAAGGCTGGTAAATTAAATTCTTTTTTTATAAATGTTACCCAGGAGTTGAGCAATTTGGAAGTCTGTCTCACCTACTTAGCAACCTGTCTTTCCCAGCTACTAGCATAATGTTCTTTTCATTAATTTTAATTTTATTTTATTTTGAGGAGAACATTAACATGAGATCTGCCCCCTTAGCATGACGTTCTTGTGATGCATGAATTCACTGTTTAATTACATGATTTCATTTACTTTGTATTTCCAATTGTTTTGTTTCATGACTTCTTTCTTTTTAGGCTTTGCAACACAGTGCTCAGCATGTGATGCATAAAGTAAGGCTGCAAATGTGTCGAGTAAAAAATATATAATTAGTAAAGTATGTTACATAATGAAAATGAAATGAAGCAAATTAGAAATTAAGCAAATTTTTGAACTCATTTTCTTCTTCGAAATCACACTCTTTCCCTGGCCTTATCTGTGACCAGAAATCTGGGCTGAGTCACAATAAAACCACTTTGCATGGTTCTTAATCCTACAGCTTCACCAAATTTCCTAATGAAAAAATATAATAAGAATGAAGGAATATATTAAAATAATAACTTTAGGAGACTTCCAGTTTGGGCTGAAAATAGTTTCTTCCCTAGTCCTCCTCCTTACAAATTAAAAACTTGAACAGAATATAACAACTTGAACAAAACCTAGGTAGGCTCTGAATGATGGAAAGAAAATGGTGGACTGACTAAGGACCATGGGACTTGAGAAATGAAAAGATAGTGAGCTCCCAGGGTGTCTTTTTTGCCTTCTATGTAGCCAGGATGAGGCACTGGGGACCTGCCACCTGGAACCACCAAAAGTTCATTCAAAAAGGTCCCAAAAAAAGTCTGCTCCATCTAGCCAAAGAAGAAGGAAAAGGGTAGCCCAGCAGAACAGTAAACTTTTTGACAATACCTGCTCTACTCCATCGAAATACCAATGGACAAACTGACCCCTCTGACCCCCTGGTGTCAGAGGGACTGAGCTCAGAGCCAAATTTCCACCCCCTACTTGGCAGCAATAGTTAGTGCTCTAATTACCCCACCAGATTGTTCTTAGTTGGGCCAAGCAAAGAGCTGAATTTTCACCCCACAAGGCAGCAACAAGGCAGAATAAAGCAGTGTAAGTTGGTGCTACTCAGCACCCTGCTCCCCCATTTCCCCCAGTGTCAGTGAGGCCCAGTGGAGGTGTGAACCTCCACCCCTACTGTCCTCCATCCTTGCCATCAGCAATGAGGCAGTACGAGGTGATATTCTGCTCTCCCTGATTGGGTAGTATTAGTGGGGATCGTCAGGGAGTTGATGAGTTCTATCCCCATCCAGCAGCAACGGGATAATGCAACGCCATGCTCTGCTTTTTCAGGGGTGGTGTCAGTGGGGCCACTGGGAAGCTGGACATCCATGTCCACCCAGACCTGTGTGCTGCAGCTAAACAGGGTGATTGCTGAAAAAGAAGATGAAATAGGATCCAGGATCTCACGACATATCTTAGAAGTCCAGGAGACAATCTGAAATCACAAATCACGCCACAGACGAGAACAATCACAACATAAATGAGAAAAGACTATTGACAGATGCCAACACTGATATAACTCAGGTATTGGAATTATTTGGCAAGGATGTGAAAGTAGCAGTCATAAATTTGCTTCAATGAGCAATTATGAACTCTTATAATAAGTGAAAAAAAGACAATCTCAACAAAAATTAGAATATACTTTTTCAAAACAAAGAAAAACTATGGAACTTATAAAAACTGTAAATATAAAAAATGAAAGAAAATCTCACTGAACCAGCTTAATAGTAGATTGGAGATGATAGAGGAAAGAATCATGAAGTTGATGAAAGAACAATAGAAATTACCTAATCTGAACAGTAAAGAAAAAAAGTTAACAGAGCTTTGGTGATCTGTGGGCCAATATCAAAAGATCTAATACTGATGTTATCAGAATTCTAGAAGGAGAGGAAATAAGAGTATGGGTCTGAAAAAATATTGAAACAAATAATGACTGAAAATTTCTCAAATTTTGTTAAAGGCATAAACTATTACATTCAAGATGCTGAGTAAAACCCAAACAGAATAAACCCAAAGAAATCCACACTAAGGCACATCCTAATCAAACTTGTGAAAACTAAAGACCGAAAAAAAAAAAAAAAAAAAGAAATCTTGAATTCAGCTAAAGAGAAATAACACATTGCCTATAGGAGAACAATGGTTTTAATAACAGCAGACTTCTGCTCTGAAACTATGGAGTCGGAAGGAAGTACATGTCATTTTTCAAGAGCTGAGAGAAAATAACTAGCAATTCTGAATTCTGTGTCCAGCAAAGCTATCTTCAGGAATTAATACACTCTCAGATAAAGGAAAACTAAGACTTTGTCACTAGCCTACCTACCCTTAAAGAATGGTTAAAGAAAGTTCTTCAAACAGAAGGAAAATAATAATTTTAACCTTTCATCTGTACATCATAGTTGAATGACTTATAGGTTCATCAGTCTAACAGTATCCCAATCGTAGTTCTTTCAGTGGGAGTTTATTTATTTATTCACTCATTCACTTGTTCACCTATTATATGCCAGGTATGTGATTACAAGACCTTGCCAGGCACTAAGCTAGGTACGGGGAATATAATGCTGAATATGATAGAATTGCCCATGCATGCGCAGAACATAAAATTTGGTGGGAGGAATTCACACTGGGCACATAATGAGACAAATGTGTGCTGATTTAGAATTATTTTAAATCCTATGAAAATGTACAAGATTCATAGGAGCCTTACCTGCTCTAGTTGATCAGGTAGGGAGGGCTTTCTGAGAAAGTGTGACTTAAGCTGATATTGACAAATGAGAGAGTTAACAGGGTTGGAGGTGGTGGGAGAAAGTAAGGGTGGAGAAAGAGCATTCCAGGTTAAGGGACCACATGGACCAGGCCCTGACATGAGAGAGAAGGAATTTAGGGCATTGTAAGAACAAAAAGAAAACCAGCACAACTAGAACTTAGTGTGTAATGGGAAAAATGAAACTGAGATAGACAGGGTCTGAAAGCCATGCATCCCTCTTTAAATTCCCAACTTTATCTATGAACAACATGAAACTGCAGCCATGTTTTAAATGAGAAAGCATTTTGATCAAAACCCTGCCTCCTATTCATGCCTCCCAAAGCCCCTTCTTTCACTCAGTAAACACCGCTTAATGACATGGCGATTCTTGCTCATGGTGATTCCCACCGATGGCGGTTGCCATCAATTTATTCTTTTTCTAATCGAGGCAGCTACTGGGAATAAATGTTCCTAGCAACTTTTTAGTGACTTCTACCTTCTTTTTTTTTCTTGGTGAGGAAAATTCGCCCTGAGCTAACATCTGTTGCCAATCTTCCTCTTTCTTTTTTTTTCACTTGAGGAAGATTAGCTCTGAACTAACATCTGTGCCAGTCTTCCTCTATTTTGTATGTGGGTCACTGCCACAGCATGGCTGATGAGTGGTGTAGGTCCGTGCCCAGGATCCGAACCTGAGAACCCCAGGTCACTGAAGTGGAGTGAGCTGAACTCAACCAAAACGCCATGGGGCCAGCCCCTGACTTCTACCTTCTTTACCAATTTATTTCCCACTTTCTGGAGGACAATTCAATTGATCATTCCTTTTTGGGCACCCTATCTACAGAACTTCTTCCAGTAAGATTCTAACTGATTTTCTTAAGTTAAATGAAATGAATAAAATTACACTTAGAATAGTGCCTGGCACATAACTGCAAGAAAATGAATTAATTTAAGGTAGTACCTACAGCTTACACAAAACTTCTTCAAAGTCCACCTAAGATGTCCTAGGGAAGCAAGCCTGAGTAATACCATTTACTGGTTATATTCCAATGTTTCCACCAGTTGTGTGTCTACAGATACCCGCTGTCCTGGGACAAAAAGCAGAAATTCTTTTGCTTTCCTACATTAGGCTAATTGTTATGAACGCTAGTCTTCTCAAGTGCTTGTAATGAAAATTCCTCTAGTAGTACGTGAATTTTTTTAATAAGTCTAAAGTTATTTTTATGTACATCATATGACACCATCTTCTCCCTTATCAATAATAGTCTCATGGACACCTATGGAAACTGGGTCTTATGAAGAGATCTGTGTACATCACATAGTTCCACATGCCAGATGGGCCAACTCAACTTTAGTGGAAACCAATTGATAAAGTCCATGAACCAATCTGTGAAACAACACAATGTTTATTTTGTTTGTTTATTGATAATGTTATTAATCTCAGAGCGCTTCATAGAGAAAGCGGGCAGGAAGATCTCTCAAGGGTAACCTACCAGCCACAGTTAAGAAGGAGCCACTAGTTGTTGCACCTACTTCCTTTGTGGATATTCTGACCTTTTTGTATCTCAATCTCATTCTCTTGATTCAAATTCTTTGTGACTCCCTCACAATTGTGCAACTGTACTCACATACTCAGGTAGAATCTCTCTCTCTTCTAGACACTATACTGGCCTCTATATTGCTACATCTGCCTTGAAAACCAAACTCTGACCTGACAGTTTTATTGGCCTATATCTGTTCCTTAACATCTGACCTCTAGATTAGATCAGTGTGGGGTTAACATCTACTTACCAGAGTTAAACCTCCAACTACCAGAGAGAAAGCACCAGAATCTTCCATTTGAAAATAAGTACGAAATAATGATGACATGTTTACTCTGTCAAAGGTAATTTTTTTATTGAATTATGATTTATTTCTTGATAATCTAGCAAAGCAGTTTATTTCTAGCAATTACACAGACTTCCCTTATTAGACTTGTTTTATCATTATAAAAACATATTAGGGATACATTTAAACACATGATTGCAGAGAAAATATTTTTTTAAATTATTAATATAACAACATAAGGAGAAAGTCACCTTTCAGAGAAACAATGAGACTTTTAAAATAGAGTCATTTTTGTACAGGGAGCTTCTATAATAATTTGAATTCCTTAAATTTAAATATACTTTTAAGGTGAGAAACAATAACCCAATATAATAATATCGATAGCTTTTTTACTAAGTGCCTACTGTTAGAAATGTACCAGATGTATATTTTCTTTTTATCCTACAGCATCTCCATGAGATCGATATATCCTCATTTTACAGGTGAGCAAGCTGAGACTCGGGGAGGGTTAATAGTTTAATTAAACTCACGTAGCTAATAAGTAGTGAAGCTTTGGTGAAAACGTACATCGGCTTGGAATCCCTGTTCTGGGTTCCAGTTCAATATGGTGATATGTTCACTTTGGCATATGTAATATTTTGACCACTTTATGTTACTATAAAAAAACCCACCAAACTGACACAGAAACTCCAGTGAGATTAGTACTGCTCAAGATGACAGTCACACACCTTAAATATAAATGGCAAAGAATGTTTTTTGAAAACACATGTAGAATATCATTTTTGAACCTCTAAACAAGCCTGGCTATAAGGTATTCCATTTTGCTTTTAAAGGACCTATATGTTCTTTGCGATAAATATGATCAGTTGTCATGTTCGTTCCTCAGAATTAAAGTGCCATTTATTTTCACAAATTTCATCATATGTTTAAGAAAGAACATTATAGATCATAACACACTTAACCTACTCATTTTCCAAATTTTAGAAACTACAAGTAATTTATTGCTTGATTTTTATTACATAAAATTCCAAATTAGTGAATTTATCAGTTTTTATAATATAATCTTTTTATGGATCTTGTTCTCGGTGTGTATTTAATATGTCACTATCACTATTATTATTGCTACTGAAGACTTCAGTTCAAACCAACATGCATCTGTGAGCACCTACTTTATGCCAGAGCAGAGAGAGAGCCATCGAATGAAATACAACACAGTCTCTGGGCTCAGTCAAGTCATGGCCTAAATCTAGTGCACTGTATAGAGTAACAGCTACAGAAGGCAATTTTTAGAATCTCGACAATCAATAATGATCAGCTAAGCTCCTGATAATAAGATTGGCCAAAATTTGAATTTTCTGATTTTATTTATTACATATTAAGCAGCAGCAGGTTCCGGCTAGGGTCTTTTGTAAAATGAGATTTAGAGGAACTACCACTTTACTCTAGACCTTATGACATTTGGTATTCACTGCCTATAGTGTAGTATCTCTTGATTTTAACTTATGATCTTTGGTGTTTTCTGCCTACAGTCTAGCATCCCGCCATTCCATCTTACAACCTTTGTGCTAACTGCCTATAGTCTTTTTTCCCTGGTGCTACTCTGATACAGGGCTGACTGCTTACAGTGTGGTATCCCCAGTTCTTCAGGTCTCTTTGACACATTTCCATCTCTACTTATCTTCTGTCCAACAATCCAATCACAATATAGGCAAATTAAACATTAATAGCTAACAGTGTTTTCCGGTTTTCGATAATGATTGCGTTTCTCGTTCTAAGGAAATTCTCCACTATGCACAATTGCCTTTTCTCAATGCAAATGGGAAAACCCAGTCCCATTAAAAAAATCAGAGAGAGATTTATTTTCCATCGCTAAGCAAGGATTGTAGTTATCACACAGAATAAGTACACGGTAAAGAGTTCAAATCACAATGCCAAAAGTTAGAGATGCCTGCCTTTAGATGTGTGGTTTGTACTGATTTGTGATTTACATTGAGTGCTATATTATCATTATCATTATGTATAGTATGATTATTGTACTAGAAACACATTTTTTAAATTTAAAAATTAGTTTATTATCTCATTAATGTGTATCATAAAACCCAAATCTCTCAAGAAAAATAATAGCCTGGTGTAGTAGAAAGAGAAAAGGATTTGGAGTTTAGTTCTTTATCTATAAAATGGAGTGATAATACTTTACAAGTTTACAAGAGGGACGAAATGAGAAAATTCATATAAAATACTTTTATAAAATGCAATAAAAGTTTTAACTTAATTAATTTAAAAAATAAGAAATCAGGTTGAGCATATTGGAAACATTTTCAAGAAGAGAGAAATATCTCAATTACATAAAAGAAGTGTGTAAAAGTCATGCTTTTAGACTTGCTGCAAAAATATGATAGCTCTTTGATTCTCTAAGATGTCTAAATAGCATATGCGAAACTACCCCAGGGCTGAGATAATTGGTTTCGCTTTGATATCCCTCAGTTTCTACATTTACATTAGCTGTACTACCAGAGATACTTGCATGTTTATTTTTCTCTAAGTAGGTCTATAATAATGTTTAGAGAATATAATGAACAGACTATATCTAGTATCATGCACATTAATTTCTCATTTAATCATGGTCTTAAATGCAACACAAACATCGATGAAAGCTGAAGAATGTGAGTAGATCACTGAGGAAGAAAAAGTGGAAACAGCTAATACACTTGACCTATATGTTGGGGAGAAAGGTGCCTTTGCAACTGAAAAGCTAGAAAAGAACTTGCAGTCATTGCATTTGGATGTAATAGCTGCCCAGCAGAAACACAAAGTGGAACTTGCTCAGCTAGAACAGCGGATAACTCAGCTTGAAAGCAACTTTACAGCTGCCAGGAAACTTTGTAGTTAGAAAGATCAGCTACACCCTTGAGACTGTGATCAATGGGGAAAGAGATATCTGTTCAAAAATCCCACTGCTATTGATAAGGAGAAGGAACTGGAAACATATTGCTTCATACATTTTTTTCTGAATTATTGAGACATATCTATTTTACCATAAATTTTGTGAATCCATCGTTCTCTTGCTATGTGTCTCTAAATTCAATATATACCTTAGGTGTTGGTAATAGAAATGCCATCAAGTTTCATTTAGACAGAGATTAAAACTAAATAATATTGCAGTATTTATCAACTTACGCCTGTAGATGGCTTGAAGATAAATCTGCCAAAACTGTGAGCGTAAATTCTTCCATATTCACTTTGTGTTTCAGAGGCAAAGCAAACGACACATTTTTCCTAGTGAGGAAAATGACACATAGCTGACAGGTGAAATTAACACCATCTATCCAATTCAATTCACTAAACTCGTACTGTATAGAGAGCTAAATATAGGACTCTGTTGTGGATGTTGGCAACACACAGATGGATGAATGGGGCAAAGTCCCTATTTACATGGAGCTCTCCCGGTGAAGTTCAGACACTGGACCACTGTGATACACACGCTCCTACTATGAGGTTCACTGAAAAGTATATTCACTTTACAAAGTATACAATTTTTATTATTCATTAAGAGCAGCTTTCCTTTTTAAAAAATTAGCATGAAAGCCAATTATTTGAAATCTGATCAACAAGTATGTCTTTTCTACATCCTAGAATTTTCTAATTTCTAGTTCTTTAAACATTTATTCATAAAACATGAATAGTGAATTCCACTACCTTGGGCTTTTGAAACTCATATTGTTTTACAAAGCAGTGCTTTCTTTTTGAATCTGGATATTTGTATTGATTGCTCAGAATTGGGGAATGAAAGAACTGGACATTGAGAGTTCTAGGATCTTCAAGTTTTCCATAGAAAAACAAACAAAGTGACATAACTCTTATCTTTGTAAGAACTTTTGAGGTGCTTCATTATCTTCAATTATTTAAAGACTCTGGGCAATAACAAAAC
This sequence comes from Tapirus indicus, assembly GCA_031878705.1. Classification (NCBI taxonomy): domain Eukaryota; kingdom Metazoa; phylum Chordata; class Mammalia; order Perissodactyla; family Tapiridae; genus Tapirus; species Tapirus indicus. The sequence goes on along the minus strand of CM062934.1, from coordinate 10,248,865 downwards.
CAAGTTGTTCCTGAGTCTGGTTTACAATTTAACAATTCGTTAGGGAAAAGTCATTTAGAATTGAATGGACCTAAATCCATACCTTTTATTAATAATGACAGAAGTAACAGAACGTTGAAATACATATCCATAAGAAGATATCATGTGCCATTTAGTTTTGTACACCTGAGAAAATAGGTTAATATAAATAATTGTTGTGTTAAAATTATAGCCAAACACATCTGCAGGTTTTAAGCTGTCTAGAGTAATTCTACACTCTCAATGAATAATGTTTAACATTTGAACCCAAAACAGTTCGGCACGAATAATTAAAGGCTTAAGTTAAATACATAGACAGTCATTTAAATTTAGATCTGCAATAACATTTACTATTATTCTCCAAGGCTTTGACTGCTTGACAGAAACAAAGTACTCTGGGATTAATTTCAAGAAATGGTGCCAACTGTGCCGCAATTTGCTGTAATTAAGACATGAAAGAACGCTAAATATTCAGATTAAAAGAAGCATGATGGAGCATGATAGAGAGCCCAGGTGTGGCAGGGAGCCAATAAAATATCCAGCCAGGAATACCATACTGATGGATATGAAAACAGCACCAGGAAAGTTTAGTGAATTTTCTGTTAAAGATGCACAGTAGTTTATCATTTTAGTCTTCGATTATATTTAATGTCTTTCCTCACTCAGATTTAAAGCTGAGATATAGTGTGGTAGAAAGATAATAAAATCGAAAAAGAAAGTGACAAACATGGTATTCTTATAAAGCTCATTAGTTTAAGCGATGTGGAGAAGTCATTAGGAAGGTATCACAATTATCTTTATGGGGAAGGGATTTCCCTGGGTGTCACATTAGTGTAGTTTGCTGTCGAGCTAAATGAAAGAGCTATATAGGTGTTAACTCAAAGAGATTAAAAACACTTTTTGTATTCATTAAATTCTTCTTTGTATTTTAAAGATCATTTTGATCCAACTAGTCTCCTTTTTAATTCCCTAAGAATTATGGGAAATATTTTCTTTGGCCTTTGAACCTTTATGTATTGATTAATACTGTATTTAGGCTCATGGGGAATCTTCCTTCCAACGGACTTTTTTTTTTTTTTAAGAAAGTTCCTTTAAGGTTTTGATCCTAGACGAGATGTGGATACTACACCCAGTTGCTAATGAGGGGCTGTATAATCTCCAGTATCCTATAGCTCAAAATAGCAGGATGCAATATAAAAAGTACATCATAAAAGGCTCTATTGGAATGCTTTTTGTCTTCACAGGCAATACGCAAAAGATAGGACTTTCTGAGAAAGTCAGAAGCTGGTCTCCTGCAGGCACACGAAGCCATCAAAGTCAAAGTGATGGTGAAGCGCCTTGCCAGTCTGGTCAGGAGACTGAAAGCCAGTATCCAGGATGTGCAGGGACGAAAGCCTGGAAAAGGGCAAGCTTTGTCTCAGAGCAGGTCTGCTGCAGCCCGATGGGGACCTGTAGAGAATCTCCATAGAGCAGGGTTTGTGAGAGGAACCAGGGCACCCCAAATTGTGAGCGCCAGCAGAATGTGAATCTGTCCCGGCCTGACAAAAGTGAATTTCACATTACGGATATATGATTAGAGGCTCAAAATAGGAAACGTGGATCTTTTCAGGCTTTGACGTAGATTCTGGGAAGTGTCAGCATCTTCCGGAGAACCATAAAAACAAAACTGGGTTGTTTCCCCACTCAGAGATCTGTGCAGAAAATGTGTAATGCCTTTTGGATACACATTGTGTATCTAGCCGTTTCCCTGATGTTGCAAATCTTCATTTGAAAAAAAAAAAATAAGCTTGAAATAAAGGGCTTATTGTAAAGAAGTCTTAAACAGTTCAAATTGATACTCAGTCTAGAATTCCACTATTCTAGGGAAAAAAAGGAGTGGAAGAGAAATTAAAGTATTTCACAAACACTAGGATTTACATAACTTAGATAAGATAGAAATAAGAGGATTTATTTCATAGCATAAATAAATAATCAATATTGCTTAGAATCTGTGGTATGTAATATACACAAAACATTGAATCTGCAGTTAGAGTCCATATGTTTGTTAAGATTTTTTTCCCATATCAATGAATAGTATGAAGCCATAATTATTATTATTATTACTTTTGAGCTATTGTTTGACTAAACTTTATGGTATAACACTTATGAAATAAAATATTAATGAAGTCACCGGGCACATAACAGACAGCGTTTGTCAACCCCTTAATTTTTCCTTCCACTAATCACAACGTTGCCAGATACGTGTTTCTGGATAAAACCCCCTAGAGGTCTCCTGCAAATTCTTTTTCAATACAACCAGATCATTGCAGATAATTGTATTACACAGTGTATCGATCCTAAATCGTTGTGCACCGGAAACGTCTGAAAAAACATGATTATAGCTTTCTGTTTATTGTTCGTACATCATATAAGCAGGCTTTTGTGTGAATCACCTGTAAAAAAGGCAAGGTGGAAACATCAGAGAAATTACCTCTTTACAAGAATCTATTGATCACTTTAAATCAAAGAAGTATGTTTGACATAAGATTACCTGCCAGTTTGAACATTAGGTACACTATGTTATAGCCCGGGGCAGTTGTAAGTCTGACAAAGGGATTGTAAATAAAGCATGCAGCTGAGAGCGCCTCTGGCTTGGGATCAACTCAGGCTCGAGTCCAAGGCATAGGTAAACTTAAAATAATTTACCCCTTTTTAACCAGCGCATAATGAATTAGAGTGGACTCCAAGGAGAACTGTGAGGCATAAATCTCCTAGTCATTTTGAAATGGCAAGCTTCATAGAAAATTCACATCATACATAGTTGATTACAGCTCTTTTTGGTGGATGTGCCACAAGTTGACTCAAGTAGTCTTGAAGTCAGTCTATTGGTACAAGTAGATTTATCCAAAAAGAAGCTTCCGGAAACATTCTAATGTCCATAATCATTTGTATGTGGCCTAATTGCTCAAAATCTTTTTAACTGAAAGACCATTAACCTCTCAATTTCAATGTCTGAAAAATTTTCTCTAAACTCATTTAAAAGGTTTTGGTGTAGTTTTCTTTTTACATAGGAAATAGATATTGTGAAAGGTAAAAAAGCATATAAAATGAAATATTGCCCTTAAACTAATTACATGACTACATTAGCAATGCTAAAAACATATCACTATAAAAATATTGTTTGTTTTAATCTGATTACATTTTCTTATTGGTCAAGAGCAGGGAAGGCTATATTGCCTTTACATATTTTTTAAGCTTGAAGGATTTCTTTTTTTTTTTAATTTTGAAAGCAAACTTGCTGTAAGTTCTTTATTGGATTTTTTCCCTCACTCTTTAACATGTGTTGAAATTATTAAACATTTAACTCATTTGTTCAGAGAGATTTCGATGTATTTGGAATTTAATAAAGATGAGCTCTGGGTGATGCATTCTTCCTTGTTAAATATTCAGCTGTTTGCATTAGCTCTGTGGTTTCCTGAGGCACAAATTTAAACTGTTAATATATAGCAGGTTTAAGCTGTAAAAATAGTAATGCTGTAATTTCTTCTGGAACAAAACTGGTTGTTTTGAACACTTGCAAGAAAACAAAGCAAACATGCGTGCACATATTTATGAAAATACAAGCATTCAGTTGCTCAAAATCTATAAATGAGAAACTGAGAATTCTTAGATCTAATTTATAAGGGAGACATCATTCAACTTCAAAGATGAGTGATAAATGCAGAATATTTATAAAGAGTATCTTCTTTATGAGGCTGCCTGTAAAGGATACTCCTGATGTAAGACTGTGATACCTTGGTTTCCAACTTTATTGATGCTTAATATAAACACCATTTTTGGGGGGCATAAAATGAGAATCACTAAAAGGGAAGACAGTCTTTTCATAAAACATGGCCTTCTCCATTTCTATTTATACTGATTTGGGGATCCTAAAAGTATTTCTTTTTTTCTTTATTTTGGAGTGCAAGATTAGAATTACAGATGTTCATAAAATTTCATTATCTTTAATGCAATGGATTATACATCCTGTTACATTTCAAAATATCTCCAAAAAATGCACTCTATAACATTATGTGTATAAATATATATCCAAATATATGATTAAAAAATAAAATAAAAAGCCTGATACCATTTATATTTGATGGTACGTATTTGAGGCAATAAAAAGAACAGATAAACACTTTTATAAAAGGGAAATATTTGAACAAAATGTACAGATATATATCTCTAGGAATACGGTCAACAAAGAACAAAGGAAAAATGTCTTTGTCTTAAATCACTTATTTTTTGAGAGCTTGAAGCATACTGCCTAAGTCTGCTTTGGTCTAATGAAAGAGTGCCATCTATTGGATGACCTTGAAAAAGTGCTTAAATTTCATAAATATTATATATCAAAATAAATCAGTGTAGAGCCATCATTTTGGCATAATTTATAACATGTCAGTCTTTGTCTATGTGAATTTGTATATACATATACCTGAGGCCTATGCTAAAGAAAGAACAAGAGTACTATATATTGACATTATTCTTTTATAACACATTTATGTAGCAACAGAAGTCTCACAAATAAACTCAGCAAATTGTTGTCTGATTAAGACATCCAATTTTTGAATTCAAATGTTTCATAAACTTGAGATTACTGGCATGCCTCTTGTAGTCCTTCATACATACCTTTGTTTACTTGTGCTTTAAATAAAGGAATCTGAAAATTGAAGGCATGAGCTTGTATTTTGACAAGAAGGATCTGTTTAATTCTTCCTCAAAGTTGCATTGCATAAAATTTAAACCAAAAACAAAAGAAAAAAACCACATTAGCTTGGTTTTTTAAAAGGCAATGTTCTTGTTTTATCTTTCAGCCCAAGAACTTGCCAGTCAAGATGAAAAACTTCTTCTAATGGAATCCAGCTTGAAAGCTACTCAAGAGCAGCTAACTGAGCAAATAGCAGAAACAGTTCGCCAAGAACAGAACAGTAGAAAACCCCAGGCAGAGCTGAAGACAGTGACAGAAGGGATTATTGCTTCTGAAGAAGAAAAAAATGATTACAAGTGAGTTGTTTTTTAGTATTTCAGAAAGTTTTACTTTACATGCTGAAATCAAGTCAGTCCTTTTGACTTTAGTTGCTAAATATTTAACTCTCTATTTCTTGCAAAAGATTATGTGTAAATGTGCTAGCTTGCTCAATAAATTGTTGGTTCCAAAATAGATAAACTTTAAATTTGCAATATTTCTTAACTGAAATGGCATGTGTTGAAGATTGTAACTGTCCTATTCCAGATGCTAAATAATGATGTGGTGGTCAACTTTCTTGTTAACTATCAAGAAATGTTCAAGGTAGGATGCGAGAGAAAGAATGCACTGTATTTCTGTTGCACCTATCTGCCAATGGCATTCTCGTCTGTCTCCTTTTGGAGTCCAAAGGTTACATATGGCTCTTGTTGCCTTTCTTTTTTGTTAAAGTAGCAGCTCTAAGCAAGACACTATTAAATTGTGAGACATTTGGAATAGAATTTTTTGGTCAGACTATCAAGCATGGAAGGAACAGTGAAGAAAAGTAATAAAAATCTATGCTGTTTTGAAACATTCATGAAAATTGTTCTTAGTGAAATATCTTCTAGTATTTAATTTCTGTTTTCATCATCTAAGTCTTTATGTAATTGTTATACCTAATACAATGTTTTCAGATTTTATCATTTACTTTTCAAATAAATGTTAAATAGTTTCTTTTTTGGGCTTTCTGATAAAAATTCTATCCTCTCTGTCTTTTATTTTCTTAGTCCGTTTTAAAAAAATAATTACGAAAGTAGCATAGCCCAGATGAATACCTCTCTCTCTCTCTCGGTATTTGTCAAGAAGTATACTTTACTCACTGAACTTTGGTTAAATTGAGTAATCACAGTTAGATAAAACTCACACATCTAAACTTTTTTATTTCCCTGTCACTCATACCTTTGAACACAGTCCTGAGGCCAAAACTAAAACATGCATTTGATATTAACTGATCTTTAGGAGCCAAATTCTAAACTTATACTACTTACTGCATATCTTGATATATGTAGTAATAGGATTTCAAAACATTACATACAATGAATGATAAAATTCTTTTCTGATTTATAGTCTATAAAGCTAACTGATAATGTTAAAATGTAAATGCAAAATTTTAAAAATTTATTCATGAGGAATTTATATCTGTGTTTTAATCCAATGGTTTAATATATAAGGCTTTAAAAATATTTATGCAATCTAGGATGAAATTTTACATGCTTCTAAATAAAATTAAATACTCAGGTAAACCCCATTTGCCATTAATGTACCTTTAGTTAGATGCCAGAACTCAAACAACAGAAAAGGCACATTTAACAAATATTAAAAGGTAGAGATTGGTACCAAGGATTAAAAGCATATTGGGCAAAGTTTCTTTGGGAATGGCTACAGTAGAGTACTATTGTTATAAATATTGTGGTCTTTTAAAAAGCTATATTACAGAACTAGTATGCTTAAGATATATTTAGAGAACAAAAAATATATAACAATGGTTGTGAACACTAATATAAAGCTAATGATAGTGTTTGAAGTTAACTTAATGTTATTAAAATAATGCCAACATTTTTTCTACAGTTAAATGTCACTATAAAGAAACATTATTCAGTACACTCACAAAAAAATCATTTTTGATCTGAAAACTGGCATGCAAGGATTTGCTTCTAATCCTGAATTTTATAAGTAAATAAACCAGACAGTGATTCATGCAGTTAAATTACAATGAAAGATCAAACTTAAGTTCTATATGCTTGATCTATTTTTTCCTATTTTATTTTCCAGTATAGCTTGATGATGAAATTAAGTAGAATATCCTCTCTTAATGTGAAATTGTTGGCAAGATATACAAACATCATCTAAGAGAGTAGTTAAAACTGTAACAGTATTTTTTGTCTATTTATAATGGTTTCTAGCAATTAAATATTTTAAAAGTCATAAAATTATAAATATTGTTATGACATGTTATAAGGAAACGTTGGTGAATATTAAAGATACTGATACATGATTGTAATCAAAATAATGATGATTTCTTAGGAGAAATAAGTTCACTTTTCTTTTAAAATATAGCCTCAATATATATTGTCACGAGATATGCCTACGTATTAGATATATGTATCCTGACATGAAAAAATATACTACTCTTTAAATGTGAAATAAAATCAAAGCCTTTTGGCTCAGTAAACATTAAATTTCAGTTTATTTTTATTTTTTTCCTCACTCAATCGACAGGTGGCCTGAATTGATCAAATTTACCAATTGATTAGGTATTGGGTGGTGCCAGACACCATGGTGTTCACCAGTCAGAAGAAAGAAGAGCCACATCAGGTGTCATAGGCAGTAAAGCATTACAGTCGGTTTCCTTAACCACTCATCCCTTTATTTGGAAAAGGCTTTGGATTTGACTAACTGATGTGGGGTGAAATGTGTGGAGCATAGAGTTAAGGTCAAAAACTTGAGTAGTTTCTAGAGTTCTCAATCACAGTAGACTTTGCTGCGGAGAGCAGAGGATCTCACCAGAACAATAATTCTGGAACTTTCTTTCAAAAGATGAGAAACTCATTCCTGAAATCATCAATTTTATTTATTTTACAAAAATAGAAAAAAGGAAAACCTAAAACATGATTTTCAAAATGTATTCAAATGTCATAAAAACAATAACTAGAATGTATACCTTAAGGGATCTGCTACAATTTGAAATATACAGCAGTGTCCTACACTTATCTTTCTAATAGTGATAATGTCCTTAAGTGACTTTTTGATAAGTAATTATCTCAAAATGATTTCCTTCTTTCATTTACTTTGGAACAATCATTCAGAACTAACCAGGTCCCTATACCACCAAAATCTCTTACTAGGTTAAATCTTTTCTTAACTAAATATGAAACAGTTAAAAAAGAAGCATGCAAAAAATTTGGCAATCTAAAGGGAGATTGTTTTTAACGTTAAAATGTAACCCGTAAGTTATTGGTTCCATAAAGCTGAATTTTTAAAGAACACATAGGATTTAGATTTTATTTTTCCCTTCCTCTTTTTGAACTAAATGTAGAGAACACACACCATATACTCAGTATAAGCCTGTTACACTTGAAAGATTTGTTCTGAATGTCCAGTGGGAACCTGGAAATCGTAATAATTTGTAGTATCGATTGAGTGAAGCTATGCAGCTGGGGCCTCTGGTGAATAGACAGGAATAGACATTTTATTGATTAACTTTTACAGTCATATTTTCAAGACTCCTCTGCAACATAATTTTCACTTCCCAGCTTTGTGTTGCTGCATCATGAAACTTGGATTCTTCTCTCTTAGCATTTACCCACTTGAGGAAAAACGTATGGACATGTCTTGCCAGGGTTATGATCTACAGAGATGCAAAACTTTCTAGAAAATGATTTCTCTCAAGTGCTATTCTACCAAAACGGTAGAAAGGAACTAACTGGTTATAACAGTTTTTGGAAATATCATTATAGCAACTATTTGGCAAATAAACTTCTTCATATTTTCCTTATTCTTTTCATGTTTAGGAATCATCATTTTCCTACCCTAATTTCGTGCGTGTAACTATTAAAATGAATTATCTTGTGATGGCTTTGTTTTTATTCATTTATATTTTATATCTTATTTAATGTGAGCAGCAGAAGAAAAATGATTGGAATAAGAGTCCATAATTTAGTCTGAAATGAAAGTTATTAAATATTAAATAATTTTGGCCAATAATTTCAAAGTATGAAAATGTGAATATGTATCTATTGGACATATGTGAAATTTCTCTGGTCCTGTGAGAGTTTTTAAAATTATTTAAGCAAAAATGTGATATTTGCACAGGTGAGCATACTGAAAATATTCTATGTATAATAACGTGTTTATTTACCTCAAGTTCTTTACCACTTGCATTTTTGGTCACTGAAGCAAGTTGGAGATTTTCCACTCTAGTTTACATATGTGGAAAATATTTCACTGTAATTTTATGTAGGAGCTGGTGACAGAGATATTTAGACATAAGATTGGATTTGAAAATGGAATTTTTTAATAAAGATGGCATCAATTCCTTTTCTTAAATTCACATTTGCATTTTTCTTTTATTATGACCTTGAAAAATCTAATGTTAGAATAAAAGGATCCAAAGACAAACTTCAGGAGCTTCATGTGACACACCCAACCAGAAGATATGAAATATGATTAAATTAAACCAAAAATTTAGCAACAAATTTTAATAGTTATGTATGATAATTCATGTTCCGTGAAGCTTATGCCTTATATATTTAATTTTAGGAGTTTATTTTTGTTCAAAATCATTGACAATTAATATGACATTCTGGTTCTAAAATTCATAGATTTCATTTAAAAAGCGTTCAAAGCATTTTAAGCTTCTAATTTACTTCTCTTTTAATTCAAAATAAAATATTGAGTAAAACATCCCATCTTAGTAGTGAGAGTGTGAAACTGATAAATTTTTCTTCTTACATTGAATATTAAATATTTTTAGGATATTAAACAAGTTTATAATTTCTTATTGATTTTCAAAGACACAAATCTTGAGAATTTGCTGTGATTTTTCTTCCATGGAACATTAATTTATTCTGTAAAAAGTCTTATAAGCACTTTTTTACATACAAAATATATATGTAGACAGTTTTTGAAGTTCTGCAGTTATCACAATGAATATAGCACATTATTGTGTTTTAAGATATTTCAGGTAGTTGCATATATATAGCTATGTTTTTTGTTCTAATGGAATAGGCCTTTTATTTATAATGCAAAGATGTTTGACAAAAATATCTAGGAATTAATTCTTTTCTTCGCCACATTAAAAGAATGAATAAAATAATGCATGAAGAATACAGGTTATTTTTATAATGTATGTGGCTCTTAGAATACTCATACCTGTGTAGTCAAGTATGTGTTTTAAAGTTATTTACCAAAATAAGGAATGCAATTAAGACAGATCAAGTAATAAACATAAAATACAAAAAGTCTGAATTGAGATTGATTTCAATATAATCCTGTAGAGGAATCCCCACTTATTGATCAATTTCAAAGCCTGCGCATAGCACTTAGAAAGATAAAGTAAGCAAGGTCAGATAATCAAAGCATTTAAATAGTAAAAACAGCAACTGCCGCTGTAGACTGCTAAAATAAATCCATAATACAAATTGCTTTAGCAAAAAGTGGATGAACAGCTGATCTTCCTATTGAACTCTGATACTGTTCAGTGGCCACACTGGGAAAAGAATTGGGAAAAATGCCTCAAAGATCAATATTGAGTGAGATGTAGCAGGGATTCATTTTGAACGTGAAAGCATCACAGGTGCGAGAGTATGGACATCTTCAGGAGGTGTCCTCAAGTGGAGATTGTTTAATACAGTTAAAAAATGCCGTCTATGCCTGATATCGCCAAAAAACAGTCACAGAAATGCGTTCTTAACTCTTTCAAGAAACTGTTTGAATGGGGTTTAAAACAGCTCTTGGGTTTGAAAGTATAGAACTTTGACTTTATACTGAAATAGTAGTACATCCACTTACCAAAGTAAATTAATATCTCTCTATAAATATATTCTACATAAACTCATGTCACTATTACATACTTGAGATGTCAAATAATTATGTGATGGTAGTCTCCAGTCCTTCACAGAGGTTTAAAAATTAATTGTAGAATAGGGGATGGAAGAAATATTTTTGGAATTTTATGGAAATGGAGTACTTTTATTGTGAGTCCCTTTTTGAAACTTGTTGCTATTTGGGGAGTCCCATACTTAATGAGTGCTTGAATTCTATTGGCTAATTATGTTCTTGGCTCTAGTGAACTCCAATGGGAGTTTTCAGTATATAGATCTATGACTAGCAGAATTAGGTTTAACATATTTAACTACTTTTCTTATAAAATTTGAATTTAACTTCTAGTTAATGAGACATCTTCATGGCTACAATGAGGTTTTGTGGGAAACTGAATACGATTTAGCATAAGTACATGCAGTTTTTTTGTATTTTGGAATACAGTGATTCTTCAGTCAAAATGAACATTAATGCAATTTAACTATTCCCTACTTTTTCTCAGGTTCCCGTAGGTGTCATCCTTATGTCATTATCTACCTTCGTAGCTTCTAAATTCATCGGCATGCTCATTTCGTGAAGACTATTGTGTCTTGATAAGCACACCAATAGGATTTTTCCTCACCTATTTTTCCACCAGGTATTTCTGATGGAATATAACCAGGGTCTCCCAATAATTTGAATGTAGTATTTAGAGCTTTACAATATTACTGATTGAGAGATTTTACTTCATTTTCAAAAACATTTCAATATTGAACCTCTCAATTAAATGACATAAAACACTAAATTATTTTAATCTATTTTCTCCTAGAATAGAGGAAGAAAGAACTAAAATGTAGACTGGCTACATTTAATGCATAATTTTCATATCAAAATGAAATCTAAAAATCAAGCTCAGGGCTGAAAAGTTGCATAATTTAGGCTTCCTTGTTTCCATTCCCTTCTTACCGTAATGAATAGTTATTTACAACTATTGTAGTCACCATGTTTGCTGTACGAATTGCTGATAGCAGCAATTTTAATGGTAAAATTGTGAAACAATATTCATAGTTGTCAGAAAAAGGTCATTCTATTTGCATTCATTAGGAACCTGGAGGAGTGTGCACTGTGTGTCTCCTTTGGGATGTTGCAACTATTGATTTATATACAGCTGGAGGAAAAATTAATTAGGATTATATTTCACTTATTACTGCAGGCTGTGTAATAAGAAAGAAAAACATTTTTTGTTAGAAAGTTGAACAGAAAAACCTAAATGGAATTATTGTTTCTTAAATCACAACTACTTTATTGTATAATTTTTCTTTTGTAATCCAGTTAAAGGCTTAGTACATTTATGGAAATTTAATTAGCATTTTGATAAATGAGTGTTTTAGTACATATCCAATAATAATAATGATAATTCAAATTAAGCAAAAGAGACATTTTCCCCTTGTTAATTGAAACTTTCCTTTCTCTAAGCTAAGTCAATGTGTATTTGTCTACTGTGAGTTCGCAGGTATTGCAAAGCTTTTGACAGAAGAGTTAAATCAAAAACCAAACAGGGACCAAATTCAGGTAAATTCTCAAGGTGAAGAAAGAAATTCCAGAAACAAGAGTTTTAGAAGTAAAACAACAAGAAGGAGAAGCTCATTTAATTTTTAGTTTTCTGTCTAAGAAACTGTATGATTAGGTTCTTTTGTGAATTTAATATTACAGATACATTGAAATATGTCACATCAATAATATTTTCAGTGTGATAATGTTAGATTTCAGATTGTTTTAAAAAAATATATGTTTGGCTTCTTTCTATGAATACCATGCATACGCTAAATGGAAAAATATTGAATTCAGTTCTCCACATTGTTTATATGTGACACATGTTTGAGATTAATCAAATTGTAGTCATTTCTAATTAACAGCAGAGAATAATTTTGAAATGGGGCAAAACCAGATGACAGAGGATAGTTTGTGTGTGTTCAAGACATACTTTATGAATGGAAACACATGCCTATTGTGACATTTATAACTTGAAAATTTTATTTACTCCCCTATTGTCTTTTAGATATGTAGCATTTTAAGAGAAACCCACTGTCTGGCCTATGGTGAAAACTTAAGAGGTAGAATCAGCATTTAGGGGAAAACAAAATCAAAGAGAGGTCTTCTGATGCTCCTATAAAATCTAAAACTAAAGTATTAAAATCTATCTGTATTTTTGAAAGTTCTTAAGTTTTATGAAAGGCATTTATAATAGGTCAAGAGCAAAACTGAGTACAAATGCAGGCTTCTTTTCTACAATTTATAGATTAAATACTGTTTAAAAAATTAATGACTAGGATTAAAAATATATTACCTCCCTACTCCAAAACTTTTAACATCGTTTTTCTTAGCTATGACCATAAGGATCTATTCCTTAATGTACCCAGTAGAATATAAGTTGGGTAAACACTTTGTCCTTTGCTTCTCCACTTCGAATACGAGGGGCCCCTTCAAGAGAAAGCAGTTTTTACCTTAGCAGTATGGAAATTTACCTTTTCAGAGTGATAAGCAATATTTTCCCCTGTGGTACATTTTGTATTGTGTTGCAAAAATTATATGAGGTAGTTATACCAAGATTCATTGCAAAATCTTGGCTTTTGTAGTGAATCTAGCTTTTCCTGTTTGTTTTCAGGGTAATGCTGGGTTAAATTAATAATGACGTTTAACAAAGAATTTTATAAAATCATGGAGGTCTAGGGCTAAAATTTGGAATTACTTTCTTAACTAAAACTAAATGACCAGAGCTATATTTCTTAGGAAAACTTATTGATCAAGCTACATATTGGTCCACAATTTATTAAAAAGCTAAGGTCTTAAAGACACTGTTTCTTTAGGTTGTGAGGAACACGAAAAGTAGCTAAGATATAGTTCTTTACCATGAAGTGCTCATAAGCTAGTGGAGGAAAATTCATGGAAACAGATGTTCACGAAACTAGGTAATGTGTGATTTTTTTTATTTCATTTAAAGGAGAATTTTTGTAGTGTAGAAACAATTACCCCAGAAGGGGTAATTAAAGAGGCAATAATTGGTAACTGTATTTTCAAAATGTGTAAATATTTGACAGGGCATTTTACATAGACAAAAAGACCAAGAAGCAAAAACACAATGAGAAAGTATTGTTTTGGTCTAGAAAACGATGAGTCATTTATTGAGAGCCTAGAAAGGCAGGATGAAACCACATTGTGGGTGATCTCAATGTTAGTTTTAAGAATTTATAATTTGCTTAGAAGTAATGGAAAGATTATGATGAGTTGTGAACAGTCCTGTGCATACGATCATACTATTGTATGAGAAGCAATAGTTTGAATCTCTCATCCTCTTCTCTTAATAGTTCATCTGGCTTATTCCTAATTACTGTTAAATATTGACATTTTAGGCCAGCTCCTCCCTGTGGCTCCCTCCTTGCTCAATCCAGACTGAATTATGTTGCATACTCTACGCATCCATGGCACCCCATGCATACTCCATTATAGTGTGCATCTCACCTTATTAGACCTATCGGTATAAAAGTAAAGGCCCATTTTCCCCCACTGGATAGCTTTGTCTTCATTACTATCTTCCTAGACCACTGTAGGGAGTGCCATCTTTTAACTGATTTTGGTTAAATTAGTAGCAGATGAAGTGAACAAACTTAGCTGTGTGCCTGGTCCAATGTATCATCTGTCAGCTAGTGAAACGTGCTGAGTTTCTGCCCTAACCCCTAGCAGATATTGAGAATATTAAAGGAAAACTTGAATTTTGTCAAAGTGTAGTACCAATCTTTAACCGTTAGTTTATGCATGGCTTCAGACAACCTATTCAAGACTAAGAGAAATGGATTTAGAAAATGGAAACTTTATTGAAGTAGATAGGGAGAAGGGGAGGTGCTAGATTTCAAAAAATTAAGAAATAAATGTATAGTAAGCAAGAGGTGCTCACAGTTTTGCTTTCAATATTTGGTGGTGCTGAATGTATGTATCCCCCAGAATTCGTTATGTTGAAATGATAACCCCCAAAGTGATGGTATTAGTAAGCGGGGCGTTTGGGAGGTGGTTAGGTCGTGAGCATGGAGCCTTCATGAATGGAATTAATGCCCTTATAAAAGAGGCCTGAGAAAGCTCCCTTGCCCTTTGCACCATGTGAGGACACAGCAAAAAGACGGCTGTGAATGACCAGGAAGCAGGCTCCCACCACACACAGGGTCTGCCAGTACCTTGATTTTTGATTTCCCAGCCTCTAAAGCTGATAGAAAAAAAAATTCTGTCATTTATAAGCCAACTGGCTTATGGTATGTTCCTATAGAAGCCCAAACAGACTAAGGCAGGTGGGGAAAAAGTAAGGAAAAGAGAGAGAGAGCAGAGTAGTCGATTAGAAGGAGTGAGGAAGTACTACATCCTTGTGCAATAGAGACTTGGTTTGAGGATAGACAGAGGGTAAGGAACAAGTGGACTCAGAGGAGACAAGAAGGAAATAGTCATTGATAGTGCAAGGGATCAGAAGATAGGGCAGATGTTTATGAAGTGTAAAGACAGACACTGAGAAGGATCTCCTTTACATCTGAGAAAATATACAGGTGGGTGATAGGTAAAGAAGTAGTGGAAATTTGAGTGCATGTCCGGGAAAATAAGAATGGTTTCTAAAATAAAATCATCTGACAGGACGAGTATAGCAAGAGTTTAGAGGACTGTAAGCAGGACTGTCAAAAAAGTAGTAAAACCATTGCGCATTGAGTGGAATATGACAAGATAGCTCATACTAGTGTATGCTGAAGAAAATTAACCCACAACATATTGAGACTTTATGGGGCAAGGATGCCTGGGGTCAAGTGAATTTGAAAACATCAAATTCATTGAACAACTATTTCCTTAGGTCCTACTATGTGTCTATTGCTGATCTCCCAAGGAGGTTTTATCCTAGTGGGGAGTCAGATAACATAAAAGAAAAAAATATATTAGATAAAATTATACAGTGTAGGTTGTATCTTCCAAGAATTTTATCCTTTTCTTCCTCATCATAGTAAAGGAGACTTGGTTATTAGGGATGTGGAAGTACTTGAATGGTACAACTTCCTCCAGTTCTGGGAGTATTCTTTGCCCAGGAATCCATCCCTTTTGGTTTTATGATTTACTTGCTTTCTGAAGACTGAAAAGGGGACATTTTAATGATTACTTTTGACAAAAGTCCTGAAAACATTACAGCAGTGACTGAAAAATTATTGTAACACATGCTCAAATCACATTTTCACTTTTTTTTTTTTTGCAGACATCTTGTATTTTTTCTCTTCTTTTAATTTTGATACAACTCTAAAATCTGTCCTGGGTCTTTGTTCCTTTGGCTCTCCTCTTTACTCTTGCTCTCACGGCTTCACTTCCAGAGAGGAGTCCAAAGTCTTAGAGCCTCTGGGCTCTCTCACATGGGTGCCACAAATCCTCTCATCCCCAGACCTTCTCTGCTTCTGGTAAAGTTAATCTAATGTTCATGTTAAAATTATTTTGTTCTTTATCATTGAATCTCTCTATTTTCCTGGAGGCCTGAACCATCTTCCTCACACTCCATTCATGTAAAACACTTAACCAGAGATAGATTCAAACTAGTGTTGACTGCCCTGTATCTGGATTATTCTTGATTTGAACAAGGCAACAGATACGCCAAGGCTGGTCCATCATTGTTAAATAGACATCTCAAGAGAGCTCAGAAGAATCCACTCAGAAACCAATTAATTTAATATTTTAAATAAAAATTTGAAAAGAATAAAACAATGATAAATATAGACCTTAGAAAGGCTTTGGACTTACTTATCACAGTCAACAGCAAATGTTTCTATGACACGGTGCCTAACCTACCTACCTAATTGAAGCCATGTTTTTAGTTGCTAATACATCTAATGCTGCCTGGGAGAAATTTGGGTTTGCTTGTTTGTTTTGTGTTTGCTTTTTTTTTTCACTCTAGAGCCTGATATGTCCTTTTTAATGACCCTAGAAACTTTCCTAATTTCATCCAATAACTCTCTTAATTGAGCAGTATCTGATTACCTCCCAACCTGGGTGGAAGGTCTCAGAACTCTGTCACTCGTAAAATATTTCAAATGTAAGTGAAGTTCAAACTCATACATAACTGAAGACCATCACAAATGACTGAGCCTCACAAATAACTTGCTTCTACAAAACAGAGGCTGGAACTACAATGAAATGTTCATTGTTTACTGTCATGAAAACTTTAAAAGGTGAAATGTAATTAGGAGAAAATCTGGTGATGCCCAATAGCAAATGCAAATCTGGAGACAAAAAATATATTGACAACTCTTAGATTATTCAGGTAAGCACATTTTTTAGGTGAAGCTGTGTCTAACTTAAGCCTGAACTAAGTAAGATTATTCAAAATTCTCTAATGACGTTTCAAAATAGCAAAATTACAGAGAATACATTTCATTTGTTGAGTACTCACTATGTGCTAGACTCTGTACTGATTGCTTTACATGCATTGTTTCATTTAGTCCTCATAGTAAAATAAAAATTAATTAATTAAATATTAAAATTAGCATTATTGTTATTACTTTCAGGCAAGGAAACTGAAGACTGTAGAGATTAAAGAATTTATTGATATATCCATGCTGAGATTTAACCTCCTGTGGAATTAGACCTTGAAATTTATATTTTTGACCATTAAATAAACTACATCAATTTAAAACTACAAATATACAGTGAAGAAAAACTTAGTTGATAGGTGGAGAAAATGTAGAGTGTCTATTTAAGTAATAGCTTCTAGAGTCAGAGAATTCATTTCAGTAGCTGTGGATTACACCAATACGCAAATATTGCTACAATTATAACTTATAAATGTGGTGAGAAACAAACAATGAAAATACAAAAATAAACTTTAAACACAAATAGAAAATTCTAGCATGTCTATTATAAGATATTCTACAAAAAAAAAGCCTTAACTACAGATCAATCAACCCTGGCCCATGGACCAGAATATGATTCAATTTAAGCTGTTTTGAATCATAATGATGTAGTTGTCCTATTTGCTCAGGATATTTCCAAACAATAACCACTATTACATGTACACATACATACCACACACAACCACAATAATGTACTTTTAGTTAAGGAACTAATGCAATTGTAGAATCTTGAGGAATATGAATTTTGCCTTGATACTGGATATGGTTCTATATGTATTTACCTGACATTTAACAGAACTAAGACTCTATGCTACTTCAAGAAAAATTCTAAATATTCACCCCCCCTAAGTTTTCTCTAATTTTCTTAAGGAGTGAAACGACATTCACAAATACATTTTCAAAATATAAAATGTATATTAATGCATTTGTTTGCTAAATCTGAAAAGGATTTAGGAAGACATGAAACAAAAACACATTTTTTTTCCAACAGAAATAAATGCCAACAAAACAAAAAGAATAAGGCAAAGTGGAAAGAAGGCACAATGATTATAGGAGGAACCTAGCTCTGGAAATCACTGTGTTTGTGCACCTGACACCAGTAAATTAATAACGGGCTGAAATTCAGTGCTTCTGAAGATTGAATTAAGGATGTTGGAGTTGTACTTGAGAGAAGAGACTGAATCTGGAATACTGAGATGGGAAAGTGTAAGAAAGGAAGGGAGACTCATCCCTTTCCACCATGCTGGCAAAAGTTGCCACTTTTGAGGTAGCAGTAGGGACACAATCTGTTTTGGAAAAGGATGGTAAACCCAGTGGCAAAAGGAAAATAGAGACAAATTTTAAAAGGGCAGAATAATTATGTCAAATCATCAAACTTTACTGTTATGGAAAAAAATAAGTAGACAGGGATTTATTTTCTTGAAGTTCCAGGTAGAACTGTGCTCCCTTTCTGAACTTATAAGGCTGGGTTAGTGCACTTGTCTAAAAGTGTTTTCAAGAAAACTTGCTTTTATTCTCAAGTTACGCACTTGAATAAATATACATTGTCTTGCCTAGATTTAGTTTCCTCCTAACAAATTAGTCAGAATTTCTATTCTAATGTCTTATTGTGAATAGCTTCTTCTGAGAAATAAAAAGAATTTTGTGGAATCCGCTCTGTAGGAATGCATGGATTGGTCAATCTTCCTGACACCTCCACTGTTCTCTGACCTTCAGGATGCTTCCTGCTGAGTGGGACACCACGTTAGCCTTCTGCAGCAGAGAAGACACTTCAGGAGAACAGTTATGGGGTGGTTTTACTCTTTTCCCTGATGCATCTGGAAGTCTAACTCTACTTCTAAATTCAGCTGTCTACTTCCAGACAAGCAAAGGTGCCACAGTGTATGCCTGTAGTCAAAGGGAACTTATACTAGCATTTAAGAAATAAATAGGCACAAAAGGAAGAAAAAGAGGGAACAAGGTTGATAAAATGAAATCAAGATGCCGACTTGCCCTTGTATTGCATGTGAGCCTCATATATAATTGGAATTTTTGTTTGTGTTGTCCTAATAGGAAATTAATATGTATCAGTTATGTAGGTTTGCAGGAGCGTCCATCCACTTTTTTTTAATTATGAAGAAATCAATGTTATCTCCATAAATGTATATATAAAAAATTAAATTAAAAAAATCAAAATACATCATTTCTTTGAACTATCCCAGGTCTAGTGTAGATCGGGGCTAGAACACTGATTTTCTGATGAACCTTGGTAAACTTCTAATTAGGAGTTCTATTAAACAAAATCCAAGTTCTATAAAAATATCTTGAACAAAGGACTATGTATTTTCACTGCATATGCCTTAATATGAATCTGAGAGCTGAGGTCCAGTAGATAAGCAGCAAGAATGTAAAGTGCAAAGCGATTCTTACCCTTGGGTGAATATTTCAAATATGTTATTCTGTGCTTGAGGTTAAAGGAAATTTTTGCTCATGCAAGAAATAAATTCTGCTCAGGTAAAAATGTAGTATATTATTTCCCTTCTTACAATTAATAAGTAGCCTTGAGGAATCAAAATCACTGAGTAGTATGATAAAGTACTTGTTAATGGAGATATATTTATCCAAAGAAATATTTATTTTTTCTGAAATGAAAGTCTCTTCAGCTAAATTGTATCACATAGCCAATCTCTCCCCCACTTACCAATGTTAAATACATATCAGGCCATGTAAATTACATGGTAACACTCAAAGCTGAGCTTGACTGGGCTCAGGAGAAATGCCGATTTGCACAAGAGAAGCTTTCAGATGTCTAGGCTCGGTTGTTCTTAGCTGGATTTGAACTGCAGCAGATAAAGCAACAGAGCACTTGACTGCTCACAGGGGAAGGAGACAAAAGATGACAAATACATTCTTTTCAACAGTAATACAGGAAGTATCCGAAAAGGATTTAATTGGATAAAATATCAAACAATACGTATGGTTGACTCCGCATAAAATTCAGGTTGGTTGATAAAAAAGATTTAAAATTAATATACTGAATGAATTACTTCTTTTTCTTTGAAAACAATAGAGTGCTCGAATAGTAGAGAGTCTTGTAATGTATCTGGAAGTCAGACCTGAGTTTGAATCCTTACAAGCTATCACCACCTTGAACAAATTTACTTCTAAGACTCAGTTTTTTCATCTGTAATTTGGAGATAATGACATATTCCTCATAGAGATGTTATAAGAAAACAGTTTTGTGAAGGGCAGGCATTGTGCCTGACGCAGTCATGACTCAATACTTAGTAGATATTATCAAACTAGAAATGGAGGTTCTTTTTTGTCAGTTAACGGATGCTACAATTTTTCTAATAACAAAATCTCCACCGTTAACCTCTGCGTTGGGATATGATGGATACAAGATTAAACAGATTAACGTATTTAGAGGATATTGCCTTTATTTATGTCTCTATAAATGGATATAAAGTAGCCTCTGGCGACCCCCAAATGAAGGAGGTTTTTGGTGAATTTCAACTGCTCTCGTGGGTTATTGCCTGACATCAGCTCTCAAGAAAAACAAAGGCTTTTCCTCCAAAGCCCAGCAGCATCCTATGTGCAATATTATTAATCTGTTTAGAGAAAAGAAAAATCTGGTTCTCTTAGAATTGTCTAGAAGTATTCCCTTTAAACTTGCAGTCTCTTCGAATTTAGTATTTTGCAAACTATGTTAGATATAGTTTTAACATAACCCTTGTAGGAAGAAAGGGATTGATTAATTTGCTGCTGACAAGAGTTCACATTCTTTTTGTTTTTCTCAGAGGATGCATCTGCTTCCTATTCTGAACATGGTTCTACTTACAATCTAATTGCGCTACCCTACACTGCTCTATTATTTTCTGAGTCTGAGCCTACATTTTAGGCCAATCATTGAAGAGCACGGGAAGAGAAGACTTGGAAATTGAAGGCTACGCATATACATACTAGTCTCGTTATATATCAGTATCGCTGCTTCCTATTGTGTAAGCATGCAGTTCTATGGTTTAGGCTTGTCCTCACAATTTCCTGGGATAGGTCAGAATTATTGTCTCCATATGAGGTGTGATATTTGTCATCTAATGATAAATGGTGGAATGATTTAAGCACTTACCTTGGCTTCAAACTTACTTTGCTCCTTTCACTAGCTCTTGGGCTATATTGTTAGAATATTTTGTCCAGATGTATGAACGGAGACTTTGAAAAAAAATTCTTCCAGGCTCTTTTAAGTTTAACTACCAATATATCACTGTGAGCAGTAATTATATTAGTATCTATGAAACAGCATAATAGGTGAGATACAATTTAAAACAAATATTACATATGTAAAAGCTAAATTCAAATTAAGATTCCCTCTTCTCCACGTTAACTTAATGAACTTAAGTTTTGTTGCAATTTCATCTCATTCCCTAGAATGGGTGCTCATTCCAAATTTAATAACATATATATTCCATCATAAATTGGGTGAAAAGGTTTGGGGACATTAAGCTTTTGGAAGGAGCTGTATATTTGAGCTTGGTGCATATGGCTGAAGTCTTGAGTTTTTATTTCTTCTTTCTAGTCTTCAAATATTTAACTAAGAACTTACACAATCATTTCTTCTGCTTAGCATAGGAAACCTTACTGCAAAGGTTAGTACAAGAGGTAAATCCTACCTTACAACAGAATCATCAGCCTAAGAATTAGAGGGCAAGATCATTTGGAGTCATCTTGTCAAGTGCTCTCTTCTGAATATTGATTTAATCTATTATATTTCTAGATTCATTGGCAATATACTAAACGTGCAACAATGAACAATTATTAAAATAAGTACCTAACATCCAAAAAAGAATGTTTTTGGAAACTTTCATATATCATAAACACAATCCCAATGCCATCATTTCACAAGTGAACAGAAAGGTTCAGAGAAATGATTTAACTCTGCTGAGGTCACATAGCAGATGAGCAGCAGGTTAGAATTTTAACTTCAAGGCCAGCATTTATTCAATTATGTTGTATTTGACTCTTACTATAAGATTTAATAGAAGTTGAAGAAAATTGTGTTTTTTTCGTTAGTCTTGGTCTTTTCTCCATAATGGTTAAAACCAATGATCCATTTATTTAGTAAACTCCCCAATGGCAGAGACCACGTCTTCCGTCCCTGTGTATATTCTCAATATCTAGTATAATGTTCTGAATAAGTAAGCATCCAATAAGTGTTGACCCAGAGGACAGAGATCATTCTTTAAAGCAAATATATGCCAAACCTCAGATGGTTGTCCCCACATGGCATGTCTAATTTTCCCAAAAATAGAAATACTCATTCAATCTATTGCAAGGTTTCCTGTTTCCGTTTCATTTTAATGTGTCAGGGTTTTTTTTACCTCTTTAATTATCTCACCAGGAAATTCTTTGGCAAAATATACTGGACTTCCTCCGAGAAACACTGATACTAGCCATGAAATTTTTCCTGTAAGTTACAATTTCATATTCTCTCTTTACATTTGGAGATTGAATTAAGAAAATCTTAGTAAAGCCATAGTAAGACTTTGAGGAGTATGATGAATAATGAAGAATGCTTATTCTTTTTACTATATTCTATATAGTGTAGTATTCTATGTACTTGAGTCTACAAAATGGAAAATTAGAACGTTAAAACTCTCTATAATTCTTACAGAAAACAACCGAGGGAAACTGACAAGCTAATCTTTACTTTTACAAAATATATTCATGATGTAAATCCTCCATCATGTTACTTCAGATTAATACTAATAAGTCACTAAGAGGCTTTTAACGCAGATTAGTCTAACATTTACCTGAAGATATCATAGCTCCCGATAATTATAAAAGAATTCAGTTGATGCATGAACTGCTAGATGCAAGGGTATTTCACTTTGAGCAACAATGGAAAGTCTAACTGGTGATATGTGTGAAGATTGGATTTTTTTCTATAAATTCTCTTTAAAATTTTCTATATATTCTTAAAAGTAGCTCATTCACAATATTTTCTTCTCATAGATTATATCCGTTATAAATACAGTTGTATCTGTTTATCTGAATACACACACACACATATATGCATATGCTGAGCTGATGACATTACCAGAGAAACCATAACACCCTATTGAAATAAAGACAAGAAATATACACATTGGTAATAACTAGGCTTCCTAAAATAGTATCTCCACAGTCATGCAGTGGTGTTTTGTTTATATTATATTTCCTTATATGGACTTTGCACTCTATTTTTAGGAAACCATGCAAAATAGTTACCATTAACTAAAATTCTTATATAAACAATATTCATTCATTCATTTGTTTACCCAACATATATTTATTGTCACTTGCTATGTGCCAGTACCTTTTAAGACCCTAGAGGGATATAGCAGTAAACTGGACAAAAAATAATCCCTTTCCTGATGGAGCTTACATCAATCTGAAGAGACAGACACAAAATAAAAATATCTATTTCCACTTGTGATGAGCTTTGCAAGGGAAAAGCACATTGTGCAAGCAGAGTGTATATAAAAGTAACTTAAACCTCAACCATATAGTCTCCTTTAATTTAAAATATTTCAGAAGTGGTTTGATATGCAAGCCAAGAAGTGTCATGTGACCTCAGGTGGTTGTTTTGTGCAACGTTGGAGCACACATTTCTTTTTCATGTGGGGATTGTTTAGGGGTTATTGTCTCATATCCCTGACAAATTTTTAGATATTTGCTTAAAAGAATAAACCACAGAATATCAAATTTTAGAAATTGTAAAAATGACTTTCCAATCCCTCCTTTCTTTTGATAGAAAAAGAAAGGTGAGTCTCAGCATGTCGACTCTGCACAGATTTGCAAGTGTAGACCAAAAAGTATTTCTAAACAAGAAACATCAAAGTAAAGCTTATGGATGGTCATTTAGAACTTGGTCATATGGATCAACTCATGTTTTGAAAAAATGGGGCATATGAAGAAAAAACTAATGTATTAACAACACAAATCAACATCATTCTAACCAGAAAGGCTATAAATAGCCTTAGCATGTAATCATAACACAAAAGAAACACCACCAACATTTGCATGTGATGAATATGTAGAATAATCATTTGTTTTTCTTTTTAAAATGACAAAATGACATTGTGTTTGCAACCAATATAAGCCAAATTACTCATGATGATATCTTCACAAAAACAGCTGTCAAATTGGATTCCCTGGAAACAGATTCTGAAATGCAGAGTTCTAAGTAGAAGGTCTATAGGGGGCTCTCTTTGAAGATACCAGAAGGCAGGCCTGGGAGGGGGTTGGGGGAAGCTGTTCAGCTAACTCCAATCTGGATGCCACCAAGACATCAGCTGATCCTATGAGCTCTAGTTTTCCCCAACTGAGGAAAAGAGGTCAAGCCTTTATATTCCTGCATCATCCAGGCATTGGCTGCAGAAAGGGGCATGACATTGGCCAATTCCCAGTGAGGAGACTTAGATGGAAGCTCTCAGCCTCTGATAACATTTCCGGCAGCTGGGAGATGGATGCTGGTCCCTGTGGGGGAGATTCCCTACAACCACCTACCATTATAAAATGTAAAATTTAATTTAGAGAAGATTCTATCACTTTAAGTGCAAATAAATTACAGATATTTGAAACATTTTCTTCCATCTTGAAACTACATTCCTCATCTACTTGGTTTTCTACTATAAAACAATCTGTCTTGAAACCTATTCTATTAAACATCTCACCTATTAATAATACAACTCAGAAAACCCAGAGTTAAGGAGAAAAACCAAATTCTGAATGGACAAAACTGATAACACAATAACTGAAATTTTAAAGCAGTAGACAATTTCGTAAAGTGCTTTCATTAGTATTATTTCATTTGGTACTGAACCTACTGAACTTATGTTGTAATTTCCTTTTTGCTAGTGAAGACATTGATGCACAAAGAGATAGTGTGTCTTAACTAAGATAAAGGATGGAACCTTAAAGTAAACCCCATCTTTTGATATCAGGTCACCATAAGCAGCAATATTTCCTTTGGTGGGGGATGTTGAGGCAGAGGCAGGAGCAGTTTCGTCAGGAGCTAAGCCTCTAGTTCATAATTATCCGGTTTCAACTTGTTGAATGCAAATAAATCTTTCATTAATGCATATTCATCTTAAAGTGCAAACCATAAAATCCAAGACGATCAAAATTTAAAAAGTATCTTAAATATCAACTAGAAAATACTCAAGTTCTACATTAAGATAAATTTGATTATGTTTTCTCAAAGTCGAAAAAATTCTCGGCCTCAAATTCCTAAAGGTCGTTATATCCAGTCAATAGTAAGTTGATTATTAACATAGGTTTCAAAGAATCAAAAATACTGCATGTCCACCATGTACAATTGACTGCTACAGCACTGGAAAAAGAGTGATGAAATAGGATGAATAGGAGTGCTCTCTTCATGGAATCTGTATTCTAGTGAGGAAAATAAAAATAGGGAAACAAATAGATGTGCTTATTTGAGATGGTAAGAGGTTCTTTGAAGAACATTTTTTGGAAGGTAGCAAAATAGAGTAGATTGCTGAAGTACTTCATTTTCCTCCTGAGAAATAAATAGTTCAACCGGACTGAGAAGGGGCTAGCATTCAAATTGTAGGGGAAGAGCATTCCAGAAAGAGGAAATTACAAATTCTTGATACGAGGATGAGGTTGGTCTTCTAGGGAAGTCTGACAGAATGACTGGAGCATTCTGAATGAGGATGGAGTGCGAGAGTTGGGACCCGGGAAGTGGACAAAGGCCAGAAAAGAAAGAGCCTCTTGGGCAATGATGACTTTGTTCTATTTCCAGTGAGGAGCCATGGGATTTAAATAGGAGAATGATTTAATCTGATAACTTTTTTTAAAGTATTACTTGAAATTAAGTATTGCTTCTTAGAGAATGCACTAAAGGAATGAGCGCTTCTTTGATACACAGTTTACATGAAAGTTCAAGTTTTTTATCAAAAGTGTCTTTGATTAACATCTATTTTCTGATGTGATGATCAAATTCATACAAAACAAAATCAAAATGAGCATGAAAACACTTAAACATCATTTCTACCATAACTCAAATTAGAAAAACTTCAGAGTATGAATTTTAGATTATTGTCGCTGTCATTACTAAATGTAAACACACTTTGTGAAAGTTCTTCTGGAGAAGATTTCCACATTGCCGTGTTTTATGTATATGAAATTGAATGGGAAGTTTTGAGATGTATTTATGATCAATATATACCCAAGAAAAAGACAATTTGTGAAAAAATAACATTGCTTAGTGAATGTTAAAACATGTTAATAACTTTTAAATTCCACAACAAATATCATTGACCAACTGCAACATACAAGGCTTTATGGTGAGATGTGGAATGTTAGGGTTAATAGATGTTTGCTATTATTTTCTCTTATAACATTCATCTAACCAACATTCAACATAAATAACGCATCACAAGATAATTCTATGTGAATTTACCTGTGCTTTTTAAATATCCATCTTGTGCTCTGACAGTAAGGTCTGTGAATGCAAAATGCAGATCTGTTTGTCTACCCAGTGCACAGTACTGGAATGATAGTAGGCATCCAAACACTATTTGGTAAATGAATGAATGAATGAATGAATGAATGAATAAAATGAAATGTAGCCTAAGAGAGTAATAATGGTTATTTCTCTTTCATCAATAAATCTCAAAATCAGCTATCTTTTATTTCATAATCCTTGTATGCCAGGCTTTGAACCTAGCCTGGAGTGAGTGTCTTTATGAAAGTAATTTCATACTCAGAAAAATTGGTATAACTATCCTGTTTTAAACTTTATAACTTAGGACTTGCCTCATAACAAATCCTTCTTTTGGGAAATTTACCGTGAAATTTGGCCACAGCATTGACGTTTTTAATCTGCATTTCCCAAGACATAGCTCAATGAGATGTATTCTCAACTCAGCTCTTTCCCACTATGGTACTTGTCCTTTCTTTCTCATTCATTTCATTAGTTTTTATTCAATATTTTCCTTGAAACCAATTTAATTTGTCATAATCTTTTTCTTAACTTAAACGTAAAACACCATTCACTAGAGTTTTGGGGCATCATATGATAAACCAATGTAAATACACTGATTTATAGAACTCTAATTACAAACAAAAAACCTTGACCTTACAGTTATTTCATGTAAATTTGCATTCTTCATCAGGCTTTTTGAAATTTCAGGTAATTTCTTTCTGAAGAAGATTTGCATTCTTTTTAGAATACTGAAAAGAACATAGAATTCCTTATCACTGTCTTTGAAAGTCATATTGGGACGAGCTCCTTTGGAAGGTAAATTAAGTAATTAAAATCACACTGTACACTCTTTACAGGCAGAGATTTCATTCCCTTAGTTCAGCAGTCAGCAAACTTTCTTTCTAAAAGGCCAAATAGTAAACGTTTTGGGCTTACCAGTTCAAGAGGCAAAATTGCTAATATTATGTGGGTTCTTACATAACAAAAGAGAAAAATTTATACAATATTGTTATTGGTGAAATTCAAAATATAATAATAGTAAATTGGTGCAGTCACTATGGAAAACAGTATGGAGAGGCCTCAAAATAAATTAAAAATAGAAATGCCATATCATCCAGCAGTTACACTTCTGGGTATTTATCCAAAGAATACGAAACACTAATTCGAAAAGATATATACACCCCTATGTTCATTGGAACATTAACCACAATAGCTAAGACTCAGATGCAACCTAAAGTGCCCATCAACAGATGAATGGATAAAGATGTTGTGTGTGTGTGTGTGTGTGTATCCATATATATCCATATATATATATATATATATATATATCCATTATATCTATATCTATATAATGGAATATTATTCAGCCATAAATAAGATGAAATTTTGCCATTTGTGAAAACATGGATGGACCTTAAGGGCATTATGCTAAGCAAAATAAGTCAGACAGAGAAAGACAAATACCGTATGATGATTTCACTCGTATGTGTAAGATAAACAAACAAACAAACACTTAGATATGGGGACCAGATGTGTGGTTACCAGAGAGGAAGTGGATGGGGGTATGGCGAAAGGAGTGAAAGGGCACATGTGTATGGTGATGGATGGCAACTCGACCTCTGGTGGTGAACGTGATGCAGTCTATACAGAAGTTGAAATCTAATGATGTACACCTGAAATTTATATCGTGTTATAAACCAATGTGACCTCAATAACAAAAAAATTTGAGTACAACTTTTTTGTAATACAGGTCTACTAATGAGAAGATTGAAGTTCTTTTTTAGGAGATGACATTTTGATTAATTGGGGTTCAAAGTTAGTGTTCCATATGGTCAAATAAATTACAAATATTCATATATAAAAAACTTAGCTTGCAGATCATACAGAAACAGGTGGAGGCTGAAATGGTACAAGTTGTGGTTTTTCACTTCCTGATATGCAGGAGCAAGAGCAGACTCAGACAGACCAATCTCTCTTTCAGCATCACTATTGCTACATTTTACAAATTTTTATGTGTCTTATCCTTATTATCATCCAGTTTAACGTATTTTGTTACTTCTGAAGTCTTTTTTCCTAAATCTATGGGTTGTTTTTGGAAGTGGTTTTTTTTGTCTCACAAGCAGTTATTTGCAAGTTATTATTCATTTTAGCTTCATTCCACTGTGCTCAGAGAACATTCTAAGTTTGTAATCCTTTGATATTTGATGAGGCTTATGTATGATGTATAATATTCAATTTGGCATATGTTCAATTTTTTTCTAAATATTCAGTGTGCACCTGAAGTTAATATATTTTCTGAATAATTCAATTAGGACAATTTTAAAATCTGTTCTATCAGCTATTGAGTAAAATGTACTTGATTGTAGATTTGTCTATTTCTCCTCTTAGGTATCTTAAATATTTTTTACTATTATGATGCTGTGATATTGGATGTGTACAGATTTAGAATTTTGATCTCTTCCTGGTGGATTCAGAGTCATTATGAAATGTTCCTTTTAATCTCTATGTTTTTTTCCTGTAAGTTTTCTTTTTTTGAGTTTAAATGCCCTGCTCACCAGTGTTTGCTATATTTTCCATCTTGTCCTCTTAATCAATCTGTATCTTTATAAGTAACGCATGTCTTTAATGAGCATCAACTACTTAGGTTTTATTTTATCTGTTATGACCATATTTGTTTTTTATTTGGAGGATTTAATCCATTTGCCAATAAGCATCAATATATATGCGTTTATATCAGTCGTCCTACTATTTGTTTTCTATTTTCTGACCTATTTTTGCATTCTTTCTTGTCTGGTTTCCTGCCTTCATTTGTATAACACAAGATATTATAACATTTTTGTTTTTTTCTCTATTAACATGTTAATTATATGTTCCTTTATTATTATTTTACTGTTTATTCTAGACATTACAACATGTATTTGTGACTCATTAAATTCTGCAAAAATTTTTATTTTTCCTGCTTTACCAGCATGCTAGTACCTCAGAATAATTTTAACTCTACCTACTTCCTTTTTCTCTGTTTCGCATTACTGAGATCAGGGTTTTTTTTTTTTTTTTTTGGCTTTTGTTTTCTGTTCTCATATATTTTAACCTCCAGGAGATAGTATCATTATTGTTTTATACAGTCAATATTTATTATGTCCCACATCACAGTGTTTCCCTCTGGGATTACTGCTCTTTGGCCTAAAGATTTCCCTTTAATATTTCTTTTAATGAAGATCTACTAGTGTTGATTTATCTTGGTTGTGATTTGTCTGAATATGTCTTTATTTTCCCCTATCTTGTGAACTATATTTTCCCTGGATATATAATGCTATATTGGCAGTTATTGGGTTCAGTACTTTAAATATATCATTTTTTTTCTGACTTCCATTGTTTGTGATGCGATAGCTCTAAGTCTTATCATTTCTCATCTTTCTTCAGCTTTTTTTTTAATCTCTATGTTTCAGTAATTTGACTATGGTGGGTATGATGTTCTTTGTATTTATCCTGCTTACCTGTGGGTATTTTTAATCAGGTTTGGAAAATCTTTGATCAACTCTTCAAATATTAATTCTGCCTCATTCTCTCTCCCCTCTCTTTCTGAGATGTCATTTACATGCATGCTAGACCAACTGACAGAGTCATTTATAGGTCTTATGCTCTTGTCTATATTTTTCATTTTTTCTCTGTTTTCAGTTTACATATTTTTTACTGACCCATCTTCAAATCCAACAATCCTGTCTTCTATTTTATCTTAATTGCTATTTATGAGATCTGAATTTCAATTTTTGATTTTCAGTTTTAGAATTCTTTTTGATTATTTTTAGACTCTCCTGATTTGGTGAAATGCTCCATCTTTTTAATTTTTTTCCGTCTCTCTCTCTCTCTTTTCTTGAATATATGAATCATTATTTTAAAGTCCGTTCACATAACCACAATATCTTCATCTCTTGCTATTTCTCTTCATCTTTTATCATTTGGTCTCATTTCTTGCCATTTTTATTGATTGATAAGACTTGTAAATGACTCGTAATTTTCATCGAATGGTGTATATTTTGTTTAAAAACTGTATAGGCTCCAAATAATGTTAACTTCCTCCAGAGAGGGGCCATCCTTTTTTCTAATAGGCAGAAAGACAAGGGTGCTGTCAGGTTAACCAAATCACTGGTTATGCTGATTCAAAACTGGACTCCAGTTTTGGTGTGGCTCTGTGTACGTTTGGTTTGCCCCATTCTTGAGGCACTGCTCTGCAGAGTTTTCAGATGAGAGCCTATTGTTTTCTCCATAGGTGAAAGTCCCTCTGACAGTGTGACCTGAACTTTAATGCTTGTTTCTCAGCATTTTGAGAATGTCAGATAACCTGCTTTGCTTTTCAGAAGTTTTGGCTTGGATTTTTAATCTTCCACTCCACACAGTTTCAGAATTTGGGCAACTGTTTTGATGGGGAATCAAGCTATTAACTTGAAACCCTTCAAGTCTTGAGGTTTTTTTTTTTTTTTTTAAATTTTAAAACTATAAAAGGATTTGCTATTTTTCCTATCTCCACCAGTAGAAGCTCTCAACTTGGGTTCTTTGTTTTTTGCCTGCAGGGAAAGCCACTGCAGTTTCAACCTCTAGTCAGCTAACCTTTCCAAATTTCAGTCCAAAAAGGAAGAATAAAAATGATTTCATTAAGAGTTTATGACTTCATTCCCATGACTTTGCAATTTCAAAATTTGGAATGCTAAAGACGTGTTTTAGCATATTATGAATCAGATCAGTGTCTCCTCCAAATATTCATTAATAAAAGATGAAATATTGATGGAAAAATATAGCTATTGTTAAATTGTGTAATATAATTGTATAAATGTCAGAAACTCCATTAATTAAAGTTATCTCTTGGGTTTTATTGTCATTGAAGAGATGAGATGATGGTGACAAACCTTAAAACATTAATGAAAACAAGTGAAAAAAATTGAAATTGTTTTAAATGTTATGTTATTAGGCTTATGATGGCATCTCTTACATAATTTACAACAACATTGGTTTTTCACCTTGAATATTTAAGTAGGAAAAACCAAAAGCTTTATGCAGTAAAATTCACTTACACAGATTTATTTTTAATTTGGAAGAATTTAAAAACAGGAGTAAAAAAGTCTCTAAGTTGCAATCAAACGAAAATTTTTTGTATTGTCTTATTTATACATCTTTGAAACTACTGGAAATCTTCTAAAATATTTGTAAGCCACATGTGGACATAATGTAGGAAGTCATACATTATTTGCTATGATTGAAGAGTTTCTGAAGATTGTGGAAACACAGAAAGTTATGCTAATCTCTTCTTCTGACACGTGACTATTAAATTAAAGAATTGTTTTACATTGTTTTCTATTTATTTTATTTTGTTCATAATTCTTATACAAGCGTAAATTATACCAGAAATACATTTAAAGTACTTCTAAGTTAAACTAGTGACTTTTCCTTAATAAAAAATGTAGGTATAGTGATTGATATATCAAGACTATTTGGAAGGAATCATGGGAATTATACCAAAAATCTCATGTTTTTAAAGGAAAAAAATAAATTTCAATGAAATCAAGAAAGATTCAGAGAAAAAATAGATCATGGCATCTTTTAGTGTATCTTATTTACAATATTAGAACCATATTAGAAGAATAAGATATAATATTTATTAGCAACAATCACATACTAAATAGTTCAGCAAATTCCTTTTCTAGAAGACAGCTATCATTCACCACTTTTCCTTATGTTGAAATGGGACTCTGTTTACATGTACCACACAGGGACCCAGGATTAGGGAGTAACTACTGTCTGTATGATTTTTCAACAGTTTACATACTTCTCTAAATCTTATGCCTCATATGCCCTTATGGAATCTTATGCCCCATCTATGGAATAAAGGGCTGTCTAAACATTTTATCTCTGAGACATTATTTGGCTCTATGACCATTAAAGGAAGGTTTTTGTGTTAATTGCATATTTCACACTCTCTTGTTATTAAATATCCACCAGAAATTTGGATAAATTTCTAGTGTAAATTATCCACTAGAAAATTTGACTTCATGTTATGGAATCCAAACCCCAAATTTCATTTGGAAATGATAAAGTGTGTGTGTACATGCATGAGTGTGTGTGTATGCCAAAACACAAAATTACATAAATGTTCACCCTGAAAGATCAAGTGAGAGAGAAATGAATTTCATCCATTGTGAACTTCTAATACATAATCCTTATTTCCTCACTTTCACTTCTCCTTTGGACAGCAACATCTATGAAGGTTGAGTAGACTTAGTTTATTGATTATTAATCTCTAAGTCACATCTCAAACTTCATCTACATGCTTTTATCTTTTCCCATAACACTCACTAAAACCTAGTAGTAATCTTCTGCAGCATCTATTAAAAAACGATCGGTTTCTAGAGTAATTTTGACTTAACTCTCCACATTGAGAAGTGTATCAAAATAGATTCCTGGCAATATAATTGGGCAACTGTTTAATACCAAACATTTACTTCCATTTTATATTCCCTGTAATTGTAATATGTATAGTTACTCATTCACTTTCCACTTTGAGCTTTCTTTGCTAAAGCATGTCATTCCAAAGTGGTATGAAATGGTTTTAGTCAAGAACACCTTGCTCACTTTAGATGGATATGATACGAATTGTTGCATAATTAAGTCTGGTGTAATTTTCCTAATTTGTCCACTCAAACAATGATGGCGCTTAAAGAGTGATATTTAGAATTAAAGATGATTAATAATAATATGATATTTATTTTAACCAGGGTACCCCAGAATACCTGATCCTACCCTTGTTCTAGCCACTTCTCCTTTCAGATATGTGCAAAAGAAGTAAAATAAGGTTTTAGTATTATCCAGGAAACTAGCCCCATCATGTGCACTTGAACAAGTTATAACTGGGTCAGGAGAGCATACTTTTTTCAAGGCTGGAAGTCTAAATAATCTTTCTCTTAAGCCAAACCTGAATCAGAATTGACCACTCTAATGAGAAAAAAACCCTAACTACTAGTGTCACAGGAAATAGAAACACAGGGAGAAGAACAGGAATAGAGTTTGCTCTTAGGCCTTATGCGGATCTGGTCTTAGCTGTCTGTAACAAGAATTTTCAGGCTAGGACCATTGCTCTGTATTCTACTGTTGTGTCGAAGAAAGAAGGTCCAAAAAGAGTTCTGAGCCTGGCAAGTAAAAGCAGGCAGACGGCCTCCTCACCATTCTGATTAGACTGGCGGAAGAGAAGGAAGATGGTTCATGCCTCCTTGGACTGAGTTTCCACTCACTTTGAAAACTCACTTCCTACAAAATATGATCAATCAGTTTCTTCCAACTGCAGTAAACTTTATCCTTGAAAGATTATGCTTCCTCCACTTGATCTGACCAATTCCTGAACTTGGGTGTGGAGAGGTTGAGGCAGGCAGGAAGAAAAAGAGAAGATGAGAAATCTTGCACTTACCCTGGTGTGAAAAGTATTTATTTATAACTCTAAAGCGAAAAATTCTTAGCAGTAGTTTTTCATTTGTTTTATTAAATGGTAGACGGTGTACTTACGTAATATTGTATTAGTTGACTTAAGGCGCTGCAATTCTTAACGTGATTTACATCAGATGGTTTTAAATAGCAATTCATCTAGTGCATTAGAAATATAATTCCAATTATAAATATAATACAAAATTCATAATATATTTATTACTAAATTAAGACACCTGTAAATTTAGATTTATACTGCCTAATTAGATATGAAAATGTTAAAGGCCATTTAATTAACTTTGAAACTTGTTTCTAAAGTGTTAAGAATAGTTTAAGATTATATTGAAAAGTTTGATTATGTTTGTCTTGAAAGGTGAAAAAGATCGATTTGCTTTTTTTTATTGTGGTAAAAGATCACATAACATGAAACCTGCCCTTTTAACAAATTTTTAAGTGTATAATACAGTATTATTAACCATATGCACATTGTTGTAGAGGAGACTTTAGAACTTTTTCAACTTTAATTTCAAATTTTTCATCTTTACGTGACTAAAACTCTATATTCATTGAATAGTAACTCCCCATTTCTCTCTCCCCTCAGCCTGTGGCAACCACTATACTATTTTCTGCTTCTATGAGTTTGACCACTCTGAGTTTGGCTGCTTTAGACACCTCATATAAGTGAAATCATGCTACATTCGTCCTTCTGTGACTGGCTTATTGCACTCAGCATAATATCCTCAAGGTTCATCCATGTTGTAGCTTATGGCAGGATTTCCTTCTTTTTTTTAAGGTAGAATAATATTCCGTTGTATGCATATACTGCATTTTCTTTATCCATTCATCTGTCAATGGAGATTTAGGTTGTTTCCACCTCTTGGCTATTTTGAATAATGCTGCAAAGAAAACGGGAGTACAAACATGCTCAACATCATTAATCATCAAAAAAAATGCAAATCAAAATCACAGGGACATATAGCCCCACACCTATTAGGATGATCATTAACAACAAAAAAATCCCCAGATTATAACAGAGTTGGCGGGCATGTGGAGAATTTGGAATCAGTGTGCACTGTTAGTGGGAATGTAAAATGGTGCAGCCACTATGGAAAATAGTGTCAGAGTTCCTCCAAAAATTAAAAATAGAGCTACAACATGAACCAGCAATCCCATTTCTGGATATTTATCTAAAAGAACTGAAAATTGGATCTTGAAGAGATATTTGCACTTCATGTTCATTGCAGTGAATCTGCTTTTACCTTCAGAAATGTTAGTTTTTAAAAAGCAGAAGTCATGCTTCCTAAAATTGATAGCGGAGAATATCAATGATAATGAAGAAGATAGTTGGACAGGTAGGCTAATTGGCATTATTTTATTTTATATCAATGCAATCACTTTGAGTAATAGATTAATGAGAAGATTTTTTAAAAAGTGGAACAACTGGAAGTGATAATGTAAATATACATTTACTGAAATAAAATGGTTCAGTAGATAGGTAGTTAGAGATACAATGGTGCAAACACAATCTCCAACCAAAGTTCTAATTTGAAAATGAAATATATGTGCAAAATCATTAAACAAAAGAGACTATTTTTTTGAGTAAGCCATTTTATACAATGGAGCAATGTAATAAAAAGCCATGTCGCACATTATCTTAGAACTAACATAATTTTTTGGCATCAAATGTATAGAATACTAAAAATATATTTGACTTTTTAAGAAGCAAGTACATTTATTTTTGAGATGTTAATGTGTTAGAGAACTGGGACTTTAAAATCTGAAAAAGAAATCAAGATTTAGACTTTTGGATATTGTTTTAGTTGGAGTCTATAAAGAAAGAATTATATTTTATTGCTTTTCATCCTTCTTTGTAAGGGAGAGAAAAGGAGAAAGAACAAAAATAATAAATTTATTGGAAAAAATTGAGGTTAATATAATAAAAATGCCACTCAAATATTAGCCATCTCTTTTTTCTTATTTTTAAAAAAGTATTATTTGGCCTGAACCTGGGGGATATTAACACAATGCAAGATGAAAAAAATTAAGACTTTTTTTTGGCCAAATGAATAGTATTCCACATAAACTGTGCCCTTTCTCATTCCATTTTACTTCTTGGGGTGTTTGGGAGATGAAGGGAATTCTTCATTGTCTACTTTACCTCATGATGGTGACAACAATGGTAAAATTCAGTCCATACCCACGAGAACTCATTCATTCCTTCATTAAAATACTATTTATTGCTGGGCATGGTGAGAGTTACAGGGGTGCTATACATACTCCTGGAGGTATTTGAGTTCCATAGAAGCAACCAGAAGGTGTGTGAATGTAGTTTTGGAAGACAAAACAGGGACGATTTCTTAGAGAAGATTATACAATAGAGAGACAGTTGCTAAACTTCCAAGAAAGAAACTTTTTGTGAAAACATCCATAACAAGCAACACCTTCTCCTTCTAAATGTACCCATATTTTTGTCCATCGTTTCCCTCCCTTTTTCAAAGGAAGATGGGTCTATTCTATTCTAAACAAAGCTGGTCTCTTGTTGCAGCTTTTACTTCCCCCAAGACCCTGTTTCATTAATCGTCACTTCTTTCCTGAGTATTTAATCCTCTCGTTTTCTACTCCCTTTTTATCCCTTCAACTACAACTGTTTCCAGTGATTTCCATGCATTAAAAAAAAAAGCGCCTGTCTTCCAACCTCCCCTTTACTTTAGCCAATGCCTTTTTCCTACTTAAGGGCAAACTTCTTACAGATGTAACCTATTCCCTCTAGCTTGCTCAGGCCTCTACTGAAAGACCCTCTCTAAGGTCAGTAGAGATCCTCTCGATGCTAAATACAACTCTACCCAGAACATTCTTGAATACTTCATATCAGTACAACATTTGACTTTGAGGACAATCCCTTCATTGAAAAATAACTTTACCTTTATCTTCATCTATAATATTCTCTTTTAGTTATTTATTTGCCTATCATGTAGGTTCTTCTTCCTAAACTCTTTTCTTGAGAGTTCATGTAACCTTATGTTTCTTTCACATTCTTCACATTCCTTCACTGTGTTCACCACCTTGAAGTGGTGAAAGGCTTGGTACCAGACCCCGTGTGCTTGAGTTCTGATGCTGTCATTTACTGCTGTGTAACTCTGAGCAAGTTGTTTTCTGAGCCTTGAAGTACTGAAGTGTTAGATGAAGATAATAACTGTGTTGATTTCATAGGGTTTTGATGAGGATCAAATAAGATTATGCATCCAAAGTTATTGGCATAGTGCCAAAAACTTCTATTAATAAATTGGAGTTACTATTATAATCATTGTTGTTCATAATAATACTTTCTGGTCTAACATACGGATGACTTCTGAATCCAAGCTCTGGACCAGCACTTACCCAATGTAGACTTTTATGATGAAAATGTTGCACGACTTTGCTGTTTAATATGGCAGCCAGTAACCACATGTGACTGTTGAAGTGTTTAAAACTGACTATTGTGAAGGAGGAGCTGAATTTTAATTTTACTTAATTTTAATTAACATAAATTTAAATAGCCACCTGTGACCAGGATTTACTATATTGGATAGCATAGCTCTAGATCTTTGTTTTCAACTTCCTACAAGACTTAAATTTGCAAAGTTAAAACATCTAACAATCCACTCCCTCTCCTGTATATTATAATACATGCCACTTTTCTGAATTCCCTGTTTCATTTAATGGCATCACCATTCACCAAGGTAACGATGTTCAAATGCTATGTGATGTGTTAGGATTCATTCTGAAATGAAAAGAGCATAACCTTTGAATCAAACACACCTGGCTTTGAATAGGGCATCTCCATTTCCTTGGCATTTGACCTTGGGCAAATTAAATAACCTGCAAGAGTCTCATTTTTTTCATTTGTAAAATAGAAATAAATATGTGTATCACACAAGGCTATTACCAGGATTAAATAGCATAGCATATGTAAAACACCTGGCATAGTGGCTGGGCACATAAAGCATATATGTTTCATAAATATGCATTACCTCTTTTCTTGCCTCCCATTTCAAATGGATTCACAGATCCTATTGATCTCCTGCTGAGATATTTTATGTGTCTTTCCCTGTTTCCAGTCCCATTGAATATGTTCTTATTAATCACCTTCTCACCAAATTTTTCCAGTAGAATAGCCTCTTAATCAATACCTCTTTCCCAGTTCTCTTTTAGTAATGTTTCTTATCCAATCCACCCTCTACATTTCTACAAAACAGCTTTCCAAAACATATGTCTGATCCTGTCGCTTACTATTTATTGCTTTATAATTTTACTACTCAAATATGTAATTCTGTATTGCATGGTCCTAACTTTTATTAAGCAAGTGATATCACAAGTGTATCATAGCACAAGTATCCTTCTCTAACTTTCCAACTTGCATCTTTGGGGTCCACAATTATGTTTTTAGGTACACATAACTCTTATTTATTTTTATACTTTAGCACATTCAAAAAATATGCAACAATTTATTTAGCTATTTTTCTGCTGATAAACACTTAAGTTTGCTTTGAACATTCTACTATAATTTTCCTTATGAACACAAGCAAAAACTTTTCTAGGATATATATGCAATAAGGTGAATGAACACCTAGTCTACAGCTCACTGAATTGTACATATGTATGCACCTTTGTAACCAGCATCCAATCAAGATATAGAATAGTTCCAATGTCTCAGAAGGCCACTATTACCTCCCATCAAGAACACAATTCTGAGTTCTCATACTCTGTATTCACGTTCTCAAACTTCATATATATCATTGCACTCTTTCATGTCTAGCCTCTTTTCCTAAATATTTTAAGATTCCTCTATGTTCTGAATGTAGCTGTAGTTCTCCCCTGCTCCATTGGTTTTGAGTATCCCATTATATGAATATACCACAACTTATTTATCCATTGTCCACCTAATGTGTATTTGAATTATATCCAGTTTCTTGCTATTAAAACTTCTGTGGAATGGACATATGTACTCATTTCTGTTCAGGTTATTCCTAAGAGTGAAACTGCTAGATCATAGGGTAAGTACATTTTCAGCTATGGAAGATACTCTCCATACCATTTTTCAATGTAGATTACCAATTTACACTTTTACTAGAAATTTCTGAGAGTTTCAGTTCACATCTTCATCAATACTTGGAATTCTGGTTGCTATTCTCATGGGTTTGTAGTGATAGCTCATTATGGTTGTGCTTCTATTTCACTGATAACTAATGTTTTAAAGTATCTTTCCATGAGATTATTACCATTTGGATCTCTTCTTTTGTAAAGTGTCTTTTCAAGATTTTCACCCATCATTTTATGAGCTGTTTTTGTCTTGTTGTTTTTGATTTGTGAGATTTTTTTACATAGTCTGCAATGAATCATTTGTTGAATATATGTATTGCAAATATCTTCACTAACTCTGTGGTTAGTGATTTTCCCCTCTTAATGCGTATTTTATGAAAATATGTTTTAGATTTTCACAAAGTACATTTTAAAAATGTTTCTTTAATTGTTAGTGATGCTGTAGTATACTGTTCAATACTATAAGTTCATGAAAATACTTTCCTATGTTTTCTTTAAGTTCTATTGTTTTAGTTTTTGTATTTATTTCTATGATCCATCTGGAATTAATTTTTGTGTATGGTTTGTGTAGGGTCAGGGTCCATTTTTTTCCATATGGATATTCAATTGACCCACCTCCATTTATTGAAAAGATAATCATTTCCCCCACTGAACTGTGGAGGTGATTTTGTCATAAATCAGGTTACTGTATTTGTGTGAGTCTCTTTCTGGAATCTGTATTCCCTGCCATTGAAATATTTGTCTTTGTACCAATTCATATTATATAAATTACTGTAGTGTGAAAATAAGTTTTATAGCTGGTAATGCTTTCAGTCTTTTTTTTTTTAAGATTACCTTTTCTATTCTAGATTCTAGGTTCTTTGTATTTCCATATATATTTTGGAATTTAGTTTGCCAATATTTAGAAATATCTGCTGGAATTATATTGGAATTGCATTGAATTGAAAACTGAAAATTTACCTCAACAATATTGAGACATCTAATCTAAGATTATGGTATTTCTATCCATTCATTTAGGTCTTCTTTAGTACTTTAGTTTACTCTGCAGAAGTTTTACACATCACTTGCTAAATTTATTCCTTGTTATTTGAAGGCTATTGATACTAATACAAATGGCTTTGCTGTGCTTTAATATTCCACTTGGTTGTTCCTAGTTTATAGTAATACAATTGATTTTTATATATTGATTTCTGTGTAGCAATTTAACTAAATTCATTTACGAATTCTAGTAATTTATCTGAGGATTATTTCAGACATTTTTTGTATACAATCGTGTGCTTTTCAAATAATGACAATTTTACCTTCCCATTCCCATATTCATAATTTTTATTTCTTTTTCTTGCCTTATTGCAGTGGATAGAACTTCTGGTGGGGTGGTGAGCATCATCTCTCTCGTTGCCAGGCTCACTTGAAAGGTGTTAGATTAATTATAGTGTTTGCTATAGGTATTTCTTTGATGCCATTTATCACATAATGTGTTATCATATAAATGTATTCCTATATATTTATAGCTTGAAAGTATATCATAAATGAGTTTTGAATTTTGTTAAAGGCTTTTTCTTTAGTCTACTGATAACATTGCATTGCCTTTCTTCTTCTTCTTCTTTTTTTTTTTTTTTTTTGGTGAGGAAGACCAGCCCTGAGTTAACATCCATTGCCAATCCTCCTCTTTTTTGCTGAGGAAGACTGGTCCTGGGCTAACATCCATGCCCATCTTCCTCTACTTTATATGGGAAGCTGCCACGGCATGGCTGACAAGCAGTGTGTCAGCTGGCACCCAGGATCCAAACTCTGGAACCCCGGGCTTCCAAAGCACAAACTAAACCACTCCACCACCACTGGCCCCTCTTCTTTATTCTTTTTAATGTCAATAACATGCATGCTAAACCAAACTTTCCATACATCACTAGATTCAATTTACCTATATTTTTTGCAGCAGTTTTGCAAGATAGACGTTGGTCCATATTGATTTTCTTAAATTGCTCTTGCCGAGATTTGCTGTCAAATTTCTGAATTCCTCATAAAAAGAGTTATGAAGTTTTCCATTTTCTTCCCTCTTTTCTAGAAGAATTTTGATAAGCTCTTCTTTCTTATTTTAATATATGGTGGAATTCACCAGTGAATTCCGTCTGGGAATGGAGTTTTCTTTGGAAAAAGATTTTCATTATGAATTATTTTAAAAAAAACACATGTACCATTCAATTTTTCCCTTTCATCTGTTTTTGAAAATTTATTTACCAAGAAATGTTTCTATTTCATTTTAATAGATTTTTTGGACATAAAATTACACTCATGGGCCATGTAAAAATGTTTTGGTCCATGATGGATCACATATATGACAGTAGTCCCATAAGTTAGTACCATATAGCCTAGATGTGTAGTAGGCTATACCATCTAGATTTATGTAACTACTGTAGGAGAGGAAGACATTTTCCTCTACCCTTCTAGGTTCTTCTGGCTAGACTAAGAATTAAATTGATATGAGACAGATTAACAGGAGAAAAACAAACAAAAGTTTAATAACATGTATACATGGGAGAAACCCAGGAAAGCTAAGTAACCCACCAAAATAGCTGAAGCCCTCACCTTAAATACCATCCTCAGCTAAAGACAAAAGAAGACAGGGGTGGGGAGAGTCAGGTACTTCAAAGAGAAGGAAAGCAATTATCAGATGAAAAGGAGCAAACATTTGGAAAACAACTGTTTGTTTTGGCCACACAGAAACAGAAGAACACAGATGGGAG
Organism: Tapirus indicus; assembly: GCA_031878705.1. Taxonomy (NCBI): domain Eukaryota; kingdom Metazoa; phylum Chordata; class Mammalia; order Perissodactyla; family Tapiridae; genus Tapirus; species Tapirus indicus. The sequence continues at coordinate 10,207,126 of CM062934.1, read as the reverse complement.
CCCAACAAACAGGCTTTTCCAGTTTCCCAGCTTTCCGTCCCTGTCTGCCAACCAGTTCATGTTATATTAAGGTGATAGGTCACTTCCTGAGACAGGTTTATTTAATCTGAATTCTTTTAGGCAGTTAAGGGGGAGGTAACAAGAAAAATTTTCCTAGTCTTTTGTTCCTTAAAAATAATCAGCCTAAAATAATCCTCATGTTAAAGAGACACATTTTGGGGTGGCAAATTTTGTTCCCCTTCAGTACACTCTATGATGCTCACACAATGATAAAATTGCTTAACAATGCATTTCTCAGAATGCATCCCCATCATTAAGTGATGCATGACTGTGCTTAATTTTTCTCTATTGGCCTATCTTGATCAAATATTTCTCTCTTTTTAAAACACTTTTATTAAAATATAAGTGACAGAATAAATTGCACATATTTCAGTTGTATAATTTGAGAAGTTTGACATATATATACACCTGTGAAACCATCATGTCTCCCAAGAGATTCCTTGTGCCCCTTTGTAACCCCTACCTGCTGTCCCTTCCCATGCCTTCCCCTATGCCCAGGCAACCACTGATTCACTTTTTATCACTATAGATTAATGTGAATTTACTGGTGTTTTACATAAGTAGAATCACATAGTATATATATATATTTTGTGTGGCTTCTTTTATTCAGCATAATTTTTTTTATATTCACCTTATATCATGGATTAATGGCTTATTTTGCATTATTACTGATTAATATGGCACAGATATACCACAGTTTGGATATTTGGGCTATTTCTAGCTTTTAGCTATTATAAATAAAAGTACTCTGAACGTTTGTGTACAAATCTTTGTATGGATGACACTTCCATTTATCTTGGGTAAATACTTAGGCACAGAATGGCTGGGTCACATGACAGGTATATGTTTAACTTAAATAAAAACTGCCAAACTCTTTTGAAAGTGGTTTTACTATTTTTACATTCACATCAGCAGCAGATGAGTGCCCCATTTCTTTCACATTTGCAATAACTCTTTGTATGGAATATCTTTTTAATTTTACCTATTCTAATATATGTGTAATGGTACATAATTGTGATTTTAATTTGCAATTCTCTTTTGACTAATGATATTGAAAATATTAGCATTGCTTACTAGTCATCTCTATATGCTGTATGGTGACATGTGTACTGAAATATTTTGCCTAGTTTTTGTTGGATTTGTATATTTATTACTGACTATCGAGTGTTTATACATTCTGGATACAAATCCTTTCTATAATATATGATGTGGAAATATTTTTTCCTGGTCTGAGTCTTTTCTTTTCATTGTCCTAACAGTGTCTTTTGAAGAGCAGAAATACATAATTTTGATGAAGTCCAGCATATTATTTTTTTCTTTTTTGTGTTATGCTTTTGGTGTCATAGCCAAGAAATCTTTGTCAAAACCAAGGTTGTAAAAATGTTTCTCCCATATTTTCATTTGGAACTCATAGTTTTAGGTTTTACTTTTAGGTCTATTTTATGTTTTAATCAACTTTTGATGTGAGAGTTTTTGCCTTTTTTTTTTTAATGGACAACCACTTGTTCTAGCACCATGTTTTGAAAAAGATGATCTTTTCTTCACTGAATTGTCTTTGCAGACTTTTCAAAAATCAATTGATCGTCTGTGTGTGTTTAGGTTGGTCTATTGGTAAGTCTTTATGCCAATATCACAACATCTTTATTACTGAAGTTTTGTATCTTGACATCAGATACTGTTAGTATTCTAATTTCATTCTTCTTTTTCAAAGTTGTTTTAGCTATCTTAAGTTCTTTTCAGCCCCCTGTGAATTTTAGGATCACCTCGTTAGTATCTACCAAAAAAGACTTCAGGACTTTTTATTGAATTGTGTTGAATCTTTGTCAGATTTTTCTCTAAGTATTTAATATCTTTATGGTATTACTATTATAAATCGTATTTAAAATTTTATCAATTTATGGTTATTTGTTGCTACTGTATAGAAGTCTGCTTGCTTTTATGTATTGGACTTGTATACTTTATAAACTTGATTACATGTTTTAGAAAGTTTTTTTTTTTTTTGGTAGATTCCATAGTATTCTCTATGTAGATGATCATGTCGTCTTTGAATAAAGATAGCTTTTCTTCTTCCCTTCTAAACTTGAACTTTCTTTCCTGCTTACTGTACTTTCAAGGACCTGTAGTGCAACATTCAATAGAAATGGTGAGAGTGGACTTCCTTGCTTTGTCCCTGATCTTATGGGGAAAGAATTCAGTCTTGTACTATTAAATGTGAAGTTAGCTAGATTTTCTTAGATGACCTTAATCAGTCTGGGAAAGTTTATTTTGATTCTAGTTTGCTAAATTTCTGAAAGGAATGGGTATTAGCCTTTGTCAATAGGAATATCTAATGAGATAATCATGACTTTTTTCTTTTTAAGTCAGCTCATACAGTGAATTATAGCAATTTATTTTCAAACGTTAAACTAAATTTGTATTCTTGGAATAAACCCCACTTGGTGTTGAAGTACAATTATCTTATTCATTTAATGTGCTAAAATTTTGTTAAGAATTTTTGCATTGATGCTCTGGAAGAATAGTTTTCTGTAGTTTTCTTGATTTGTAATGTCTTTGGTTTTGGTATCAGGGTAATGCTGGCCTCATAAAATGAATTAGGAAGTATTTCCTCCTCTTCAATTTTTCTGGAAGAGTTTTTGTACAATTGGTATTATGTCATCCTTAATTGTTAGCTGCGTTTCATTAGGGAAATCGCCTGGACCTGAAGTTGTTTTTTGTTGGTTTGTTTGTTTGACAAAGGTTTTAACAATTACTTTAATTTAATAGCTATAAGGCTATACAGCTTATCTATTTCTTCTCAAGTGAAATTTGGTAGTTTGCGTCTTTCAACGAATTTTTCCTTTCACTTACATTTTTGAATTTATCAATCTAATAAAACTTTTCAGAAGTTTTAAAATTTTCCTTTTAGTATCTGCAGAATCTGTATAGAAGCCACTTTGTCATTCATGGTATTGGTAATTGATGTCTTCTCTCTTTTTGTTCATATTGGTCTAGCTAGAGGTTTATCAATTTTATTGATCTCAAAGAACTATATTTTGGCTTTATTAATTTTGCTCTCTCATTTGGTTATTTCACTGATGTCTTTCTGATTTTATTATTGCCTCACTTCTGATTACTTACAGTTACATTTGCTCTTCTCTTTCTAGTTTCCTAAGGTGTAAGCTGATGTAAATAATTTAATACAGGTATTTAGTGTATTTATTTAAAATAGTGATTTAATATAGGTATTTAGAGTATTTTTTGTCTTAGACATTCCAGTTTTCATTTCTAGAGACTTGATTTAATTTTTTAAATACTGTACTTGTCTCTACCTAACTTTTTTTGTGTGTGAGGAAGATTAGCCCTGCGCTAACATCCACTGCCAATCTTCCTCCGTTTTCAGCTGAGGAAGACTGGCCCTCAGCCAACATCTGTGCCCATCCTCCTCCACTTTATATGTGGGACATTTGCCATACCATGGCTTGATGAGCGGTGTGCAGGTCCGTGCCCAGGAGCCAAACCCAAGAACCCTGGGCCACTGAAGCGGAGGGTGAGAACCTAATCACTAGGCCACCAGGCCAGCCCCTCCACCTAACTTTTTGATTATATGGGGTATAGTAATAACTTTTAATGTTCCTGTCTGCAAAATCCAATACCTGTGTCAATTCTGATTAGGTTTCAATGTATTGATTTTCACCTCATTGTAAGTTATATTTTTTTGCTTCTTTGTATTCTTTGGTATCAAATGTTGGGCTTACCTCTTTGTGGTTTTCTTCTCTTTTAAATCTTAGTTCCTCAAATCCTCATTGCCTCTGTAGATCTCCAATACATTCAAACATACTCTTTATTATGGTTTTTTTGTGTGTGTTTATCTAAGTTTTTTAATTGTTCTCACTGGATGATTGGCACAAAACAAGGTAGGCTGTCATTGCTGGTAGTGAGATTTGCCAATTATCTCATTTTGATCAGAAAATAAAATAGCAGTTTACAAAAGAAAGTTATTCCTAGCTGTAAACAAGTTACTTAACAGTAAATGCTTCTTAATAGAATCAGAGGTTTGTAAAGTTTTATAAAAGTTTCCCCTTTGAATTTTGGAACTCTGGAGTTTTTCTCCTAGCCCTCTTATCCCTCCACAGAGACTAAATAACAAATTCTTTCCACAGCAAGACTTCAGCTGAAAAAATCTCTACCAAAATATCGTCAGTTCCTGGATGGCAAAGACTTGTTCATCTTTGGTTCCCACTGTGCCCAGTCCAGCGTCTTGACCTTTATTTTTGAAATAAGATAGTATTTTGAGTTTAAATAATTATTTTTGGGAATAATATTAAAACATTTAAAAGGGACTTGATATGTGCTGATCATTGTGCTAAATGATTTGACTGTATTATCTTATTTACTCTCCACAGCAACATTATTGTATAAGTTCAATCCGCATTTTACAGATGAGAAATCTGAGGTTTAAGTAACTCATCCAAGGTCACAAGAGCTTGCTGGAGTTAGGACGGTACCAGGCAGGGTAAATTCACATCTTGCACAAAAAAATCTTGTTATATTCTCCTCCCAAAGACAATATATTTAGTTTTTGCTTGTTCATTTGAAATCATACGGCAAATTATATATCTAATTTTTTGTATAACCTGAGTGACATTAGAAAATTAGATGACCAGGATTATGACAATTTTATTTTTATGAGCAATTATAGAGATAATGCATTTTAGAGTTAGAAGTTGCTTTCAAGTGCAACATGGACCCTTGCTGTAATACTATACTTTCAATTCTCTTCCCCATAGCAGTAAACAAGTTGTGGCTTGGATCTTGTTCTTATTTATGTCTATCCCTTATGCTGGCTGAATGCCTTCTTGGTTTAGGGTGTACACCTCTCTTCCTCTTTCCCCTCTTCTGTGCTGTGCACCTTCTCTGTGTTCCAGTTCCCTGCTCCGAGATCCCCAGCCATAAACTCTCATAGCCCACTGCTTACCTTGGCCATGAGCTCCTTTATTGTCCGACATAATGCTTTGCCTGCCTTGACTCCCTCAAAAAATTACTTTGATTCTTTCCCAAAGGAACAAATCTAGCCCTAAATTCTGTCACCTCCACTCTTTCCCTGATCTGAAGATAAGCCTGGAACTTTACAGTTCATTCAGTATAGACTAGAGACTGTAACTCAGAAGAGGCAAATGACCTACCATGTCAGGTCATTCACTCAGACAGTGGCAGCCCAGAATCAGAGCCCACCTCTCTTAGTTCGACTTGAATAGAATAACAATAAGTCATAGAATATACTGTGAACACCAGAAAAGAAGAATAGTCTACTTATCTATGCAAATCTGCAGCATTATATGTAATGACCTTTTAAAAAGCAGAGACCCAAGTAAATTTATAAAGATATACCATGTTTCCACAATTCAAAGATGACCATTTTTCACCATTTTAATATTTTTAAACCTTACTGTTATAATTATATGCACAAGTACAGCATTTTTTGCCTGAAAAAAAAAATTAACAATGTGTCTTAGAATCAGGAAATTAGTGTTTATCAGTTTGTCTCTGTGTATTTATTTCAGTGTAGACATCATATACTTCAGACTCATTATTCAATTTATGCTCTTAATACATGATTAAACCATTTTATATAGACGGGTTTTGGTCATAGCAAAACACAGATAAGTTCAGAAAAAGAAAAATTATTCTTCTTTTCTCAGATTGTAAATATCTTCTTTTTGAAATGCCTTATTTACAGTAGTACCACATAATATTATTGTGTTGAGTTTATTTTATTAATTATGTTCATATTAATATTAATTATGAATAGTGTTTCTACTTTAATTAATTGTAATAATGGCGTTTTGAGTAAAAAATGATATATTTCATTGCAACCATTCAAACAATTTTGTATGGATTTATATTTTCTTGTGCGAAGGGCTGATGATATTTTCATCTGTTTAAATCATTGAAAGAAAGGTAAAACAGGTTTAAAATGGGTATAAATTATTCATAGCATTTTAATTCAATTTTCCATTATGGAAAAAATATCAAAGAAATTTTTCTTCTTCTTTTAAAACAGAGATTTGAACTCTTTTGATCACTGTGTCGGTACCATGGTGTTCTGAGGAATACGACTTATTTCACCTCAGTGTCCATCCAGAGGCCCTTGTCTCAGGGCTTTGCAACTTTTACAGAGACAAATCTGGCATAGACTATGACAATTATACTTAGGCTTAATTTTGCCACCATATAAACCCATCTTGTAGTGCTAGGCACTAAATTATGGGCTCTCAAGTTTGGTTTTGTGCGATGTTATTTGCTTTTTTTCCAGTATTTGGTATGAAATTGGCAGTAGAGAATGAGTTATTATGCACTTATGGTCTCTCTTCTGTGTGCTAATTTTCTGCTGATGTTAAAAGAAATTTAGTTTGATAAATTGAAATTAAAAACCATATCTATGGTTATAGGGTTTGAGAATTACACCTTACAGTCCTTTATAAGTGAAAATAGAGACTTTACATGCTGAAAAATTGCCATGTGCCAAACACTGTCATGAAGAGAGCCAGAAATTCAAGATACATGAGCATTATAGTCTCGACATCTATTTCAAAGAGTGAAGAACAATGATTCTGAATGTACTGGGTGCCTTATGTAACTTGACTTTAAATGCAAGATAGCCAAGAATTTGGGATGTTTTAAAATTAAATATGTAATATTTTCCACATCATTAATTTTAGAAAATCTAGTATGCTGAAGCCTTAATTCAGCACTGTTGCATGTGCTGATGTAATGTTACATATTAATGATCTCGAACAATGATTATCCTTTTAAATTTTCTCATTTCAGCCTTTTGGTTAGATCATGGGAACAAAATTTGACTTTTGTTGCATAGGAAACTTTAATTAGGTGACTTTTAACTAAGAATATTAGGTGCAACACTGAACACAAGCAATGAAAAAAAATCCCAAACATTGCATATATGACTGTCTACTAATTTTTACATAATACTATTGATGATAATATAACATAATCAAAATGTTGTAGAAACTGTTCTGGGGTCTTTAAACTGTAGGCTATGGGAAGGTTATGCTTAGTATTTATAATATTGCCAGTGCCTGAGAACGATCCAGCATATATTAGATGAGAATTGTCAAAAGCAATTTGTTTACCTCACCCATCAGTATAGATTGTGATCAGGCCTCCAACATGTTTAGCTATTTATCTAAAGCCCACTGAATTCTATTGAACTATTGTATTATATATGTTATGAAACATACAAAAAGAGGAATGGAAAAAGTGAAATAAAATTGAACATCAATAGAACTAGATTTCTCTTACTCTGCTTTGTAGACTGCTATACTAGATTACTGAAGCACGCCAGTTCTATCTGCGAGTGTTATCCAAACCTACATTTAGGCCAGTGAAAGATTTTTTTAAAAATTGTAAATAAGTGCAATCCTCTTTGCTTTTCAAGAGATACTCATTATAGTCTAATCTAGACTAGTTTATTCTTATTTTATTTCTATATTTCGGGACATCTTACAATTGCTCCAATTTTCTTCAAACTCACAATATATGACTTGCATGCAACTGAACAGACTTCTCTAAATATTTGTACCCATATCACACAAAAGGAATCCTATAATTAAGTAACTATACAATTTCATGTCCAAACCAAGGCACTGTTAATAATTATTAAGTTCACCAAGATAACATGCATAAACAGTGCTGTTCTGGGAAAATAGCAGCTTGTAACCCAACCAATAATGGTTACTATGAAGTGAAAGTAAAATAACCATTTTCCCACTATGTCTCATCTAAAGCCCTTCGTTTATGTGAAAGTTACCTGTGTATTATTGTTTAAAGTTCTTACTAATTAGGCTAGAATTGTCTTTTAGTTCCAAGTCTCTCATTCAAAAGATTCAGTCTTTGACATTTTATGAATATTTTCTTCCTTCTGAACTTTTAAAATCTTTCATATAATAACAAAAATGTTGTTGAAAAGAATTGAATAAAATAGATTGCTGGGTTTTTTTTCCTATTCTTTCAGACAGTAGCAAGACTAAAATGTATATGGGAAGAAAAATACCAGACAAAAAAGTGTCTGTGTGGAGAGGAAATGTGTAACTTAAAGGAAAAAACACAGCCTTAAAATGTCCTTTGTTGTATACACTGCAGTAAAGATGCTATAGGGACCAGTTTAGTGAAAATTTGCAAGGGAAACAATTCTCAGTTCAAGAAAGTAGAAACATGTTTCTCCATGTCAATTTAACAACATTACTTTAGAAAGAAAAGAGCTACTTTGTTTTCTCACTTTTATTTATGCTTAAGTTATAGCAGCACTACACATAATTTTATTAGACAAAGTTAATGGTATCTGACACTTTTTAGTTCATAATCCTTACAGTCTGTACTGTTACTGCATAACTGCTTAGGGTGAGAGGTACATCAGGTCAGAAGACAAGATCTGTCTGGATTGAACCAGCTAAACTGAAATTAATGGGTTTTGATCTATCAGATTTTAGAATGTATTTTAATTTAATTAATTTAAGTTTAAATTGAGTTCATTTCTCAGAAAAATTCTTAAGAGCACAGTTAATTAGCTAAGGTCCAAATTTGCCAGCTGATTCTAATTTGATGAGGGATTTCTTCTGGACTCTTAATTGCTATATTTGCCTTTTTAAAATCACAAATTCAGAGTCCAAGAAAAAGCTGCTAGCCAATTGCATTAATGTATTACAGAGAAAGCATATATTAACAAGAAACATTATTGGAACTGTGTGCAATATTTAGAAAAAATGAAAATTAATATGTGTGACAGCAGAACTGTAATTATGTTTTTCAAATATCACTGGAAATTCAGTAGGAAAAAGTCTTTGCTTCTTCAAAAAAGAATGCATTCTATTGAATAAAAAATTTACAAAACAGTGAGCCTAATGCTTTCTGAGCATGGTAATTGTAAAGGATACTTTTTCAGTTCAGTTTGAAAAATGCAACTGCTATCAAAACTACTTTGCCTATGCAAATATTTTTTGTGAAAGATACATAGCAGAAAGTCATTTTAAGCAGTCCATTTTCATCCTTAGTGAAGATAGTACTCTATAAAACAATGCAGGGCTTCAAACGAGTCCAATGTATTGCTTTCATTATTGTTTTAATACTAGAAAACTTCTATAATTCTTTCCATAGAAAGCAATGTGCACCTTTAGATTTATATTGTCAGAAATGGTATTCACATTTCTATCTAGAAATTATGGAAGAAAAACAATGTGTTCATTTGGTTTGGATCAGTTTGAGGTAAACTCTGATGAGCTTATTCGTTACAAGCAATATCTGAAGAAAATAAGTCCTAAATTTAGTTATTGACTAGTTATGTTTTCATAATGATGCTGTTATAATGGAGGCTGATGCCTAAGGCAGCTAAGTTATTAACAACTTGAAAATTTGAAATTATCATTCAAATGTATTGAGATTTCATATATTGTTAGGTTCAGAATTAAGTGATTTTGTGTTTGAGTAGTATTATTTTATTTGTAGATACTTTCAAAACCCTTAAAATATATATTATAGTGATTACTGTCCTTAGGAGTGTTCTGTCTGTTTAGTGTATCTTTCACTGATATGTTATTTGCAACAATAATGAAATGATAAACCCAATGGCCCATCAGCTACTTAGAGAATGATACAAAAGGTAATATGTAATAACAGGTAGGACAATTCTTTTTCTTTTTCTTTCTTTTTTTTTTTTGCAGGGAAACATTTGCCTTGAGCTAACATCTGTTGCCAATCTTTCTCTTTTTTTCTTTTTCCTCCCCAAAGCCTCCAGTGTGTGGTTGTATATCCTAGTTGTAAGTCCTTCTAGTTCTTCTATGTGAGCCACTGCCACAGCATGGCAACTGACAGACGGGTGACGTGCTTCCATGACTAGGAAACGAACCCAGGCCACCGAAGCAGTGAGAGAACTGAACTTAAACCATCAGGTCATTGGGGCTGGCTTGGTTAAGACTTAATTCTTGATCAGACAATCTTGAGATCCAACCCCAACCAATTAGTGTCTGTGTGAACTGAAACAAGTTGCTTAATACCAAACTCCATGGTTGCTGTGGGAATTTAAAGGAAAATATATACAATTCTTAGCCTAGTGTCTAACATGAACAATTATCATCATTATTATTTTTAAGATGTTGAATCTCTAATACAGAAAATGGTGTTCTAAATTCTTTCTTTCCTTCCATCCTTCCTTTTTTCCTATATTTCTGTCTGACAGGATTTTACCTTTACTGTAATCCAGTGACTCCAAGTGTTTTTTATTCTTTCTATCTCTAAGCAGGCAGCTGTCTTTTGACTGCTTAAAGTTGTGTTGAGAACAACTAGACTTTTTAGTTCATATGTTGTGAGACCATGAGGGGACACATTTAGACCTGATAATGGACAAAGCCTCTCTCAGAGATCCTGGATTTTAAGCTGAATAGAGTCACTATGTGGGAATTGAGTTCCTCTCACTTAGGAAGAGGCTGATTGCATTCTCTGTGTGGGAGAAAGGGTGAAATGGGTATTTTGTGACCAAAAGAAAGAAAGGGTGCAGAGAGTGGCTACTTGTTCACCATACCCATTGTTTCTCTCCGGTAGACGCCTTTGAAGTTAAGGGTGGCCGTGGACAGAATTCTGGCCATTTGAACATGGGCTGAAATCATTCAAGCCACATCTAAGTCTGACCCATAAAAACCTCCCCTGTACTACTCTACTCTCTCTTTTCCCATGCATCGACCAAAAATTCATTACCCTGAGTCCCCAGGGAGTGCTAGAGACATAGTTTGGAGTGATTCAAGTCCATGAGTCACCACGAAGAAGAAAGGCCCTCAGAAGAACTGGCTATTCAGATACATTGGGTTTTTACAAGAGAGAAATAGACTTTGCCATGTGAAGCACTGAGATTTTGAAGTTGTCGGTTACAGCATTCAGTTTGTTGTGATGAACACACTTTCCAAATGGGGTAACATCTACCCTGTGTCCTAGAGAATGAAGTGAAGTTAATTACAAAAATGTGATAAAAATGACCTGTGTAGAAGCAGAATGTATAGTTTAAAAGAGAGGGAATAGCCAGTGCAAAGGACAAGGGGAGAGAGACAGAGAGAGGGATGGATGGAAAGAGAGAGAATAGCTTGTTTCAGTAACTGTAAAGAGTAGTGTCTGTATGCCTCGTATTTATTCCCTTGCTACTGTCCCCTTGTTCACTGGGTTCCAACCACATCAGCCTTCTCTCTCTTCTGTAAAGACACCAATCTCTTTCTGCCACAGGACCTTCACAAAAACTGTTTCCCCTGACAGAAATGTCTTCTCTGGAATCTTTGCTTGGCTAACTCCTGTTCACCCTGTGTGTCTCAATTTAAACGATTCTTTCAAGAAGAAGCATTTCCTGAAAATCCAGTTTAAATTAGACCCTTATTCTTAAACTTTTTTTTTTAATTGGTGAGGAAGATTGTCCCTGAGCTAAAATCTTGCCAATATTCCTCTTTTTGCTGGAGGAAGATTTGCCCTAAGCTAACGTCTGTGTCAATCTTCCTCTATTTTGTATGTGGGTCACCACCACAGCATGGCTTGATGAGTGGTGTAAGAACGTGCCCCGAATCTGACCCTGTTAACCCTGGGCCACTGAAGCAGAGTGCACAAACTTAACCACTATGCCACCAGGCCAGCCCCCTTATTCTTAATCTTTTTATTAGCACTTTGTTATTTTCCTTTAAAGCAGTTATCACAATATGTAATCATGCAATAATTTGGATATTACATTTTAAAATATCTGTGTTCTAACATAGTCAATTGAATAAAAGTTTATCACTGAAATATACTTGGAACACAATAAGTGCACAATATTTAGCAAATGGAGAGGCTTATATAAGACGAAAATGGAAAGTAAATAGGGAGAGTTTTTGTAGGTTATGTTTTGTACTTTCTCTAGGCAATAATTGAGAGTCACTGAGGAATTTTAAGCCATTGATTTATATAATCTGATTTGCCTTTCAGAAAGATTACTTAGTTTGGAGATGAATTGGGAATGAGGTAGGGTGAGATGGTGTTAGGCAAAGCTAGACAAAATTCTTTCTATCATCTATGAGACAACTGAAGATAGTATTAATTAAAGAAGTATGAGTGGGGATCCAAAGAAAGGCATAGAACGGAAAGATGCTTTGGAGAAAACAGTAGAAGACAGTATAATGGAGAAACATCCAAGTTTATTTTTGGCCACTTAGAAGCTGTGTGAATTTAGTCAGCTTAACTTTTCTTAAGCCTCAGTTTTCTCAGCCAAATAAATATGTTTCCTTTGGCAGTTTTCAAAAACTTTTATGTCAGCAATAAACGAATTAATGAAATATTCTGCAATGGTTCTTTGATTGAATAAGAGAGTGGAGGTCCAAAGCTCCAAAACCCCAAAACCATAACGCCTTTTTCATATTGCCTTTCCTCTGCCTCACACTGACCCCTGAGGAACTCTCGGGATCCGAGGAGCCACAGTAAAAACAATTGGTCTCCTGGAGCTCCACATTTGTATGTTATAGATACATCCCAAATTGAACTCATAATCATATTTCAAATGTTTCCCCACATATTATCTCTTCTTCCCTCAGACTTTGTGCTCTTTGAGTTATCCTATCCATTTGCCATTCTTCCTTTACCTTTACCAACTATATACTAATTATTCTCAAATCTGTTATCTCCTTCCCATGCATTTCCTATGAGGTCTAGTCATCAACACTAAGATGACCTACTAGCGCATAATACTTAGTAAATTAAATTCAGTGTATAATCCCCATCTGCACACCTACTTCTCATCCAGTATTCTCTCATTAGAATGTATTCCATTAACTTCTATCTAGCTGCTTAAAAGAAAAACTCAGGAAAGTGCTAGAATCCTTTCCCTTTCTCTCTGTCTTTCTTTTACTCTCTCTTTCTCTTTTATTTGTATATAAATTATTAAGACCTCAACTTCAATCTACAGAAATATCTAGACAGAAGCTACAGCTATTTAGCTCATCAATTAAATAATTATTGAAATCTTGGAATGTGATTAAATCAACCAAGCAATGAATGTGTAATGAGAAGATACTGGCCAGGGGAAGTCTCTCTTAAAGTTCATTTTAAAGACTGGGAAAAGAACAAGAAAAATAAATAAATGAACAAACAAATAAATATGGGAAAATGGGACTGGAGGTAAGAGGAAACCCAAGAGAGTGTCAGACTACAAAAGCCTGGAGAAGAGAACGGTCAAAACTGTAAAATATTGCAGGCAGTAAGACAGACAAGGACTGAAAAGTGAACACAAATCTAGTAACAAGGAGAAGGTGGGAGTTCTTAGTGAGAGAAGTTGGTGGAGTCCTGGGCATAACATTCATGTTTTGTCCTACTGAAAGGTGAGCTGGAAGTGAGGAAGGATAGGTTGAGACACCTGTCAGGAGTCTGGGCCATGGAAGAGAAGATAGCAAGCCACAGCATTTCAGTGCCTCATTTTTCTCATCTGTTCAATTATTGTGTGTAAAAAATGATTAAAGAAGATAATTTAGGTGATACAAACTTTATTTAACACTTCATGAAGTGGACAGTCTCCTTTTGGGGATATGCAAAATGGGGTGGAAGGTAGGAAGAGAAAAATAGAAAATATCTGATTGGCTAGGGCCACACAGTCAACCTTGTTTGGGATGAGAAGGCCCAGAATTGGCTTGGCGTTTGGGAATTGGCTGACTGGATACACTGTGTTTCTGGTCAAGTGGAGCATTTACCCACTAGGGACAAAAAAGTTATCTAAATTTCTGTTTGCCGATGTGGCACCCTGGCAGGAGTGACTCCATCTTGGGCCTAGAGAGTTATTTCACCTCATGATACATACTTTGTCTTCCTCATAGATTTTGTGGATGAGGGTGGAGTTGTAGGTGGCTCTAGAAACCTTTCAAATCCTTCCTAAATCCCTGAAATAAGTACTTTGTCTATGTGCAGAAACAAGTATCTTATGACTGTCAGTGCATTATATTAAACTTTTCTAGTTTTGGAGGCTGTGATCTTGAAGACAGGTATGTCTTATTCATTTTTGTATCTTCAGTCTCTAACACAGTACCTATCAGATAGTAAGAGTATAATAAATATCATATAAATAAGTATAATAATTTGTGTTCCCCAAACTAAAGTTGGATAGGCAACTTAAAGTCTATGAAATTAAAGGTTAGTGTCTTCGTTCCCAACAAAGATACAGAAGAAACATAAATAAAAATGAAAAACAGAAAAGTGGATGCCATTACGTATCCATTACGTTCTTCCTTTTCTCTTCCTACAAGAAATAGAACAAGGCTGAGTATCTCACTAAACCCAACATTGGCAAGCAATACTTCCTGTTTTCAGTTGTTAGCATTTACTTTGGACAAAGATATCTGTGAGAAGACACTCATCGGGCAGTTTCGTGCCTCAATCTACAAGGCTGGTTTTCTACATCTAATAAACAAAAAATAGTGGTAGTGGTTCTTAGTAATATCCTAAAATCCTAGAATGATAGTGTGCTTATTATGTGCAGAATGAGATTAAAAACCCTGAATCAAGCTCCTTCTATATAGCTCTCTAGCATAATAAAGTACAGGAAGTTATTAAGTTTGGAACATATGCAAAATTCTTAGACTTCCCTGGTTTCAGATATTATAGTGTATCCCATATTACATTAATTAGAAATTAAGTTTTGGGTATGTGGAATCTTTAAATTCTCCTCTGTATACTTAATGTTTGAGCCTTGCTCAGAAAGTTCCCCTTGTGCTATGTGGTACAAATGGCATGGCCTAGACAGGTACGATTTTATCCATCAGAAATAGCCCATTAAACCAACTAGAACCTGTTTCTTCCCTAGGATAGTAAGTCAAGTTTAAAGAACCTTTGTGGATTTCTCATGGAACATAGGGGTCATGGTACATCAGACTTATTCAAAGCTCTAAATGTTGAATGAAACCAAATATAATTTAGTGTTACTTTGAGTCTGCACCATTGGGGCCTAAGATTGCTCCTGAGGACTCAAATGGAATTTAGGTTGTGGATAACAGTATTAGGGGCATCAAATTAAAATTGTTAAATGTTCACAAAGCAGCATAAAAAAATCAGAATGATTTCCCTGAAAAGAGGGGAAAGCCATTTTAAGGGATAAAATAATGGGATATGTTTTAAAGAAAGTTTATCAGAGCTTGTGTGACTAACTTTTCCTCAAAGCAATGGCATCTCAGTTCATATATTTTTAAAAAATTAGTCCAATGAATATTCTAAACGTTTATATACGATGGCAGCTACTGGTGATGCTATGGCTTAAATGCCTTTTGCCATTTCTTTGCCCCCTTTCCTTGGCCCTGGGTATCTTTGCTACCAACAGCCCACATTCACTACTCTACTTTGAAAAATTTCCCTCCTTCTGCTGGAGTCACTTTCCATTCAGTTGCAGAAAACTGGAAGTGTCTGAGTTTACATCACTCCACACAAGCTCACTTGCCTCAAGAGGGGACAACGCTGAGGAATAATTTGCACTTCATAGACCCCTTGCAAGATCAGGCTGAAGCTAGGCTCTGAGGGACTTGGCCTGAAATCACTTCTTAGCTTGTCTTTCTTCCCCCTTCTTTATTCTGTTCCTCCCAATACCTTACTGGCCTCTCCTGGGAGCACTTCTTAATTAATCACTTGCATACAGATACTTATCTCAGGTGCATTTCTGGGGGATCCAATCTAAGGAATATATTATGAAAAAACACTCCTGTACAATAATTAGTTTATTTTAGAGTTCTCCAACGAATAATCTCTTTGGTGAGAGAAAATGCATTTATTCAATGAATTCATTAAAGATGTATTTATTGAGAAGCTACTGGGTACCAGGCACTGGAGTAGGAAAGTTGACCTGGAACAGAACAAGACCTCTCCCTGCTCTTATTCTACTGGCAGACACAAGCATTAAATGCACAATATACTTAATTAGAGGTGTAATTATTTCTGTAAAAGAAGAATACAGGGGTCCACAAAAACAGATATGGGGAAGGGGTGAACTAGACTGGGTAGTCAGAGAGAGTATCTCCAAAGAAGAAGTATTTAAATGGAATCCTGCAGATGAGTAGGAGAAAACCAGAACAGAGTGGGGGCACTTCCTCCAAAGGGGGAACAACCTATGAGAAAGGCCCAGAAGCAGAACAGAAGATCAACATGGCTTGGGGCATAGTGAGCACTGGTGAGTGACCTAGGGTAAGCCTGGGGAAGTGGGCAGGTGCCAAGTCAGACATTTCCTCATAGACATATTAAGCATTTCTGCTTTATCCTAAAAGCAATTGGAAGCCCTGAAGAGTTTCAGGAAGAGAAGGGACATAGTATTTGCATTTCAAAAGATTGCTCTGGATGGAATGTCAACTTTGGAGGAAACAGGAGCAGGAGGTCCTTTTAGGAGGGACAGTCTAAAGTAGCAATGATGGTGGCTTTGGCTATGTGTGGCAGGCAGAAGAGGTGGAGAGAAGTAAATGGTTGGATTCAAAAGATGTTTACAAAGTAGAATTGCACAAAGAGTTACATATGGAGAAAGAGAGGGGGAAATGTCAGAGATTAAAGTTTCGTTTCTGTCATAATCACCTGGGTATAAGTTCGTGTTGTTGAGGAGATGCTGACTACAGGAAGGAAAGCCAATTTGGAGGTCCTAGTAGACACATAAACTATCAACTATATATCCAATTATGTCCAATATATAAAACAAATATCATCAGTAAGAAACACCTTTAATCTGTGTAGATATATGAAATATGAACACATTTGGGCATTTATATCTTTTGAGTTTTTGATAAAAATATTTAACTTGATTGTGACTTTCTTACAGTGACCATTCAGAATATAGAAATATTATAACATTATTGTTAGTCACCCAGAAAATGTAAAGTATATGAAGACTTTCTGGAAAATATTGTAGGAAGGAAAGAAAAGGGGAAGACATGAAAGGACACAGAAGGGAAAACCAGAGGAATTAATGGAGGGAAGGAAGGAAAAAGAGAAAAAAAGGAAGGAAGAAAAGAAGGAAACGTGCTTATTTTTTCTTCGTAAATTGTCACAGATTCAACCAC